>CM021733.1:24546329-24871216 GCA_011075105.1 Heteronetta atricapilla
CCCTTCCCTTCCCTTCCCTTCCCTTCCCTTCCCTTCCCTTCCCTTCCCTTCCCTTCCTCTTATAAATTGGTTTCTGCTTCTGAAGATCTCGGGGGCTGAGTCAAGTGGTGATACCGCCCCACGTTTCTCTGTATTAGATATTTGAAGAGCGGACAATTTGCTCTTCATTCTCCTACATCTGCTCATTTAACTTGTTCCTGTCTCATTCTGGGAACAAATGGGTGGCCCTTATGCAGCTACTAGCTGAAGAGGAAATAAAAATAGTCTTTTTCTCTCCATTTGTAAGTGGGCAGGAGCTCCATGTGGTCACTGCAGGATAGGCAATAAAAGCTATGTTGGTTTGCCCAATAGTGAATACTTCAACCCTTCCCCGTTAACCAGCTGCAGCATGATCATATAGGAATAGCTTGCTACCTCCCTGCAAATAGTGATGGAAGAGCCATGCATCACAGTGTTGACAAACCACGTACTCCAGTTATGTGCAGTGAGTGCTTCAAGAGCCTCTGTAGTGCACGTGGGCATCATCTGTCAGCACTAGGTTGCATCATGCCTATTTTGAGAAAGGAGGAATTTTATCTGTTATCCTGTTGCAGATATCTGATCTGTAGTTCAATGTGGTTTACTCAGCTTTTGCTTATTTCTCATTTTGAGCATAAAGAAAATGTCTGTGCACCTCATTCGAGGTGGAAATAGGATGCCATTTCTAAAAATGGGTGAAAATTGTTTAAATGTTACTTTAATTTGGGAACTTTTTTGCATGTGGTTCCTTTGTGGAATAGCATGTTCACATTTTTTCTTTACTTACCTTTAGGGGTCTAGGTGCTTCCTTCTGTTTAGATTTCACTTGGAAATTCATCTATCAGCTGTGTCCTTAAGCAACCCTCTTTGAATTTATTGGGAGATCTACCCCATATTGTCGTATTCAAGTAACAAAAAAGAGTAATTATGCTAGGTTTGATTGTGTTATTTCCCTACTGTCTGCCCTGCCATTCACAAAATGTAACAAACAGTTAAGAAGGAAGAAAAGAAAAAGGAGGAAAGTACTAGTTATTGTGTACTTCAGCACCTCTGTGCCTAAGAAAAGAAGATGCTTGCTTTGGATTACTGAGTATTCTGATTTATTCTTTAACAAGATTTCTAAGGCCATTTATTATGAACTTGTAACAAGTACCAAGCTGAATGCAGTTAGAGTAATAATCCTTCTTAACATTGTTAATTATTTCTGAATAAGCATGTGTGTAAGCGTAACTATATCAGCAGGAATCTGGCCTACATACAGAAAGGTCAGTAAGATCAGAAGTTTTAGATTACAGCTTAGGCTATCAAAAGATTTCAGTGAGACAACTCCGCTAAGCTACTCGGGCCCGCCTACTGCTGATTTAGACATTTTCTCATGGTTACACGAAATGTGATCAGTTATTCAGGGCAAGAGGGTTAAACAGTATTTTACTAAGATTTATAAATAAAAATCACAGATTTGGTGTCCAAACATGGTACGAATCTTTCCTAGACTGGTTTGTATTAAAACAAAATAAATCCCCTCCAATCTAACCAACTGCCACCACACACACACACACACACACACACACACACACACACAAAAAGGCTAGCAATAAATCTGATCTTAAAGCTGTCTCAAAGCTAGAAATTTTGTGTCTGAATACAAATTCTAAACTTTCTAAATTTTAATGTTCTGCTTTAAGACTTTAAGGGAAACTCTTCATGCTTCTGTTTTTTGTTTGTTTGTTTGTTTGTTTGTTTGTTTTTTACAGTGGTATGTGCCTGTTTTTCTAAGCTAAATCACAATCTGAGTTTGTCATGTCTGAATGTGGTCTGAGATTACATTTTTAAACATGCAGTTCCTGAATGGTGTGTATACATGTCTCTGGACATACACCACACACACATTCGTTACATGTTGTAGCTTGCAACATGTGGAGCCAGTTGAGAAATCTGTCAGAGTGCACCCTGACTGTAGGCACATACCATTACATTTTTACTGTGTTTTTTAAGATCAAGTTCAGAAAGTATGTTACTCAAGCCATTTGCTCAGAGTCTCCAGGGTCTTTGCTGAGGTTTTAGAAGTAATAAACTTGTTATGGTGATTTTCACTTTAGGAACCACCTTACTGATACCAACTGTGAATAAGAAGCAGTGGTACACGGTTGCAATATTTAAGGTCCCATCAGTGTGTGTTTTGTTTGTTTGTTTGTTTGTTTTCACACATAACGGTGATTCAGGCCATTACCTAGGCAAATGTATGAGTGTATGCTGAAGTCTAAGCGTATACTAATATCCTGATCATCCACTGAATCCTGTAACACTAATACACATTTTTGCATCAGTCACATGCTGAAACATATTGTTGGATCGAAGTTATATTAAGGCATATTAATCTATTTCTAATTATTATTTCATAGTGCAGTCTAGCAGCAGCTATATAGAACCTCTCTTCTAGGCTGTTAATGTAACAGACATTTCAATAACCTGATAAAATTATGTTACTTTACCAGAGTGTCTGAAGTAGAGAGATATTTTATGTTTTCTAACAACAACAAAACACCTGAAAGAACCAATTATATGAAAAAATAAGTATCAATTTCCTATCATATTTGGTGAAAATATTTAGTAAAACTACTTTCAGAAACAACCAGTTAGCTAAATGGTTAATAGTGTATGAAAGAAATTATAAGCTTGTAGACACAGACTGGTCTTGGTTAAAAAAAAAAATAATAAAGATTTGTGTCTCATTTGCTTTCCAAACATTCATGACGCCTGCTTGACTAACCCTCAGTCACAGCTGTGTAAACAACAGACTTTTAAGCTGCTGAACAGATAATGGGAGGAGAAACCGACACATCATATGTAAAATGGGAATAAACAATCACACGAGGAGATTTCCCCCTTCCTCCTGAGGCAGCTTCTGCTGTTCTCTCGCTGGTAAACAGCGTGAAAATTGCCATGCTTTTTCTCCTGGTTAAGCTTTTGGCTTGGATTCAGTTAGACAGATGGCAAATGGCCAAGGAAAATGTATAACTTGGTGGCTCGAGTACCACTCTCTCACCTTGGAATAACAGATTTAGTTCAGTTGAGTTTCTGTGACACACGATAGCTTTAACTCAGTTCCTATTGGATAGCAGCTGATACCACAAAACCACCGTACTTTATGAAATTCAGCACATTATGGAAAATTGTAATTATCTGATGAGGGGGGACCACAGACTAAACTAACAAAGATGAAATAAGCACTCAGCTGGGTGTTTC
The DNA here is from genome assembly GCA_011075105.1 of Heteronetta atricapilla. Classification (NCBI taxonomy): domain Eukaryota; kingdom Metazoa; phylum Chordata; class Aves; order Anseriformes; family Anatidae; genus Heteronetta; species Heteronetta atricapilla. The sequence goes on from CM021733.1 coordinate 24,549,594, forward strand.
CTTTAATGTGCAGCTTAGCTATACTGGCAACAGAGCAAAGGAAAATTTGCCTTGTAGGTGGCAACATTGTACTAAATTTGAATGGAGGTGTCTGCCAGCCCCTCAATCTCCAAAAACAGACACAGTCATTTTTCTGAGGAAAATAGAAATAAATCCAATTGTCTGTTTGGAATGAGAAGCCAAAGAACTATAGCACACATTCATATTATTAAAGTGCAATAATAGTGCAAAAAAAAAAAATTAAACCTGCTTTTCTCAAAGCAAATTTAGTATTTGCATTTTCAGTAAAGTTGCCTTGCCTCCAGCTCGGGGAAATGAAGGTGGGCAGGGATAACAGGCTTGAGGTAATGAGCTGGAGTTCATTTAATTCCTTCTGCATCTTTTGGACAATCACTAGCTCTGAGTTCCCACCTCACAGCCTTTATTTTTAATGTGGATGGGACTAGAGAAAAGACCCATTCTATATCTGGCATAGAGAGCCTGAGCTTTACCTCCGTGAGACAGCCAGAGGGAGGAACAGATGAAGTGATCAACTCGAACTCAGTAATCAGCTATGCAACGATTTGTAAGCTGGCCAGCCTTGAATATTTTCTTAAAAAGAGCTGCAAGGCAAAGGTAGAGTATGTGCCGCAACTGTTTGGGTCTTACTACTACTCTAGCATTTTGAAACGTGCTGTCACTCAGGTGTAAAATAGGTTTAATTCCCACCTGGACATGTGCTACTGACTGCTGCTTGCTATATTGTGCAACAGGCTGAGAAGAAATGAACAAATCTCAAACAATGGAAAATCAGCCAATATGCAATAATTTGTAGTAGGTTTTTATGATTTTAAATATTTTTAAATATTTCTTCAGTGCTAGACATAAATAATTTCACTAAAGAAAAGGAAATGAACCAGTCACCTCAAGATCTATTTAAAGCTCATGAACAAAGTTTTGGTTTTGATTAATAAATATAAGCAACTCTGTTACCTCATGGATGGCTTATGAATTTTTTTTTTTTATTCATTAGGTTTGGATAACAATTCTGTGTGATAGTTTCTACTTCTGAGCTCTTGAGGAGAATTTTTGTGGAAGTGCAGGGTTAGATTGACAGGATTCTGCAAATATAGAAGCTTTAACTATGTATTTCTTTCAAACTCACTCCTTCATATACTTAAGGAGCACCTTGCTTTAGAAAGGCCTTTGACTATTAATAGGGTTTGTTTGTTGTTTGGATCTATGGGAAGAGAGTATTTTACCACCAGTCCTTGCATTTATCATCAGAGGACCCACTGAACTGCAGAAGGCAGAAAATACTGTTTCTTGGCTGGATGCCTGTAAAGCCTATTTTAAAATAAAGCACAGAATCAGTTACCTCAACATCTGCATTATATTCCTCTACTTACCACGGAGTCTCACTATTACTTTTGTGAAAATCATAGAAGGCCTTGTTTTCAAGTGCGGACTATGCTTTCTTCCCAGTGAAATTAAAATGAAATAATCGTTCTTTTGAGAATCCATCCTTTTCAGTTTGTGCCTTAGCTCCTTTATCTGTAAAATGAAGTTGTAATGTTTGCTCATTTCTGTGAAGGGCTTCAAAATTCATACATGGAAAGCATCATGTTGGACACGATAGTTAGGTACTTAAGCATGATAGCAGGTAGTTCATGCATCACTTGAAAGTGAGAGAAGTGAAAATGGGAAGAATTCCATTTTTGGCCAAGTTGGAGAGTAAGTCTGGAAAGGAACTGTTATAAATTCCCATCATTCTTACTAAGAACAAAAAGGTTAAACCAAAATTTGTGCTTAACTATTTTCTTAACTAGACAATGCTGCTCTTCACTGTAGTGAACTTCAGAGGTATTATGACTCTCCTGATTCTCCTATAAAAAGGATGTATTTCACATGTTATCTTACATAGTTTTTCTCTTTTCTCTTTCAGAATTGCCAATAGAGGCTGATCAACATGAAGATGGAAAGAAGGAGTGCTACTACAATCTGAATGATGCTAATTTCTGTGACAACGTGCTTACATCTAATGTAACCAAACAGGAATGCTGCTGTACTTTGGGTGCTGGCTGGGGTGACAACTGTGAAATCTTCCCATGCCCTGTCTTTGGAACTGGTAAGAGGAAGCTGTCTATCCATCTGTAAAATTTTGAAGCATTGTGTTTATGCTAACATTAGCGTGCTTTGCCATCAGAGTAGGCTTACCCGTTAAATCCCATATTTCGTAAAATATAGGCATGGTTTATGCAGTGGAGACTTTCACAGAGGAAAAGTCAGTAGCAATACTTCCTATCTGGTGTAAATCCATTGGCTTCACTGCAGTTACCCTAGGGATAAAAGTGGGTAGTGTTATCTCCAACTGATTTTAAAGATGGATTGTCACAAAAGGTTTTTCCAGCTGCTTTAGTGACATTTTAGTTAGATTTTTCCCTCAAGCTAGAAAACAAAGGTAACCATTACAATGTTTTTGAGTCTGCAGTTATTCTTTGTACTGTTGTTTCTACACCATTATGAATTACTGATGTATATTATGACATTAGTTCTACATTTTGCTACTTACTGAACAATACAGCTAATCATGTTGTCTGCGGACCATTGTTTAACCTCTAAGTATTAAATTAGAAAAACATAGCCATACTATAGTTGTCACAAATATTGAAAACAGTACTTGAAACATAAACAATGATGGCTGAAATTCAGTGTCCAGCTGGAAGAAATAATGTAAGAGAGAATGTGTAAACTTTTTGAGATTAAACACTAAAGATTACTTTTCACATATATGTATGTATCATCTTGTTTAGTTCCTGTTTTAATGGTAGTTTAAAATCACTAAAACTGTAGTGAAATGTGTTAAGAAAAATTCTCTCTGCTTGGTTAGGATTACTTGATTCTGTAGAGCTTCCAAGACTCTTTAAATAATTTCCCTCTGTAATCAACACCATGTTCTCCTGTTGCAGTTAATTAGTGTTTTCACTGTTTAAGGCCTGAAGAATGTGCACAGGGGGCTGTATCTCAGTTGGGTTATGTCTAGATTGCAGCTTGCAGTATAGCTCATGCTAGCTTTAATTAAGATAATTTGGCTACTGGTATTGTTATAACTGCAGAGCACCATGAAACACAGCAAGGATTATATTTTCCTGCCATGAAGCAAGGAAAACTATTTTCCTTGGAGCTCTGTGATGGTTGGGTGCCCTAGTTCTACTTTTCAAAGCTACCTCTGCAAACTCAGGGGAGCGCAAAGTTGGGTGTTAAGTGGATGGTGAGACCAGATGATCTTGGAGGTCTTTTCCAACCTTTTTGATTCTGTGACCAACATCCCCCATTTATCTAAAGGTGTGCATGATTGCCTGATAGATGTGAATAAGGCAAAAGGTTGCTTCACATTTCTCAGACTACCCTGAAACATACAAGTAACACGTGTACACAAGTAACTTTCTGAACAGCATCTTTTTTTTTTCTCACCTTCTCTCCTAGCTGAATTTACTGATTTGTGTCCTGAAGGGAAAGGTTTCATTCCCTCTGGAGAATCACCTTACGGGCTTCTTGCTGAGAATTACAAAGGTCAGTACTGACTTGTATTAAGTTTAATTATTTCAGAAGTTGTGGTAGTTGATTGACCAGAAGTGTGAGCCAGCAAAGTAAACATATTAAGTTTTATAAGGTGGCAAAACCAGCTTGTGATATGAAACATTGCTGAAAATCACTGTTTGATGGACACTCTGTACACTCTGTACACTCTGTAATATTCTGGTTTAATTTATGTTAAGTGCTACAGACCGTAAGCATAGGTGCTGGTTCTACAAATCGCAAACACTCATTTCCATATGAAAATCTATGAATGCAAATTCGTAGATAAATGAGTTGGGAGAGAGAAAGTGTTGTTAAACATTAGACCTGCAAGTGAGGATGAACATAAAAACTGAAGAGAATTGCAGCAATGGCATTTTCATTACTGAACTTCATGATATAATTACTGAACAAAAGACTAGGGAAATGTGAATGACACAGTCTGTGGGTGTGGACAAAGGGGAGTTGGCATCACTAAGAGGAAGAGTTAGATCAGTGAAATTCCTTTTTAAGTTTGAGAAGTGGCCATCCATATAAATAAACGTCAAGAATAATTTTCTTCAGCATATGGTGTAAATACACTGCATTTACTAGCTAAAATGAAATCAACATATTGTCTTTGGGTTGCATTGTAGCTACAGTAACTTAAAAAAACTATACAAATTTTATATATTTGTACCTATTAGAATCACTGTTTTACAAATCAAAAACTTTATGTAGAAGTTACAGTGTATTCACATCACATAAATATGCAGTAAAAACTGCTGGTTTTAAAAGTGTAATATTAATAGAGGCATACTATCACATGGTTGATAGATAAACATTTTTCAGAGTTGCTTCTAGCTAAATGACTGCTCTGTCAGACCTAATTCTGAGAGATGACAAAAACTGGTAGGTCTGAAAAGATTTTTTTCCTAATGATTTTTATGGGTACTTTTTTTGAACTACCCTTCCTCACTGACTAGGACACTGCTAGGTCAGTTTTCCTATCCAGTTACAGAGTAGACCATGGCTAAGTTCAGTTCTCTGCCCTACTTAAATCTTTCTGTGTTATTCTCATCAAGTATTTATTTGTACCTTGCCTTGCTTTTTACGAAATGAGGAAAATTCTACCTATTTACCTTGCAGGGACTTGAAAAAGATACTGAAGATTATAAAACACTAATACACAGATTCATTCAAACTCACGTGGGCGTTTAAATAGGGTACTCGTGTAAGACCTCCGCTCTCTGGAGGTGTCTGTTTCTCCTCCAGCTTAGATGGGGTAAAATAAAAAGTGTCATGGGATGACTGCAGACCTGAGATGGATAGCAGCAGGGGCAGGTGTTTGCTAAGCTGACAGTTTACATCTAGATGAGTCAGGACACTGTCACAGAGCTGCTCTTGAGGGATGTAATATTCTGAGAGTATTTTTATTTGGGGATTGTTTAAGTGTGTTCTTTATCTCTATAGAGATTTCTGTGTAATCTTTGCAATGGGGATCTGGGACATGCTGTGTGTGCAGGATGTCCAAATGTATCTCAGACAAAATCTGCATTGTTTTTGTTGTGCTACCTCAGGGTTGATAATATCTCTAGCTGCTGTAAATACTGAAGTGTGGAAATACTGCATCTGGAAATATCTTCAACAAATCCTTGCCATAATACGACTTTTTCTGTTTTCAATAAGTTTATTTTGTAATAACCTTAGGAACGGCACAGAGGACAAATAATAATTGGACGAGTACTTTTAATAATGTGATATTTCTCTGTTACACTAACTCATGTTTCTGTTGCTTTTGTCTGTGATCTTCTGCTTGTAGGACCATCTCTTATTTCCTTACTTGACGTTATCTGTCAGAAGTGAATAGCATCAGCTAGCCTTCTTTGACTTTCCTCCCAGGTTCTCCCACGTTTCCCCAGATACATACCCTTGTTCTACAGCAAAAAGACAGACATGCAACAAAGAACATTTCTAATTAATCTTTGCATTGTTCTTGCTGCTTAACAGTGAAACTTAACAAACAAAAAATATTTAATGTTTGAAGTTACTTAGTGGCCGGAAGAGTGACCATAAAAATAAATAGCTTTATAGCTCTTTCAGTTCTTCTGGGGAAATAAGCGTTTGAGTAATTCACCTTTAAAACTTCTGTAGAGCTGGAAATGACAGTTTGGGGCTAAAATCTATACTGCCCCAGAGTAAATGGTGAATAGCCTGTAGAAGGCTGTGGAAGGAGACAGTTGGTACTGAGAGGAGAATCACACTGTGCTTCTTTTTTGCCATTTATAATACCAGCCTAGTTTTAGCAGACTATTCTAGCAAATAGGTCTAGCAAATGAAAGGAGGTTGGAAAAAAGGAAGTGAATGGAATTCCAACAGTAACAAATACATAAATACAAGGCTGGGAAAAAAATGTGTACAATTGTGAAAAGGTATGTATGAGCTGGCATACTGTTGATGTGAAACCTCCCTGAAAACATTTAGCCTCATTTGAAACTGTGATAGATTCCCTTTGTCAGCTGTCACTTGGTGGTTCTAGTAGCTGCAGCCTTACATTTAGCAACAGACACAATTATTCCTATCTGGTGGAAGGTCTCCATTGAGGTTTTTTACACAGGTCTGAAAAACAAAGTCACAAGCAGTGCGGCTATGAGGATTCTCTACCACACACAGCGGTCGCCAAACTGCATGGAGAGAGGAAAGCAGTCACAGAGTCCCTAAGCATAACTGCTTAGTTAGTTTTGTAGTTAGATGATGTGATTTGATTAGATTCACGGTGGGTATCCCATGGGTAAAGCAAATAATATTGGAAGATAGAGGCCAGCCCATGGTCTTAAATCTGTTTTGCTTGGAGCTAAGAGTGACGTGGTACCAAAGGGAAGACAGGACCTGCAGGCTTTCCCACTGGCACAGGTTTCCCTCTGTCCTGCAGGCAGTTTATCTACTGTGTGTATGCCACAAGAGCGATTCTGACAAGGGAAAAGGAAAGTCATGGTCCACCAGTTTTCCCTTTTTGTGCTGGCTCTCTGCACACCATTGCCTCTTCCATACCACGCTTGTTTTTTCTGTGGATACCGGTGCTGCTGGGGCCCTCTGTTTACAGTGTTGTTTGCTTGAACAAAGACATATCACAGAATTTCCAGGTTGGAAGAGACCTCAAGGTCATCGAGTCCAACCTCCAACCTAACGCTAACAGCCCACCACTAAAGCATATCCCTAAGCTCTACATCTAAGCGTCTTTTGAAGACTTCCAGGGATGGTGACTCCACCACTTCCCTGGGCAGCCTGTTCCAGTGCAAAGGTACACATGTACAGGCTTTATTCCATCTTGCTCCTCTGCACAGCCTCATGCTAATTATAATAATGTAGCTTTTAATGTTTTCTTCACAGATGCTGATGAATGCCAGCTCTTTGGACAAGAAATCTGTAAAAATGGCTTCTGTTTGAATACGCAGCCAGGTTATGAGTGCTACTGCAAACAGGGCACATACTATGACCCTGTTAAGCTCCAGTGCTTTGGTAAGTTTATTTAAAGTGGTCTTGTCACTGTAATGGTATGCAGATGGGCAAAACAAGCAGATTTGTACAGCAGAATTCCCATCAGAACTGCGGTACTCCCAGTAAGGGGAGGAACACAGGGCCTCCAAACTCCTGTAGTAGCAGCTTTTTAAGAGGCACTAGGTCATTTCTCTTCCCGTCTGCTTGGCTGGGCAGCAATTCAGGCTGACATGGCAATGGCATGTAGAGCAGAGTTTGCTGTATTTACTTCCTTTTTCAGCAAATTGTTCCCAGGAGTTTGCATCTCCAGAGCAGTCCCTTGTGCTCCCTTGAGCACAAAGTGTGGAGCTGCTACCAGCCTTTATGCAGGCAGCACAGAGCAATTGGAGGTGGCTCCCTCCTTATACACATACTGCTGCCTCACTCTGCCCACTGCAGTTTAGCCTTCTGTTCTTTGCACATGGGGTGAGCAGTGAAAGTCAGTGTGTTGAGCCTACCTTACATTTGGTAAGTCTGCTGTTCTTAGTTTACTACATCATATTAACACATCTTTTGTTTTTTTTTCAAGGACAGATTATTTTCCACAAGCAGTTAACATGCAATGTGAAATTACAGTTCAGGTCACTGATAAACTCAATTTAGTCTGCAGAACCTTGTACTCCTTTGGTTCTGGTATTCAACTGAAAATTGCTCATAACTGTGACCCTGGCTTTTGCTTTGTAAGCAGAAAACCACGCATAATGTGTGCAATAGTGTGATAAAAGGAAGTAATTTTTGCAACCACAATAAAAGAGCTTTTCACCTTGGGTTTTAAGGTTATTCTTTAAAAAGGTTGGTTGTTTTTGTTTTTATTTGCTTTTTTTTTCTGATTTAATGTAATTCTTTTTAAGTAAAATGGCCTGCTCTTCCCTTTGGGCTAAATCTCTGCTTTTCTTCTCCAACCCAAACTAAGGAATAGAAGTATTGTAGCCAGATAAGTCAATCCTTTCTCCCATTGAGCTCATGAAGACTCAGTGCTTATGCCTACCTCTAATGCCTGCTGGTACTGTCCAAAGGGGATAGGAACTTGGGAACCAGCTGCAGCTGTGCTGGATGCAGGGTGTGCCTGGCACTACTACCACAGCAAGCCTCCTCATCCAGATGCTCCCTAGTTTTAGAGGATTAGAAGTCAGCATCCTGTTGATCTGTCTGTCCTTCTCCATGGGCACAGGCAGGAGTTTGCTGCCAGCAATTGATATCTGTGATAATTAACAGAAGACATTCAGGGAAATCTGCTCCTAATATAAGAAAATATAAACACTGATTAACACAATGGGACTGCTTTGTGCTGGCTTTCCTTGATACATTTCCTTCCATTTTAAAGACACGGATGAATGTCAGGACCCAAACAGCTGTATTGATGGCCAGTGCATTAACACAGAAGGATCTTACAACTGTTTCTGTACACACCCAATGGTTTTGGACGCAACAGAAAAGCGGTGCATCAGACCAGCAGATTCAAGTGGTATGACCCCATTATATATATTCCTGGAGTGAGTACACCTCTACGAGGTGGTGCTCACATGGCTACAGAACCCAGTAAGCTTCGACTGGGTTGTTTTGGATGAGCCTATTCTTTTTTTTTTTTCCCAAGAGGATTTTGGAAGGCAACACCTAAACCATCACCTGTTGATCCAGAAGGCATCACGATGTAGGACTCCACAGGGTTCCACTTTGCCAATGGAGACAGGAGATTGTTGGAAGTATTAATTGGGATTAGGCTTGGGCTAGGGAGTCTTCAGTTGGTTCACCAGCTCTGCATCTGCCTCTTCCAGCCTTGTAGGTAAAGAGGCGTAGCCTGCTTGCTGTCTCCCTAAAGCTGGGGTTTGGCTGTGGGCGATTCAATTGAGGGAGATTCAATTCAGAGTGAGTGCATGCTTTTACCAAGGGAAGAAATAGAATCAGGAATAACAGGGTATAGAAGAAAATAGCTTAAATTACATCTGTGCTTTCAATCAATTAATATTTGATGTATATCAAGCTCACATTTTCAAGCTGTGAGCTGCAACAACACTATTTAAAGTTACTTCATTTTATTTTTATTTCAGCAGACATTGACTTCAGGAAAAAAAGAAAAAAAGAAATATTCTGAGAATCTTAGAAACATTTCAGAAATCCAGAGCATTTCACAGTCTGCACTGCTTAGTCTATGCCACGCTTAACTTTTGAAGAAACATTATAATGTGTTTGATAAATATTGGCATTGTATAGCCATAATCCAGACCGCTGCTACCCTCTTTACATTTTCCTCAGATGCTCCTGTGAAAAGAAATGTGAATACAGACCAAATGCTACTTTAGTCACTCCAAATTATAGAATTACATTTTTAAGGAGCAATATGGTCATCCTCTTGCCTGAAATGATGAAATAATTACAGCACTTTTATTGTTCAATCTTCAGTTAAACAACGCAAGAGCAAGATTGTTCTTTGGTTTCATCTAGGATTTGAAGGAGAATGTAAGGGCCCAACGGGTCTTCCATCATGCTACACAGGGGCCAATACAGCATTGATCTTCTCACCCAGCACAAAGCACTCAAGCTTTGTATCACCACTGGCACTGTCCTCCGTACTGCAGAAGAGGATGCAGGCTGGTTCCTTTTGCTGCCAGCAGAATTTGGAGTTGGCTGCAGGGAACCACTGCTGCTCTTCCCTGTGTGTTCTGGCAAGTTCTTAGCAGAATATCTATCTACATTCTGGTAACCTTTGCACTTGCAGAACAACACACTGTAGGTTTCAATTCTTTATTTACCCATGCTCCACTGAATCTTGTTGCAGCATCATGTAAAAATGCAGTTAATACATTTGGACAGACAAAACAGACTCCTGGTTTGTGACAACACTTATTTTTCATTGTGTATTGGAACAAAATCAGAACCTTTTAGACATTTTTTACAAAACAATTGTGCTGCGGTATTTACTTCCCAAGTAGAAGATTAAGTTTTCAGTTCCTCTCTCTCTGATCAGCAGTGATCAGAGAGTGCTGGGACTGGGAATTGTTCCTACTGAGAAATTTGTCAGAACTAGTATGCCTATGAAATATTCCAGCTTTGACAAAAATAGATGTTTTTGTTAATGTTTGTAAGAATGTGACAGTAGTTCACAGCAGTATTCTGTCTCTAACAATAGCTATAAGCGGACGATTAGGGACCAGCACAGCAGATAAACAATGCTTCCCCTCACCCTCCCCAGCACTCTCCCAGCCTCCAGCTATTTTCAGCTGAGGGGATTTCCTGAGTCTGAGGCAGTTCGTCTGTTTAGTTAATGGGACTCTCTTCCAAGTATTTGTCCAGTCTCCTCTTGAACCCATGTAAGATTCTACAGCTCTGCCCCAGCAGTAACAGTACCTTCTGTTGCCATTGCCAGCCATATAAGAAAAGCAAAATAACAATTTTTAAAGGGTTATTCCCTGGATGGAGTGCCCCAAATATCTACCTCTGTCATTACACTTTTTGTACAGCTGTGCAAAACTTTCATGAGTGCAGAGCTGAGTTAGTGTTTAGTGTTCAGCACTGACTACAGACTTAGGAAGTTTTAATTTTTGCGTATCCAACCTAATGTGCTTTTAAAGTGACCTAATAGTGCTACTGAAAAATCAGAACCTTTTAAGGTTTCTGCAATGCTGAACACTCAAGGGATGAGTTACGAAGCATTTAGAAATGGTCATGACTTCTAAGCTTAAATTTGTATCTAATGAAATTTGTCTAGTCTTGGATTCATTAGAAGTTAAAGCTAGGTTAATCTCTAGCCTATATTTAGAAAATTTTGTGTTAGCCAGTAGCTTTTTAAACAACTGTACTGCAAAAATGATGTAATACTGTCTTCTCCATCAGAACAAACTGAAGAAACTGAGGTCTACCAGGATCTTTGCTGGCAGCATCTAAGTGATGATTTTGTTTGTAGTCGACCTCTGGTTGGAAAGCAGACTACCTATACTGAGTGCTGTTGCTTGTATGGTGAAGCCTGGGGCATGCAGTGCGCATTGTGTCCTATGAAAGACTCAGGTAAGGAAACAAACATTTCAATTCTTGGAATGAATTCTGAAATAGTTAATCAGTTTAATCCCTTTAATTTATACTTGGGCTAATAACATAAGAAAGAACAAAAAACCCCAAACCCTTCAAGAACTAATGGAGATTGTTCTCACTATTTAAGGGAAGTCACCACAGTCCAGATTTTGAAAATGTAGCTACTTTTATTTTTGGCATTTACAGGACCCATTTCTTTCAGGTGGATCTGTCAGTGACTGGAAATTAGGACCCTGGTGAAAATAAGAGGGCATTTTAGGGTAGCACAATTCCTTACTGTAACTGAGAAATTAAAAACTACCTTTGAAAATACAGACACAGTTCACATGCATACACATGCTAATAGTCAACAAGCTAAATAAACATTTCTGCCTTTCACTGCTGGCATTATACATAAAAATGCATTTTCAGTGTGATGTTCTGCAAGGATGGCTGCAAATAGATGTGTTTGCTTGATAAGGATTTGCTGAACTGTGGTTTAGAATCACTAAGTCAAAGAAAGAGTTGTTGTTACATAGTTAAATGCTCAGTTATTGGGAAATGTATAGACAACTAGTTTAAGATAAGGGAAATGGAGTACCAGTAAGGACTGAAGAATTTTCAGGGATGTTAAAGAATATTTTGGAGCACAAGCTGGCTAACAGTCATATTTTTAGTTCATTAAACTTTGTGTTAGAATTTAGAAATCAGACATTTTTCCAAGATACTTCAAGTAGAAGCTGTTTCTTGCAGTGACTACAAAAGCTAATGGATACAGAAAGAAATGTTGTGTTGGACTCTTTTCTGTGATCTGCATAAAGGAGAAGAGGCCAGCTGTATGTCACTGAGCCTGAGATGATGCTTCAGTTCCTTTAACAGCCCTGATATACAGTCTGGTACTATACTAACTTACAGGCTCTTCAGGAGGGACAGGCAGGGTAGGCGAGGTGGTGGGGTGGCGATGTATGTGAAGCAGGGGCTGGACTGTGTGGAACTTCAGGTCGGCAACGGCAAAGTTGAGAGCCTCTGGGTAAGGATCAAGGGACGAACGAATAAAGGGGATGTCGTTGTGGGAGTCTATTACAGACCGCCTGGCCAGGACGATAGCGCCGATAAATTATTCTTTACAGAACTAAGAGAGGCCTCGAGATTAACTCCCCTTGTCCTTATGGGGGACTTCAACTTGCCAGACGTTAACTGGGAGTGCCACACGGCTGACACGAGCAAGTCCAGGAGGTTCATGAAGCACCTAGATGATAACTTCTTGGTGCAGGTGCTAACGGAGCCAACTAGGAAAGGTGCCCTCCTAGACCTGTTGCTAGAAAACAGAGAGGGTCTGGTGGGAGATGTGCTGATTGGTGGCCACCTTGGTCATAGCGACCATGAAGTGGTTGAGTTCAAAATTTACGGTGACAGAAGGAAAAGTGCCACCAAAACCTCATCCCTAGATATGGGGAAAGCAGACTTCAGGCTGCTCAGGGAACTAGTCAGCAAGGTCCCCTGGGAAACTGCTCTTGAAGGCCTCGATGTCCACCAGTGCTGGTCATTCTTTAAGCAATGCCTCCTAGAAGCACAAGATCAGGCAATTCCTAAATATCGCAAATCAGGCAAGCGGGGCAGGAGGCCGGCGTGGCTGACCAGGGACATTCTAATGGAGATTAGGCGGAAACAGTGTTTCGCTACTGGAAGGAGGGCCAGGTGTCATGGAAAGAATACAGGGATGCTGTTCGTGTTTGTAGGGAGAAAGTTCGTGGGGCCAAAGCACACCTAGAGTTGAAGCTGGCTGTGTCTGTGAAAGAAAACAAAAAGGTTTTTTTTAGATATGTGAATGGAAAAAGGAGAACTAAAGAATACATAGGGCTGCTCCTTGATAGGGATGGTCTCCTCACAGACAATGACATAGGCAAAGCAGAGACACTTAACACCTTCTTTGCCTCTGTCTTCAATGCCGATGATGGGCATCGGGACCCAGGGTGCCCCGAGCTGGAGGACCAGGACGGTGGGGATGACAAACTCCCAACCGACCCTGAACGTGTGCGGGATTTGCTACTCCACCTGGATCCCTACAAGTCCATGGGTCCGGATGGGATTCATCCCCGGGTGCTGAAAGAGCTGGCAGACGTCATCGCGGAACCTCTCTCAATTATTTTTCAACGATCCTGGGAATCTGGAGAGGTCCTGGTAGACTGGAAGCTGGTAAATGTTGTGCCGATTCTCAAGGGTCAGAAAGAAGACCCAAGCAATTACAGGCCTGTCAGTCTCACGTCAGTGCCTGGTAAAATCATGGAGAAGATGGTTCTCGAACTTATTGAGGCGCACCTGGGGGACAAAGCAGTCATTGGTCCCAGCCAGCATGGGTTTGTGAAGGGTAGGTCCTGCCTAACTAACCTGATTTCCTTTTATGATAAGATCACCCGTATGGTGGACCAAGGGAAACCAGCTGATGTGATTTTTTTGGACTTCAGCAAGGCTTTTGACACGGTTTCCCATAGGATCCTACTGGACAAAATGTCCACCATACAGCTAAATAAAAACATCATCCGATGGGTGAGCAATTGGCTAACAGGCAGGGCCCAAAGGGTTATGGTAAATGGGGCTGCGTCAAGCTGGCGGGCGGTCACCAGTGGGGTCCCTCAAGGCTCCATTTTAGGGCCGGTACTTTTCAATATTTTTATAAACGATCTGGATGTAGGAATAGAAGGTATTTTGAGCAAGTTTGCTGATGACACCAAACTTGGAGGAGTTGTGGACTCGAATGAGGGTGGAAAGGCCTTGCAGAGGGATCTGGACAGGTTGGAGAGCTGGGCGATCACCTACTGCATGAAGTTCAATAAGAGCAAGTGCCGGGTCCTGCACCTGGGACGAGGAAACCCTGGCTGCACGTACAGACTGGGCGATGAGACGCTGGAGAGCAGCCTAGAAGAGAGGGATCTGGGGGTCCTGGTAGACAGCAAGTTGAATATGAGCCAGCAGTGTGCCCTGGCAGCCAGGAGGGCCAACCGTGTCCTGGGGTGCATCAAGCACGGCATCGCTAGTAGGTCGAGGGAGGTGATTGTCCCGCTCTACTCTGCGCTGGTGCGGCCTCACCTCGAGTACTGTGTGCAGTTCTGGGCACCACAGTATAAAAAGGACATGAAACTGTTGGAGAGTGTCCAGAGGAGGGCTACGAAGATGGTGAAAGGCCTGGAGGGGAAGACGTACGAAGAACGGCTGAGGTCACTGGGCCTGTTCAGCCTGGAGAAGAGGAGGCTGAGAGGAGACCTCATCACAGTCTACAACTTCCTCGTAAGGGGGTGTCGAGAGGCAGGAGACCTTTTCTCCATTAACACCAGTGACAGGACCCGCGGGAACGGGGTTAAGCTGAGGCAGGGGAAATTTAGGCTTGACATCAGGAGGAGATTCTTCACAGAGAGGGTGGTTGCACACTGGAACAGGCTCCCCAGGGAAGTGGTCACTGCACCGAGCCTGACTGAATTTAAGAGGAGATTGGACTGTGCACTTAGTCACATGGTTTGAACTTTTGGATGGACCTGTGCGGTGTCAAGAGTTGGACTTGATGATCCTTAAGGGTCCCTTCCAACTCAGGATATTCTATGATTCTATGATTCTAACTTGTGCGCAAGCAGTGTAACTTCATTGCCCATATATAAACTATTTCAAGGCCTAGTTTGGATATAGCTTTCTTACTACAGGGGTGTCTTTCAGAAATACAGTTTTCTGGGTAAAAATAGCATGCTGCAGTATTAAAGCGTTTTATTCTGATCATACTGGATTTTTATTTGGGCACGTGTAACTGTCATGTTGTGGCTATAGCAGTATGTGTTTCACTTGTAGCGAGAACTCTGGAATTAAAACTACATGGAGAAGCTCAGCAAAGTATTAATATGGCTGTGTTTATGTCTGCTTGGCTTTTATGTTTTTATAATTTACTTGCAAGGTCCTTGAACCTGCTCATATATGTCTTTGCTTGTTTGAGTTTGCTTTGGAAGTACAGCAACTGAAAAAAGTCTGATTTTGATGATGTTGGCTAGAGTAACTGGTTAATGTTCACCCCTGAAAGAGACTGAAGAATAAAAACAGCATGACAGTAGCTGGATTTATAAGATATGGAAATCTCTGAAATCTGTTTGTCAGAACAAATCTTACAGGAGGACATTTGCAGACATGGAATTACTACACCTGATAGAATAACAATTGAAATGGAATGAAATGTTAAATATCCTCAGAGAAGTTCGAGAAGCTGTTTGTAGTAGAGAGAGTTCAAGTAGGTACTAGACTTGGTCCTGAAGATTTCTAGCTAGTTAAGCATAAATTAGGATAAATCTGAAAAAGAGCAGAGGACTACCAGGATAGTCAAGAGTAGTCTGAACACATTTAGGCTTGAAATTAGATGGGTTTTGATCCATCCAGAATCCACATGATTCTGGAGCAGCAGCTCTGTGACAACAGTGGGGTGCAGATCCCAACTAGTTCTCTGAAGGAGCTTGAGCAATTCGTTAGACAAATTACTTGAAGGATTATGATAGGTAACATGATGCCAAATGTCACTTGGAGGATCCTCAAAGCTGAAGAACATTATGTTGGGCATTAAATTATTCTTCCTCAATACTTGATCATTTTTGTGTGAAGCTTACTGCATGCTGAAAAATATCTGCTTTAAATGAAACTATAAGGCATATTTTCATCCCAGATAAATTAAGTCATTATTACAAATTGGAATATAGAGGGTTAAAAAGAATAAAAGCTTATTGAATCTTTAATGTTTCTGAAAAAAACATGTATAATCTTACATTTCTTAGTGTAAGTGGTGTGTGCTCATGTGTCCTCACACATATGTGCATGTGCACACACAGGAACCTGGAAACTTTTCTGTGTTTTCAGGATCATTTACCAAGAAATATGTGAAGCTGACTGAACTGAATAAATGATTCATTTGACATGTCTTCAGTTTGTAGCACTTAAAGTGATATCATTGGCTCAAGAGAGTGCTTTCACACCTCTGGGCCAACAGGTCACAGGTTCAAGTCCTGGCTGGGGAACCTGGAATCTCTCCATTTTCAAATACTTGTGTATTGTGTTGGCCAGATTTACTGCTGAAGGTGTTTGCTTACTTCCCAAGTTAGGGGCATTCTGAAGATTTGTGACACATGTTAAAGAAGGCCTGAGGATGCAAAAACTGTTATCACTGGAAGACTTTCACTGTGAAATGGATTAGGTCATAGAAGAAATAATTCACTGATCTGTGGTTTCTTTTTACCTTGTCTGTACTCTGACCATGTAAGATAATTAAGATGTTGCAGTTAGAAAGATACAGATAAGATATCTTAATCTTGTGTGTGAGGATCTAGATATGTTGCATTTAGAAGGAAATGCAGTGCTACAGCCATGACAGATGAACTTTCAAGTTCCTTCTAAAACAAATTAATGTTTTAATAACTTGTGTCTTAGCTTTTTTTTGAATGCGCTTTCATATCTCATTACAAGATCTCAATGTTCTGTTTGAATAGTATCCAGCATAAAATGGGTGGGAAGATAAAGGGCTTATATAAGAATTGATCCATATAAATGAAAAAGAAATCCAGCCGTTCATCAGCATGAAAGTTGAATTTATGTATTGCTTGCATTTCTGAAAACTACTAATGGGAATTCTACCTTCTGGTGCTCAATCAAACAAATCCCCTTGAAAATAACACTAAATATGCAGAGCCTGAGACAAGAATTAGCACCAGTTTAAGTACTGGAACTGAATAGCAACATCTTACCAACAGTAAGGCCAGTAAGTGTTTTGGTGACACCATCAAGGAACACTCAAAATGCTAGTTCAAAATCCTGATGAAAATAGTGCAAACATCAACTGTAGTGACATGATTGAGTACATCTTACTTGTACTAACAATTTTGCAGGGTAGGCCTTCTTGTCGTTAGAAGAAGGAAGAGAGGGCAGATAGATCTCAGTTACATTGGTTCTAACATTGCAGTCTTATGATACCATTACATTATAGATAAAGGCTTCCACAGATGGCATCCAATACCTAAAAGTTAGGTACTGAGAAGTACTCTTACTGAGATTACTATGTTCTTAGGCTGGCTGTACTTGCCCAAAGAACTTTTAGTAATTATCTTCAAAGAAATCTCTGGGTTTCTTGAAAAACCCATGTGGGGTTTTAAGTGCCATTTGCAATCTCTAATAACTGAAAAACTGAACAAGCGTGGAAACTTGGATGTCTTTTGTTCTAGATAGCAAAAGCAAAGCATCCTTTCTTCATTGCAACCATCCTCAAAAAAAAACCTGTCGGCCAACCTGCCTTCAGAAGTTCTGATCCTTGCTCAATCTACTGTTAGCATTGTGAGACCCAACAGTCTCCATATGGAGTCCATTCTCTAGTAATTGGCAGCAGGACAGGCTCCAGTGGGTTTAGCAGCTGAGTCAAAGTATCCATGCCAAAAAACAGAGCAACCGGCCAAGACTGAAAAAATCTGGAATCTAGAATTAGGCCATACACATTTCACATTAACCTGAACATGTAACACCTGCATTAAATACCTGCTGAGCCTCCCGAAGCTCCTGCGACACCCTTAGGGGAATGGATTTTATGCAAGGTGTATTGCTTCAGGGTACAGTAAATTTAAAGGGAGGAAGATAAAAGTGACAGTTAGAAAATGTTGAGTAAGGTAGTGTGCCAGGGTCAGCGTTTAATTTATGGAGACTGTCTGTTTTTATATTTGTAAAATGATCTTCAGAAACCTGTCTTGGAGTTTGTTTTTGCAGTGCAGTACCACCTTTGATTCAGTAGATCCCTTAGGATGCAAGGAAGGTGGAATTACTGCCCATGAACTAAAGATATACCAGTCTGTTAAGGGGGATGTCGTCATCTTCCCTCCCCATAGGTAGCTGCCCAGAGAAGTTCTGATATGGGAAAAAAGTGGTAGGACTGGGGTTCTGCTTTTCTTAAAGACATTTGAATAACTGTTTAGTGAGGATGAGGATACACCTACATCTATAACTAAGAACTTTGTGGTCTGACTACTAAGATAATGTCACGAAGACATTCTTGGGCAACTGTAGAGGACACCACTGTTCAGTTTCAGTGTGTTTACTTCTTTAACCTTATACATACGTTTTACTCTAAGTTTTAAGTTCTAGTCTTTTGTGGGTGCATGTTTTTATTGGAACCATTTTATGTTTAGACGATCTGCAGAAATGACAGCAGTAGAACTCCAGTGAGTAGATGTTACAGGAGATGATACCTTCCTGGTTGAAAGTACCCATCCCCATGGCAGAAGGGTTGGAAATAGATTATCTTTAAGGTCCCTTCCAACTCAAACTATTCTCTGGTTCTATGTTTTCTGTGACCAGGAATCACATAATGAACTGCTGCCTATTCATACTGTACTTGAAAGTTTCTCTTTATCTCCACCCCATTTGCAGGGCCCAGACCAGGAGTACTACTGGGGGTAGTGGGTAATGTGAATTCTCTGGGTTGTTACATAATGTAGGATTTCTCTTGGCCAATTTCACATTTTCTTTATACAGAAACCTGCATGCGTGTTGGCCGTACCAGTTTCCTCTTCCATCATAGAAGAGAAATAGACAACCTGAGGGTCGGATTCCTCTGACCTATTGTAGACATCTACTTCAGGGTAAAATGGAGTCTAGACATAACTGTGTCTTTCAATGGGCTAAGAAGGGGCACTGGATGATGAGCTCAGGTGCAGACCCTTGGAGGTGCCTACATGTGATGCTTGAACTTTACCCTTCTGGCGGAACAGATGGTTTGGGTTGCATTTTTGTTGCATGGAAGTTTGTATCCTTTGTAAACACTGTGAGTTAGTTCTGGGCTGAGCTTCCATATTATGAGAACATGTTGTTCTCTCCAGATTCTGGCTTATGTCACTCATGAAGATCTTGAAATACAGGGAAAATCGATGTGGGTAAATGATGAGTTTCCATCTGCACTCTTTCAAGATGGTAAAGATCAGCAGGGAGGCACTCCTGATTTCTGAAGACCATTGTTCATCTTTCCATTTAGGATGGCATTGTGCCTTCTTCCTTTCTGGTAAGGATCCTGGACAAATGAAGTACCTTTTGGGCACAGAAATAACAGTGATTGGGTCTTGAATATTTAAAGCCTTATACTCAGTTGTGCAGATTTTTGGCTGCTTTCGTTTCCATTGATGATTTTTGATGCTTTTTCTGAGGTCTAGCAGGGATACATGGAATAGCTTTGGAAGGGTTTTTCTCATGGAACCTCACATTCTAAGCATACATTTGAGTCAGCAAGGAGTTGGAAAGCCATTTGCAAAGCCATGGAAGATATAGCTTGACTCTTACTACAGCTTTTAACCATCTCCCACAAACAATAGGAGAAAAACTTGGTTTTGGAAATTTGAGCAGCCTCAGTTGAAGAACATAAGGTGGCTTCCAAAAGGTCTTGAAATAACCAGGTTGGTGCTTCCCCACTTTTAACAAGAGTTTTATATCCATTGTGAGCTTTCCTCAGCAATTTAGAGTTTCTCCATGCAAGGGCATGAGTATCCATCCTATCTCATGAAAAAATCCTTTAAGACTGGTACCCTTACCATTTTTTTTGAGTAACAAGGGTTGTAGTATATGTATGAATGCTGTCCGCCACAAACCTCAGAGTGTTTTATGAAGGATGTTGATGAAATTACCTAAATTGTCAAACAGCACAATCTAAATGTAGAGCAGGAACATTTCAGCTGTGGTTCACAGATGATGCGATCTCCTGAGAGAGCAGAAACTCAGCCTATTCAGACTGATGTCCAGAACCTCTGATTGGGAAGGGACATACATTACATGTAATAAATGCTTTCTTGGCTTTGTTCTTCTCTCCAGTGATTTCTTACATGGCAAAACTGTTGCATTTTTAAATAATTTGAAGGAACTGCCATGGTGTTGATAGCCTTGACTCCTCTTTTGTATGTGTGATGGTCACAGTTCTGAGGAGCTGGAACAGAAATAAAGCTTGCTTTACAGGCAGGAGGGAGGATTGGCTGTGGTGCATTCGTTTCATGGGTTTGTGAGGAAAAGCTTTTTTAATGTAATATTTCATTGTAGATGCATGAAATGCAGAATATTTTTTCTGACTAGAGAATTTACAATCTTTAGGCCTCCAGGTGAGAATAAGGGGCCACATAGGCCTGTGCAGTTACAACTGTATGCAAATTACATGCACATTTGCACAGTCGCACTTGTGCTAACAAGCACCTAAAAGTGGTCAATCTGTCCAATTTCTGTTTTGTTGTCCCATCAGCCTAGCTTTCACCACCAATTATGGCTAACATCTGTGCCAGCACGCATGTGCATCTAGCTGTAATCCCATAACACACTTGTTTTATGCGTACACATCTGCCTTAGCAAATGTCCTTTACATTTTTGGAAGCCTACATCAGCTTCCTTTTATAATAACTGTCCTAAATTACACAATAAGCTGTCTCAGTGCTTCATTTGCAAGTTACGAGAAAAACACCGAAACACATGGTGGGGTAACATAGACTAAACCATATTAAAACCAGCCTTTTTTTCCTCTATAACTGCAGTTGTATTATTACTGATCACAGCGTGGAGATGAGCTAGCAGAGAAAATGAATCTCTGTTAGACAAAGTTATACCATTGCCTGTCATTACAGAAGACACTATTATTTTACATGACAGACTATTTTGAAAGTCAGCATTAATTTCTGTGGCAGCTCAGATGTTTTGGTCATTCAGGAGTAGTTACAGATTTTTCCTTGCTTGCTGCCCCGTTACTGCCTTCTTGATGCAAGTCTCCTCCTGCCATCTCCCTAGGGCAACATCGAGCTGTTCTCTCATTTGTATACTTGCTGCAACTTTCCGGCTTTTACCCACGAATCCAACAGCACTCTCTTCATTTAATTCTCTTCCCTGGAAAACTGTGACCAGTGTAGCACAGTGACCCAAAATGTACTATTTTTAATTTGAACTGTAGGAACATAGCACAGCCAGGGTAAAAGTTTAAAACAACAAAAATTATATGTACACGTCTGTTTTGCGGTAACTTGTTCTATCATCCAGAGGGGGAATCTAACGGGTTTGTTTTTACCAGCATCCAAGTCTCTAGCTGACCTTAGTTCAAAACACTGGTTCTCATGATTTTTCCAGAATGAGTCCCTCCTAATGCCTTTCATTCTTTGTCTTTTCTTCCCCACCCATTTCTTTGCTGGAAATAAATAAAAAAAAAAAAAAAAAAGAGAGAGAGAGAGAAAGAGTCAAGTGTAACAAGATGTCACGTTGTTATTGGTCCTGAATTTCTGTTCATGATTTCTGCTGTTGCTCTCCATGGGATTATCTCCTGAGCACCTAGGAGCTGAATCAATGCATTATAAGACAAGAGATGAACTTTACCCTACACTAACAGCTAAAAACAACATAGAGCATTCAAAGACTATGATAATTTTAAAATGATCACAGCATGTATCAAAACAAGCATATAAATTATATATAGGTAGTATGGGCGTATACATTGTAAAGTGACTTCAGACTAATTAAATGCTTTGTGAGCTTCTGTATGAAACCTACGTGTACAGATCATGTATAATTTATTAAAGGATCAAATTGCATTAACAAATAGTTAAGCATAACAGGCTCCAAGAGGTTAACAGACTATTACAGTTTTGAGTATGGCCTTCTAGAAGACCTTGATACAGTTAAAACTCCTTGCAACAAATACAAAGTTTATGGTATGCACTAAAACAGCTCTTCATCTTTCTGTAGCCACTAATTTACTTATAATGAGACCTAAAAATGCAGACATTCAGAATGTGACTGGCAAAGGACTAGTGTGGCAGGAAACAAGCTTCTTTTGTCAACATGTCTTTATTCTTCTTTAGATAATAAACAACATTCCATGGGCAAACATGCAAGATAAAATGGTCTTGCACAATCTTCAAATTATCCTACTGTCATGTACATGAGATCTCCAGTGCTATAGATTTTCAGATGTTCTCTGACTGCTTCCTTCAGGAGGAAAACATTGTTTCTACTGCTCTTTTTACTAAGAGCAAATCTAGCAGAGAGTGATCTGAAAAGCCAGTTTCCAGGTTCTGTGCAATCCTTTCCGTAAGGTCACATTTACCTGGAAGAAGCAGTGATCCCTTAGACCCGCTTGCCTTGTCCTCTTGCTGTTCGCTGACCGGTTTCATTGGGTTGTTCCTTTCACACAGGCCAGTTGAATTAGTATTTTGTAGTAGTGCATCTCTGAGAACATACATTTACACTTCTGCATAGCTTTTGACTGTGTACATGTCAAAATTCCTGAGCACGCCAAGTAGCTCACCACAAAACAATGGAAGAGTCAGTCTGAGATGATAACCTAGCTGTCCCCTTACACGGATGTGATTTGGGGTCAGATGAGAGGACATAAAAATACCAGTGTTTCTGGTGCTACTGGATAGCTGCTAGAACTGTTTGTGACCATAGTAACTCAGTCGGAAGCCATGCATCAAGGGAGGTAGGTAATTATAGGTTATTTTCTGATGATGGCTTTGTTTTGTTTGAGTGTCTCTGTTTGCAGTGTGCTTTTTCACCTGGGAGACAGGAGTGTTGTCTAGATTGTGTATAAATATATTCTGGAGGGGCAAAACAGAGGAGTACTTGAGGCAGAAGGTGGTGAGATGTACAAGGATTTCTAAGTTCTCTGGCGGGTTCATTCTGCAGACTTGGGCAGGCACCAGTGACGGTTTTGCAAAATGCCGACAAGCTTTGCCCTTAGAGCAGTGTTTTGCTCTCAAAAGATCCAAGTTGTTGGCCACAGAATTCAAACAGATTTTTTGAGCACCTTGTTCTTTTTGATACAAAATGAAACTATCCCAGGTGAAGGAGATAGGACCTTTGAAAACAAAAAGACAATGCTGGGCAGCAAGTGGGGCTGTCCTCTGGACTGTCTAGAGGCAGTCTGGATTTATCCGACTATTTGCTGTCTGGGACAGTTCAACACAGCATGAGGTTTCTGGCTCTGTAACCATCTGCAATTCTTGGATTTTGTATCTGCTTAGGGCTTTTTTTCCTCTCTCTCTCTTTTGGTGGTTTTCTTTCCCGTCCTTACTCTGCCTGATTCTCAGAACACCAGGCAATCTTCACAGAATCAGATGCTAAGTAGTCTGTAGCAAGTGTAAAGAAGCACCTGGATTGCTGTATTTCACAGTTTCTATTTTCAAATAAATTGCCTTGCATATTCTATAGTAAGTGGCAATGCAAACCGGGGTAATACAATAAATCAAAAAAAAAAAAAAAAATCAAGCTCTGTACACCAGCATTTCAGACATGGACTCTGACACCTCAAGTGAAGAGTTTGGTATGTTTTAACTTGCATAGTCTAGCTACTGGGGAGAGGCAGAAATTCAGAGTGTAACTATGTCTCCTGTGCTTTTCCCCTTGCCCTGACGAGTTTGTGGCCAAGGAGACTTTGAACAGCATTAACACTTAAGCCTGCGGTTTGAAGAAACAGTTTGCAGAGAAGCGTGTGCTCTTTTGAAAGGGTTTTTATTCTGTGATTTCTTCAGGTTGGCTGGCTGTGCCAGAAATATGGCCCTACCTGCTCCAGTTTACTTCTCTTGGGGTGGCTTCTGCCAGCACCCACGATGGTCTGGGTCCCACGATGGTCCTTTATTATACCAGTGAGGGTTGTAACCACAGCTAGCCCTGGGCAGGGGTGTGCTGGCGGTCTGATACACGGCATCCCTCTGCACAAGGCAAGAGCAGACCAGAAGAACATGACCCATAACTTTTGGTACGGTTATTGACTCATATCTATCCCTGGTGTTATCCCTATTATGACTTAATAGTCTGTATTTGGCTCGTTACATTTTAATGACATCCTTCTTGAAGAGAGACTGCTTTGTGGAAATTGCAGATTTATGGTGTTTCTAGGAAGATAAGTTTATTTCCAGCTAATATGAGCCACAACACACTGGGACTAATGCAATGCAGCCTGTGTTACAAGTGTGATTAGTTTTATATCCTATTTTCTTTCTCCCCTCAGAGGATTATGCCCAGCTGTGCAACATTCCTGTTCCAGGATCTCGACGTCCATATGGACAAGATGCTTTGGTTGACTTCGAGGAGCACTACACTCCAGAAACTAATCCATACTTTGTTGAAGACCGTAAGCAAGTTTCTCTGTTATGTAAAATACTTGAAATGAGGGCTGTAACTTGGATTATTTCCCTGTAGCTGGCTTCATTCTTCTGTTTCCTTCTGAGTAATGTGGCCTATTTATGTTTTAGTTATTCCTATGACATTAGCTTTCAGTCAGGTGTTCTGGTTCAAGAGCCAGTGTTGTATAAGAGTCCAGTTGGGCTCGGAGTACAATGTTAATTTTTAATACAGTGGAATAGTTTGTGCCAAGTGTACTAAATTTATATTTACCAACAGATTTACAGCTGAAGGTCAAAAGGATTGCCAGTTTTCCTTCTCACAAATTAATTTTCCATTGGAGCATGGGACAGATTTCTTTGGAGTACACTTAGTTGAACAGACAAAAACAAAAAGGGGAAGAAAAAAAAAAAAAAAAAAAAAACTCCCTCCATCTCCATGCCAGTTTTCTGTGATTTTCCAGTAGAATTTATATGGGAGAAATAGCAAGTATGCAAGTTGTTCTTGCTCAGCAGAGAAACAACAGAACAAAGTATGATTGGAGAGTATGCATGCATATAGTCGTCAGACGAGAAGGGTCTGCCAGGGAGGGCATGGGAGTCGTGTACAGCATCTCAGGTGTACTTCAGGATTATCAGGGTCCTTGACAGATCTGGCCCAGCTCACTGTTAAGGCTTGAGGGAGAGGAATCCTTGCAAATCTCAGTATCCTCCTCAAAATCAGCCCTGCTGTGCACATCTGGCTTATTCCATCACAGCTTCAGAGAATAAAAGTGGAGCTATCAGAAGGAACTGGTAACTTCCAGTGCTTTACACAAGTTGCCACTACAATCTTTCCCAAAGTGCGTCTCCTGTACAAGGAGGCACTTACAAAGTAAAGGTAACAGATCAAAACAGAGGAGGAGGATTACGGCACACTACTGGAAAGGTAATAGGCATTTCTTGTGCACATTGTGCCTTTATACAAAGCTGTACAAATCATGATAATGAGCTCGTTTCTATTCAGCATCTAAATGACCTTTCAGCTCTACACAGAACTGTAAAATGTCTCATTGCTTTATATCCAGATGATTTTAATTAAACAGTACTGAGTGTTGATAATCTAATTAAAATGTCACATGGATGAAAATTACCAAGCATAATGAAAAGCCCAGATAGATGACTGGGTAACCAATGTGACAGGTAATACACTGAGTGGTAAACAAGTTCTTTACAAGTAAGCTATAAGCAGTGGTGAATAGATACAGTAAAATTGTAGACAGTTTTGAATCCACAGTTCAGTCTTCTGTACTAGGGAGATAATAGTTTGTGTCTCTTGCTCCCATCCTATCACTATCACTACAGTGGCAAGCAAATGCATAAGAAACCCCCAGACACATAGCTGTGTGATTGTCCTGATCAGACGCATATTACCCAACAGATAGAATTCGGTCATGTATTTATCATCAAAGACTTCATGGCCACAGTCCTGCTGCAGTCTGTATGAGGAATATGACAATACTTGCCCAGCCCGTGGAAGAGCCATGCACGTCAATGTATTTATCAGCTGTGTGCAATCCACTTCTACAGAACCAAATACGCATTATTAGAATTGCAGCATGTACCCCATCCAGCTTTTTTGAATAAAAGCTTTTGTACAACTAGAACTTGCTCTAAGTGATAGATATTTTAGATATGTCTATGTACATGCATACATATATGTACATATATCATATATGTAAAATGTGTATTGGGAAGACCTTTCCCTTTCTTGGCAGTTTGTTTTCTAAATTAGCAAAGCTCTTTGCTTTAAGGGGCTCTCACAAGCCCTCTGCAAGCTCTATTAGAGGACTGAAAACATAATGAAAAATGGACAAATTTCTCACTGTGCTGTAACCATACATCCTGACAATCTGGTCAACACCCTCAGTACTACAGCACTGAAATGTGATTTACAGGGTTCATGGAAAAGATTGTAATGTTTCCCACTTGGTGTACACTTTGATACATGCTATGTTTTGTATACATTCTTGAGATGTGGCTTCAGTCAGCAAGTACTTCTTATGTCACATTATCTGTTCAGTGTCTCCAGAATTTATTAAGTGCATCACTGACCAGCATGATTCTTAAGAAGAAGCCCCACCATGGTAGAGCAAGTCTAGGCTGGCTGACAAGTTATGTAGCCAAAGAAGGTGGGGGAGTGGATACAACTGTATGGAAGTTAAATGGAGGATGATACAGAAAGGACAAGGTAGGAACAGCAAAGCAAGAGAAAAGAGGGACTAAAGACAGGGTGACAGGGTAGAGTAAATATAAAAAGACAGGAGAGCAAGCAAAGGGAAAGGGAAAATTTTATATTCCTAGGTAGCTTTGCAATTGTAACATATAAATAGGTAAACACATTTTAGATAAGCCAATGATTTGTTTGTGGAATTACTGCATTAATCATATGTTATGGGGCAGATGGGGAGATGTATCCCACTCAATTCCAATCCACCTCCGATTTCCCCTCCACTTCTATGCTACGTATTCAATATGCTGGTAAACCAACAGACGCTTAAGGGCTCTGGACTTTTTTCTCAAAAGTCTTTTGGATGTGATGGGCTGCCATCTGCAGTCCTGTTACATCACTGCTCAGTGACTGGGACGCTAGCTGAAAAACTTGTGCAGAACTAAGAGGAGCAATTCAGTCCTATAGAGATTCTCTGAATGTGTAAAAATGTCAATTTTTAAATATTTTAAATACATATCCCTCTTCATACACAAATTCAGAACTGTCAACTAAATAATAAAATGGGGAGCCTTTGAATAATCACTGTCGAGAATTATGACATGGAACAGTCAGTAGATTATAAGTGTTTGTACTGGCACTAATCGTTGAAGTACCAGCCCAAGGGTTATTAACCAAGCCCACAATAGTAAAGTAGTTTCTAATTTCTTCTTATTTTCCATAAAGAAGTGGAGACTGATTTTTTTAAGATGTATTTCTTGTAAATAAATTAAAGTGTATATCTTCCCCCATACACAGGCATCTCACTTTTCTAGAATACTATTTTAAAGTACTTTTGCCCCAAACAGTACTACTGCTGTTTACCTTTTTTACATAAAGGTTGATATGCTTAAAAATTAAAATAAAATGTGCTATTTAGAAAACACTGATTTATCCCTTAAAAAATGCAAAGTGCACAGTGTCATTTACAAAAAAAAAAAAAAAAATCAGATTTTTAACACAAAAATGTAGAGTTCACAAAGTTAGACAGTTTTCATCCTGAAACACGTCTCAGTGCTTTTCTAGTGCATTTAGAACTCCAGATGGTGCAAATCTGCTAAATCTGATCTATGTTCTGCAAAGTCACATTCCAGTAAACCTCTGAGAAAATTTCAGAGTCTCGCTATACATTTGGGTACACATATTCAGCAGCCCTGTAACTTAGTTGTTTGTAATTCTTTCTTCACTCAGGTTTTCTGAACAGCTTTGAGGAGTTGCAAGCAGAGGAATGTGGTATTCTGAATGGATGTGAAAATGGCCGATGTGTAAGAGTCCAGGAAGGCTACACCTGTGACTGCTTTGATGGTTATCACCTGGACATGGCCAAAATGACTTGTGTTGGTGAGGACAGCATGTTTACTTGTTGCTCTTCTGCTAACCTGTCAGTTTAGCCACTTGACTTAAGGAGGGGCTAAAAAAAAAAAAAACAAAACGGGAGTTACAGATGATGACCTGAGTTCTATTACAGATGCCAAATTTATATCTGATTTACTGCAAAGGCAAGTAAATCTTGTTACAGAAATAACTATGCTGATGTTCCTCAGTTCGTTACAGCTCTGTTCAGTTGAGAACATGAAATGAACAGACACACCACTGTGCAATGAAGCTTAAACTTGTATCAGCAATGTCACACTGTAACATGGGCAAAGGTTTTTCAAAGGGTTTAGTGAACTGAGAGGATGGATTTTGATCCAGAGTGGAAGAGTAATTTTAGGAGCAGATTTTTAGAGCAGTTGGGCCACCTAAATATTCATATATCCACTTGGTGGGGTTGGCCCCCTAATTCTTAGTGATTTCAGTAGTCAAGAAGCCAGACTATCCTCTCACCCTCAAACCAATACATCTGCACAACAGCTAACCAGAACATCTAGCAACTATATCGGCAATTAAAATAATGAAATACAGGGAAGGCAAGTGGCAGGGCAAACACAAAGCAAAACAACCAACATCCCTCAGTGCAGAGCCTAGTATAGACTGTACGTGCGTATTTCAGTTTAAGGTGTCTGTACTAACCTTGCCCAGCACTACACTTCATAACCCACAGCTGCAGTCTCCTAGCTGTATCATGAAAATCTACCTGCATGCCTTGTAATCTTCAGGACTCTGCAACAAGCTGGTATCCCTAGCTCTGGTGTATTTCAGACTAGTGCTGCACTGTATTGAGTACAGGTAGTTTACTGTTCATAAATGTTTAGTTGGCAACACCAAGAAAGCCTAAAATACTTGATTTTTTTGCATAAAGATATTTACTAAGAACTGGCAGCACCTCTCTTATAAGCCACTTCTAAGCTGTCAAGTAAAAACCTGTAAGTGGTCATTAAATATTTGTTTCACAGCTTAAGAGGAGTTTGGACTTGGTGATCTAACAGCTTAATGCCTTTTAAGACACTGTTGATTTGCCACAATAGCTTTGTCTTCTTCCCGATAAAATATTTGTCACAGCTTTTGAACTACTCTAGTTCCACCTGATCTGAACTGAATATACAATTCTCAGTATACTCGTACAGTATATTCTACTCCTGACAATGCTGGAAAAAATGAGTTTTACCTACATGTGTTTTGATGTTCCCTTTCTGCAGATGTGAATGAGTGCAATGAGCTGAACAACAGGATGTCTCTCTGCA
Organism: Heteronetta atricapilla; assembly: GCA_011075105.1. Lineage (NCBI taxonomy): Eukaryota > Metazoa > Chordata > Aves > Anseriformes > Anatidae > Heteronetta > Heteronetta atricapilla. Next base: position 24,578,678 of record CM021733.1, read on the forward strand.
AGAATGCCAAATGCATTAATACAGAAGGTTCGTACAAGTGTTTGTGTCTCCCCGGGTACGTACCTTCAGACAAGCCAAACTACTGCACACCACTGAACTCAGAACTAGACAGTGAACTGGAGTAGAGGAAAATCTCCATATCCTAAGCCCATATACTCTGCACTGTATAAAGAAAAGGAAGAAAAGTATTTAACTCGAGAAGAGAAGGCACCAGAGTAGTGAACATAAGGGGAAAAACACATTCAAATGTGTCAAAGGTGAGACGTGATGGGCTGATTGTATGTCAGCTTCACTGAAGTGACAGACCAAATGGACACATTACTCTGTATGAAAGAAACAATCAAGTATATAGTGTGTTCACAAGAAAAAAAAATCATTGAAAATAAGCAAAAACAGTGCTGTTATTTTAAACAGAAGAGCTTTGGTTTTCTGTTTTGTTTTGTTTGTTTTGTTTTTGTTTTCTGTTTTGTTTGTTTTACTATTGCTTGATTAATTTGGCATTTAAATAGTGATGGAAATATTTTATATTACTATGTCATTTTTTGATTGTTCAGTTCCTTGCCTACTGTTTCTTTTCAGACCTTTTTTCTGATCAATACAAATTATTTGATACAGATATTCTTAGGATATTTTATAAGAACTGTTACACAGGGTAATGCTCCTCCTACTCTGGAACATTGGTCAGTGACGTTTTTAATTTGCTAGTTGTCTGCCCTGTGGAGCAGGCACCATTTGTTTTCAAATGTTTATATACCTTGGCGAAAAGTCTTTGTATTCATTTTGTATTCTGTATGGTTGTTACTGCACTTAAAGTCTCTAGAACCTTTCTTGCCAAGTTCAAAGCTGCTAGTGGACAACATTGGATTCCTTTTGTACATTAAAACAAAAGATTTTAGCTCACGTCTGTATTTTAATGTGTAAATTGAACACAAGAGAGATCTTGTATGATTACCCTAACATATTAAAGCTGTATATTAAAACTCAATAAAATCACCTTTTTTTAGAAAAAGCTATTTACTAATTGTAGGCTTTTTTTTTCCTTTATTGATATTTATGTTACAAGAATGTAACCCTAGGGTGTTTACAGTACTAGAATGAATTTACATTACAACAGTTATACAGAGTTGTCTGGCTGGTTTTTCCTTCTCCTGCTGTTTTAAATAAGACCAGAAACTGAATTACTTGATGCCTAAACTTAGGCTTCCAGGGGGAAGATTTCAAACACAGACCCACAGAAATTGTTTGACTTGGAAGTTGATTTCCATGGAATTTTTCTTCTTGCCTGGTTTAGGCATGTTTCCCACTAAATCTGCGAATCATGCTCTTCAGTATGATGGCCTGGTTTTCAGAAATAGTAAAGAAAAGGGGGCGAATTTCCTTTTCTTAATGAACTGTACCTTCCCATAAACTCCATTTCTCAGTGGAAGGAGAGAAAGAGATTACAAGACTGACAGATGTTTCACTTCGACCTCCTCCAGAATGAAAGAGTTTACTTTGGAAATCCTGAAACAGGTCCTTTTGATATTTTCCAAATGAAACATTTTTGTTGTGTCTTTGAGACCTGCCCTACATTAAGAGGAAAAGCATAAAATGAGACCTGAAAAAATAGGTCACATTGGGTCCAATTGTCTGAAAAAAAGTATTTCTAAATTCACACACACACACAAAAATGAATACTTGTTTTGTTTCTGACTATTTTCCAATATTTAGGTCAGTCAGAACCAAAGATCCCCAAATCCTGTAAGCTGTATTCCTTGAAGTACTGAGCGCTTGGTAGATCTCATTAAGGCCCGTGCGCCTGTTAACCATGACAGCACGTGTCCTTCTCAGGGCCCCTCTGTATGTGCTGAAATTTGACACAAGGACTAGTGAAGATACTGTACACTTAAAGTACGGTTGTATGTTAAAAAGTAAAAAGATTTTCTATATACAGCTGTTGGGGGAGAGATCTTCAAGGAAGAGACTTTTTGCAAAGTACTCTACATGCCTGACTTTTCTGGAATTAAGTAGGAGAGGGATGGAGGGCCAATCTCCATTCTCAGTCAAAAGAGGTAGTCTACAAACATGACAGCTCGTCTATAATTACAAAAAAATAAAAAAAAATAAAAAATTTCCTGCTGTGACTAAGGAAAGAGATGGAAGTCTGGTCTTACTAGGGAGTTCCATGACCACAACACTCTTAGTTGTCCTGCTTAAGGATAATTCTCCTGTGGTTCCAATAAAAAATAAAGTCACAGTTACCACCTTTCACTGGTGAAGCCACAAGGAAGGGAGCATAATCATCATTCTCACTGAACTTGGATTCTGCAGTTACATCTCCTGCCCACACCAACTTTGGATGTTCTCTTCCTTCCAGTATGGCAGTTCTGAAGACTCAGCAGATCTGCCTCCAAGGTCACCAAACCTTCCTTTGGTTAAAAGGAGTGTTGTAGGTTTGTTTTCCTCCTCCTTTATTTTTTTTTTTTTTTGGTGAAAATCCACATTTCCTCAGGAAGGTGAGAAATGCCTGAATCAGAAGGAGAATTTACAGAAACTGAAAGCCCTGAATGCACAGTGACAACAGAAAGTTGTTCTTATGAGAACAGAGTACCTCCTTCACACAGGGAGAAGCTACGTGCTTCTGAAGATCTGTAGCTTTTCCTCAAACTTTTATAAGCTTCCCATCATCACTATGCTCTGGACTGGTGCTGCAAAGAGCTGAGTACTTTTACACTGGGTTATATTTTTATAGTTGGAAATCCTTGGTAAAAGGAGTTCTTCCTGAAAGGTGTTAGTATCCTGAAATCTGGATTAAAGGGGAACTCTGTTCTGCATTCAGCTGTCATGAAAATTCATGGACAAACCAGCGCTCCCCACTTCTCCCTCCTCTGGACAGCCTCTTCCTGCTTCAGCAATGGGCTGGGCTCAGCTGCTGTGGCTTATACCCCAAAGCTGCCACTCCACAGCTTTCCACGTCTCAGGACTGCTCCAGTCCTCCCCCAGACAGCTAATTGGGATGACAGTGAGTCCCCACTTTTCCTGGGCATATAGCAGTATCACAGCTGAGGAAATAACAGTCGAACTGCAGTACCCTTAGAAGACTTTGCTGGGGGACAAGCGCTGTAATTCTGAGCCACAAGACTGGCTCCTTGCTGATTTATTACATCTTTTTAAAACAACAAGTTTAGAATACCCTGGGAGTTTGCCATTCTCAAACAATGAACACTCCAACTCACTTTTAGTTATTTCAGAAAAAAAAAAAAAAAAGACAAACTCAAGCTGTTCTGTGAGCAACAACACTAAAACAAAGCCTGCTTTCCTGCAACCTTTCCCCATAGCTCTCCTGAGCAGACCAACTCCAGACCCAGCTCCCTACGCCTCTCGTACTCAGCAGGCGCATGTGGATGAAACCAGTCATGGGGTTAAAAGCCACCGGCAGGCTCTGGCAGATGCACACACTGGCTCTGGGTCCAAACAAACAAACAGAGCAGCCAACCCAAGCCGAAATGGCCTCTAGGCCTCCCAGTTTCTGTCACAAGCAACACATAGATGAGGTTCTGGTGTGACCCTGCCACCTTCCATCTCCCCTGCCCAAATCAAGGGCAACAGCTGATCCAAGCCCAGCCTGAAGCTGGAAAACCACCTTCTGGTTCAGCAGCCGTGTCCTCATCACAGCCACACTGGTCTATTAGCCTCTTTATAAGCAAACAACACTTTGTGCATGCTTCTGTCTCCCTTTTGCCTCTTCTTACCTTTGATACGCCTTAAAGCACATACAAAGAGGGAGCCAAAAGCCGCCTAAATTCCATTTAGATCCCAGAGCTCAGTATTTCATGTTGACTGGCTCCAGGCCTTCAGAAATGCCTTAAAGGAATCACAATTGAGGGAATTAAGTGAAATTCAGCCCATCTGAACTCAGGCCCTGTAGCCCACCTACTTTGCCCCAGTGTGGCAAGGCTGGTTCTGTCACATCACCTGAAAAGCTGCAGGGCTCAGAATACAATTTCAATTCATAGTTAAACAAACATTTTCTTAACATCATTAAGATGAGGGATTGGACACCATGGATATAGCCATTTACTTGTTACAAGAGCTGTGGTTTAGGTGAGAACCCTAAAAATACAGAAACCACCAAATACAATCCCATGATTCAAGTTTCTGAGTGCAGCAGAGTCTGGAACCGATTACAATTTATACCAAGTGGCACCAATACTTTTTATATCCATATGGACTCTTTAATATATATATATATATATATATATACACACACACACACATATATTAGTCTTTTTTCAGCCAGCCATACCCTTGCCACAAAAGTGGTGTTACAGGATTGCTGACGTGGTAGAACTGAATCCTGCTGGTTCCATTATCACGGGGGTGTGCTAAGGAGAACAAAGCTACCCCGGCACCGAAGTGACACATGCATTTGGGTTAGAAAGACATTTGATATCAATAGATACTTTCATGTCAGGATGCTATTCAGTGAAAAATTAGCCAACATTAAAACAGCATTCAAAGTGAGCACTAACGTTCCTTGGGAAAAACACTGTCACAGCAGGACAGACCATTTGAATCTAAGAGACAAAATTGGCAGTCATGAAAATATTCAGCTGGTCAGCAGCAACTGACATAAATAAATTCCTGCCTAAGACAAGTCCTAAAACACTAAGGGCTCCAACGCGGTTGTCATGAACTATTAGCTCACTGCGATCCAGTTTGGAGTTCCTCGCTGCCCCCGAGTGATGTCCACATGGCAGCAGAGGGCCTCCTGGCTCTGGCAGTCAGTGTTAGCCTCTCAGAAGGAAAGGTGACAGGCCCCATTACAGCATGCCATGGGCCAGACCTGGCCAGCAGCTGAACCACAGCACATTCCTTCAAAGTACACAGTGAACTTAAAAACCCTGCTGCTGCCTCTAGAAGAGACTGCAGCATTGTTCTTTAATAACGCCACCCACTTTGAAGAGCTGTTTGTTCTTGCTGGGGACTTTAACACCAAGCAGGCCAATGGAGCTATTAAGGGGTCATTCAATCGAAAAAAAAAAAAAAAAAAAAAAAAAAAAAAAAAAAAAAAAGAGGTGAATTGCTGCATGTCACAGAGGCGACTGTTCACATCGGAACTCGTTATTTGAGTATTTATGTAGCTTTTTCTATTGGAAGATCTGAAGTTCACCTAGGAAAGCTAAGTGACACGTCCAAAAGAGAAGCACAAAATTTAAAAGTGAGCAAATGAGGAAAAACAGCTGTTTGCTGGAGAGAATTCCCATCGAAGGATGATACCAGCTTGTGAGAGAGCAACAGTGGTCTTCTGGGAAATGCCAAGGGCTGAGCCACTGTGTTGGCCTGCAGGGATGGCCTCACAGCAGGAGACAGAAAACCTGGAGCCTCCTGGGCCACCACCTCCATGTTGGCAAAGGCTGTGCTTGCTTGCCAAGCTGCAAGAGATCTTTGACTTCTTCCTCACCCCCTTCCCCTCCACCCCTGACCATGTTAGAGCCCAGGCACCACAAAGTGAACATCTGTTGACACAAGATTATCCTATAGGGACCTGCATTCAGAATTTGTTTCACTATCTGATTGGGGGAAAAGTGACGTAAAGCAGCAAAATGCAGAGTGTCAGCTACCTGACATTTCCTTCCAGACCTCTGAATCACACCAGATGAGTGTTTTGGCTCAGAGACTCCTGATGGCGGTCTTCATGCTGCATGCTCTGTCCCAGGTAAGCATCTGGAGCCTGTGATTGCTCTGCTCTTCTCCCACTTGAGCTGCAGGGCTGGGAAGACACCTCTGCACCTCAGCAGCTGGGCTACCTCACCGGAGTTTGAAGTCAGCCCTGCCTGAAGCAGGAGACTGCAGGAGAGGCCTGCAGGGCTCCCTTCTGAGCTTCGGTTTCCCATGACAAGAGGCTGTGACCTGAGGCAGCAGCTTCTGCGCCCTATCCTTATGTGAGGCAGAGAACTTGACAGAGGGAACCTGACCCCCCCCTTCCTCTTCCATATTTGAGCAAGTGCCAGGAGTGTGCCTTTCGCTTTGGAGAAGACAAACACGAGTCTTCTTGCCTTCAACCAGCATGTTCCTGAGGAGTTAAGCACCAACCCCAGGTAGAAGGAAAGTTCTGCAGAGGCGTTTTTGTCCTGAAAAAGACACAGAGAAGGGAGGAAATCAGGAGATTTTTATTTCTTTCTGTGCTGACTTTCCCTTCCCCTCAGGTCATGCTTCTCCACATGCTGCTTTCCATTAGCTCTAAACCAAGGGGGATGGAGAGGATACTGCTAGCCAGCATGGAAAATTTCTACGTGACAATTTCAGCATCACCTCCAATCCCTATCTAGTCATGCTGCCAGGATCCATTCTTGGCTGGATTTTCCAAAGCACTCCATACTGATTTAGTTTTCCTCCCACTGAAACCTGTGGCACCTCCATGGATTCCAGTGGCAGCAGAGCAAAGTCTGTGCCAAACTCTTTTGAAAAATCCCACCATGTGTGTTTGATGAGGAATGTCTCTGGCAGGAAAGTTTTGAGTACGGCTAAGCAGGTTTTTTATTTCCTTCACGTTAAAAGCTTCACTTCTGCCACTTCTCATCCAGGAGGTAACTGCCCCAAAGGGTGAGTGGGACCTGTTCCAAGGTCCCCAGCAGAAGGTAGCCTGTTTCTACCTACAAATGAGTTCAACTTTAGTCCCTGTCACTTTGCAAGTGGGCACCATTCTCCAGATCCACACTTGCCCACCCCTCCGCTGCTGGCAGCCATTCAGCTCAGCTCCAGCCATGGAGATTTTACCCTTCTTCTGTCCCATTTGCTATTCCTTTCCAGGGTCAGTCCTCTCTGGTCCTGCTTCTGCTTTTTTTCCTCTGGCATTCTCTGTCATTTGCTCATGACCGAAGCCTCAACCTCCCATGCACTGATTCCTCCCTGCACATTGGTCTTGGCCTCCGCAAAGTTGCTTTCAGTCTCTAAATACCGATGTGGCATGTGGTGAAACTGATAGCTGCTGTCCGGTACTTAGAAAAACCTTCCGCCAAAGTAAACCCATCACATCCGTCACAAGTATCGCATGGTCTCACAGCATCCTCTCACCTCACAGAAACCTAAGATACCACCACCAAGTCAACTTTGTATTCATCCCAAAACTACCCAGAGGGATGCAACATGCATGTTTTCCTTCTTTTACCATGACCAAGAAACTTCAGGCATGCTTTTAGCAATGCACGTATTCTCCTCTGCCCTTCAGCAGAAAACTGAGCTGAATAGCAAACGTGGAATAAGGAAGTTTCAAAAATAAAACAAGAAAGGAAAGGGAAATCCTTTGATTTGCACAACAGTGAGCTGAATGAGCATGGAATTTTCATTCACGTTCACTCATGCTTAGATGTCACTTTTCCAAACACTAGAGACGTGTAGAAAAAAAATAGAGAAACATTACTTTTAAATTCCCTTAAGCTGAAAAGAAAAAAGGGAACTACATTAACTATATTACTCATTGCAGTCTAGCTTATGTCAGTACACTGAACATAAAACAAAGCAGATTGATGGGGAGCTTTTGAAGGTTTCACTATTGAAGGAAACAATACATAGTACATCCAGACATATATATTAATTTAACATCTGGTAATAGTTCTGGTATTGGGTTATTCCACCAGAAGGCAGCAATAACTATTTTCAGCCAAGCTGGCCCTTACTTCATCCCATAAAACTTGGTTTATGTTTGAGTGTGAGCTAAAAACATTACATCTACCACATGCTAGACTGAAAACACTTGCAAACATGCACCACAAGGAAGATAGGTTAAAATCTAATACTGTATGTATTTTCCCTGTCTAAATACCTAACCCAAAACTGCTCCAAGATACTGGGTGGCACACAAGGCTCAAGCATGAGGACCTTGAGCAAGGGCTCCTTGCACAGGGGCTTACCAGCCTCCAGAGCAGACCAAACTAAAAGGCTGCAGCAGCTCTCTCTCACTGATCCCTTCTACTTTTAATTTCTCTGTTTCTGTTCTTTGTCACTTCCTCTGCCATCCCTTCTCTTTACTCTTCTATAGAACTGTAATTGACACTATCTACTCTAACTACATTAACATTTTCCCATCTAACTTTGGTGCAGCTGCACTGACTTCAGGGGACTCACACAGGGAGTAACTGTGCTCACAATATAAAAAGAAAAACACACATTTTTCTAACACTTCAAAATTTCAAAAACTAAAACAATTCAAATCTGAGAGGAATAAATTGTTTAAAACCTTTTGAAAGAGATGTAGCAGCATTGGAACAATTTGCTAATATAAATTTCTTCTGTGTTTCAAAACAAGTATTATCTCTCTGAAACCTTCCAATTCCCTGGTTGGCAATATGAAACATGAATTAAGACACCTGTAATTAAAGGATAAATAATAAGAGTCAAACCAAAGTTTTTAAACTCTGAGTTTTGGTGTTTAATTTATCTTTACATAAATCATTTTATTGTAGCGTCATAAATGGCATAAAGTGTCAGCAGCTTGTAAAAATGATTAATTTTATAGGTTATAAAATAGATATTAATAAATGTTCATCTAGTTCTATTGCAAAAATAGCAAAAGATCTGAATACAGCACTGGCTGCTCAACAACTGGACAGAAATATGGGCAACTATCATAAGAACCTGGAGATACATGAGGAGAGATTAAACCCTTATGATTCATTTGGGCTGAAAACTGCGAAAAGAGGCGAGCTACAAGGAAGCTTTGGCTTTCACAGGTTTTCACAGAGCAGAGCGATCACAGACTCCAGGTTTTCACAGGTTTTAAGAGCAAAGGTACTTCTGCCTTTGTCACTAGAGGTCAGCACAGCATCTGAAGTGCCACATTGCTCACGTTTGGGGAATGATGATAAGATCTGCAGCTCTGAGAGGGAAACTGTCTCAAGAAGGAGTTCCAGGAAGAAGACACCGTCTGTGTGTCCGTGCTGGGAATTCAGAGCCAGCTGCGAACGTGAAGCTGCAGACACAGAACACAGCTGATGGCAGCAACTGAAGAGCCTGGACTCAAAACCAGAATAAAAGCATGTGAGAAGTTTAAAGGTTCCAGCAGAGCAATTAGTGTCTAACCACAGCTATTTTTAAAACATCCATTAGCCTAAGGTAAAAGCTGTCACCTAAGAAGCCCAGCTGACTGGCGGTCTGAGGACTCCTCCTGATGGATGAGAAATAAACTATTTAATCTCCCTGCACAACAAAATTCCTATCCCAGCCTGTCAGCAGCTGCTCTAGCTCATGTAAAGCTAGCTCGTACAGGCAGGTCAAGCTGATAGAGAAAGCATTAACTGCACTGGAACAATTCCTAGGAATGCAGTGGGAAAAAAAAAAAAAAAAAAAAAAAAAAAGGCATACACTGATCTGCCCAACACAACACAGCAGATACCCACTGTGAAATCCTGGCCCCTTTGAAGTCACTGGAGAAACCTCACGGGCAGGGAGCATGACTGTGCACGCTGCTGCTGCTGTTCCTGTGCCTGGGGCCTCCCAAGGGTCCCGCTGCTGCCAGCCAGGAGGTGACACCACCACAGCACCTGACAGGAACCACGAAGGAACTGCTCTTCCTCTTCCTTTTAGCACGACCAGATGATGGGGACTGCACCAGTCAGCTGCTCTCAAGACAGGTGCAGGCAACAGAGATTTGGCACTGAAGCAACGTCACCTTGGGTCTCGACAAAACCCCTCTGAGATCCTCCGCCAGGAAGAAGTCCTTGTCCCGAGGTGATTTATGGCATTTGACTTACTGTTCCAGCAGACAAGCACATTTGCCAGTATGATCCAGACTCCAGCAGAGATGTTTTGCTGTAGCTACACCTCAAAAAGCCATTTAGGACAGACCACCCTACCTCAAATGGCAGCAAAGGCGGTTGTGCTGCGACGTCTTTAATAGGCTGGTACAACTGTGTTCAGCACAGCTGAACCTACTTATTTCCTCTGTCCTGGCACCTGTAGGAAGGTAAGCACCTTGAAATCTAGGTAAGTTTGGTCAGCAAATGGAAGTCCTTTGAATAGTGGCATAGGAAGAAATAGGGAAATAAACTAACACTGGCATAAATGGCAAGGAACTCATCTTGGTCAATGCACTACAGCAAGGGGAAACTAGTGCACAGGAAAACCTAACTCTGTCAGCCTAAGAGCAAAGCAGGTAATCCTCAGCCATTGAACAATACTTTTCTTTCTCAATCCACATCTGGCTACAGGGGAGAAACACAATGGTGTGACCCAGCTGCTGGCTGCCAGGAAAAGGTAACAGAATGCTGCAGGGAAGTCTTTTTGCTACAGCTCCATCACCTGCAAAACACGTTCTTGTTATTTTATTAGTACATTATACACAAAGGTGGAAGCAATTTGTCACTGCTATGTGTTTTCTCACTTTTCCCATAGAAATTTCAATTTTAAATTGCATGCATTCAAGTAAATACAAGGATAGAAAAGTGGTTTTTTGAGGTCCAACAGGCTGAAGTCCAGGACTATAATGCTTGAGGTCTTCTATCCATCCTTAATGCCTCTGAGTCACAGTGCACAGAAGTCAGAATTGGGCACCCAGTTGTGCCAGGTGCTGTAAAAAAGGCCTTCTGTCAGCTGATGTATAAAATGAGAGAATAAGATGGATACGGATGGGAGAATTATACAAGCAAATGGTGAGATAACACCAGTAACACTGATGGCAGCTGCCCACCCTGTATCATCAAGAGATGCAGTTGGGAAGGGGGGCTTCTGACACGGCATCCTGAGCACCCACCTGCAGAGATACGAAGCACAGGCTTACAGAAGAATTTGTTGGAGGTGATTTCTGACAGTGCAGGAACCTGATGAACTTTTTTGTAGCCCCTTTTACCTCCCTGGAACAAACCACCACCTGCTGCCCTGCAGCAGCACTGCTGACATTTCCGGAGGGTGGTGGGACAAAGGAGTTTTGCACAATAGGATGGTAGTGCTGCAGCTGTTGAGAGTAGCTTTACACAAGTGAGGGAGAAAGCACAAGGGAGCTTGCAGAAAAATTTTACAGGAGGGAACATATAATGAAATTGTGAGCAGACTGGAAGCAAAGAAAGATCAACTCTGCTAGAGTAAATTAAGCACACACTAAGCAGGATAGAGGTAGAATGCCTTGAATACAAAGATGTGACTGAAAAGGAAACAGGGGACAAGAAAAAAATACAAGAAAAGAGAGATGAAAAGCAGGAATAACCAACAGAGTAAGTTTTCCAGATAAACTTATTATTTCCTGTGAGGCCTTTGGCAAGTTCCTCTATTTCCTCATCAATAACATGGAGATAATGTTTCCTGCTGTCACCGTCTCCCTGAAAGCTTTAAAGTCCTGGTTATTTGAACAGAAATCTCTCACAGGGAAGAGATGGGATGTACATAAGGTTTAGGTCTTAATAATTCTAATATTTCTTAACTAAAACTTTAATCTTTGCTATTATGCTGCCATCATGCTCTTTGTGCAAAACATGGAGAAACAAACAAAAATATATGTGTTTTGGTAAGCAAGAAGGTAAAAAATAAATTAGTTTTCTCTTCATGTTCTCCCCTCATAACCACACAACCTTTCTAAAACACACATACATAGCTTATAGCAGGACGGATTACAGACAGCAGCTGTGCTGACCTCATGAGGCCACAAACACAGGACAGACGACGAGCACCTTATCTTCTACGTGTATGTCAACTCACAGCTCAAGTCTGACCTGCAGCTTTCCCCGACTTCTTTTTTAAGATCACAATGAACTGTTCTTCAGCTTGCCCTGCAGCTGGAAGCAGCAGGACTGTCGGGATATTTTTACATTTTGATGGCTTGCTTGAATGGTGGAGGGGAGGAAAACAATACACTTTCTATAGACTGAACATGAGCTATGAATAGAAAGGCCTTTAAACGCACAGATCCTCAGCTGCTGTAAACTGTCACAGATCCATGAAAACCAATTGGCCACATTCCCCAGACAGTTCAAATCTGCGTCGCTCCGCTGAAGTTGATGAAGCCACACCAGTTCGAAGAAGCCAGGGATCTGGCCCAGAGCCTGCACTGCAGTCCAGAAAGACCATCTGTGTTTAACAGGATCAGAAATCAAAAGAAAGGTCTGCGGCCTTATAATTCACTCAATACTTCTGAGACAAGATATCTCCGTGGTGTTAAATCAGGTAGACTAAACATGAGCTGTAAAAGACAAAAAACCTGTTTGTTGTTTCTTTCTCACTATAGCCTGACCAGGGAAAGCTAAGTAATTTCTTGCAATTTATTCCATTAGGTGATGAAACGTGCAGACAAGAAGGCGACAACTGAGGACAGAAGAGGGACAGAAACAATACTATAAAGAATTCAAGCTATTTTATGGATTACAGACATGACAAACTAGATTGTGCTCCCATGCTCTCACTGGGCTGGGCTTTATGTCAAACCTATTCCCACTGATGTCAGTGGAAAGAGTGGTGTAGCACAATGCTGCTCAGCAGCACAAGGGAGGGGCAGCAGAAAAGCAGAGGAGAAGGTTCAGAGATTTCAGCTTTTTGTTTTGGAAGCTGTTCTGAAAAGCTCCTATACTCCAATTTCATGGGAATTTGGATGCTATTGTTACCATTCTGGTTGTGAAAAAAACAGGTGGGGAGCTAAACTAACAGTAATCAGCACTAGGTGGGAAACTGTATCAAAGCATCTGGAGCAATGTTTTGTGACTCAGTGGCAGAAATAAAAATTATCTGTAAAAAGCCCCTTCGAGGTGTCCTGGGGGAAAATAAATAAATAATGTATTTTCAGGGCGCAGAGTGTAAACGAGCTGTGAAGATGAGATGCTCTGAGTCCAGAGGACCAAAAACATCCCTGCAGTGTATGGACACCACAGTGTTATTCCACATCTGCTCTTGTAGACAATGCTGTCCTACAGTCTGGTGTCCTACCAGATTAGAAAAGACTGGTAATAATACATCTTTCAGAGAATATATGCCTTTTTTGCTTTAGCATAGAACAGTTTACTTGGACCTTACAAGCATTTGCCTTCAGCAAATCTTTCTCACTCAGGTTTTAGTCTCTTGTCACTCCATCAATTACCTGACACCCAAAGGAAACTCTAGAGCAGAAATTCTGAAGACCTCTCAAGGCAGGCTCTCACCTCAAGACTGCAAGGGTTAAGTGGGAGTGAACAATTGGGCCACTGGGTAGGAATTTCTGCGCAAAGTCACACTGACAGAGGAGAGAAATCCTGCTCCCACCTTGCATTCTGTTTTTAATGCTTTCAAGATGTTTCAACTGACGTGGAGAAAAGGTCCGTCTGCTTGAAAGAAAGGCTCTCCCCAAAACTGGTGCAAGCAGGCTCCTGCAGCTGGGCGCTGGGCTGACACGGAGGAGGCAGCTGTTCGAGACGGAGCCTCTGCAGGGCTCCGGCGGTGCTTGGCGCGGGCGGCACCGCGGTGCACAGAGGACATGTGATGCAAATTCACGTCTGTAACCACTAGCGACTCACTGAGCAGATTTAAGATTTAAACTACATTTGAATAAAGGTATGCATGAGTGAAATACTGCTAAGCAGCTTTGTGTTTCAGTGCTGTCATACTGGGGAGATCAACGTTTCAGAAACAGGGTTAGTTAGGCCTCTTGCACAGCAGTTATGTAATAAACTCGGCCAATTCTGCACATTGCCAGTTCTTCAGCCTTGGTCTGAGGTCTGAAAGAGGCAGAAAGGCTGCAGCTTGCCTGCCGTCACCTCCACGACAGACCCTTCTCTGATAAAACTACTTCTGTGCTTATGTTAAAGTCCGTATTTGTTCCCTGTGCACTATGAAGAATTATACTCATCTCCATCAGATTTGTAGTACAAGATCTGCAAGAACGACATCTTCCTAAGGGTTTAATCCTGTATGCTAATAACTTATATTAACACAAGTAAAAAATATCATAAATGTTGTAGCTTTCAGACCCTTCTATAAATGAAATTACTGGTTTTGAGAGGAGGATGTAGTCTTACTTACAGAATTCCATTTTCATTTAATTTTATTTAAAAAAAAAAAAAGTACTTTCAAGGAAAACATTGACTTGAGTCACCATTAATTTGCAAGGAATCAACAAAATATTTATTCATCCATTACTTGTTTCTTCTTTTTTATATAAATAATGGCATTCTTGTCATGAGAAACAGGATCTCTAGGAAGTTCTCAACACGGCAGGCACTTTTCTGAAGATGCTCTTGATTTTTATCTAAACTGTGTTGGTGTCATGCTGTTTACCTAAAACTACCCACAGATTTGCAAATTCATTCATAAAGCACCATACCAGCAAGCAGTAATGATCGTTGCCTATGTAATATGTATGAAAAAAAGGCTTAATATTTCCCAAGTTCCTCAAATGCCCACAGGTTTTTAACTCCCATCACTTTCAGCAAGACTTGTGTGTGTATATTTCCCACACAAAACTTAAACAGAAAAAAAAAAAAACTTTGCACACAGAGCAACATCTCTTTTTCAAGTCTCTACCTTTATATTAATCGTCAATTCCAAACCATGCAGCATGATCTTAACTTTCTTCAGTAAGCATGCTGCTGTGCTAACATGAAACCACTGCTGTAAAGACCAGCAGAAAGGTTTTGTTACAGCAGTTTCCCTAGTTTGTATAAATTGAAGGGAAAGCATGTACCTCAGACAGCAGAAAAATTGGCAACAGGGGAAACAGATAAAGAGCCAGGTAAGTATAGTTCTATATAATCATCTGAGTTGAGCACAATGTGAAAATGGTATTTTATTTTTTTTTAAATCTCAACAGAGCCTTGGAAACAGTATGCATTTTTAAAACCGTTAAACTGAAAATAATTAACATGGAAAAGCTGCTGATCAGAGAACTGATCCAAAGCCCTTAAATATCATTCTCTATCTCAAATTAATTCATAAAGTGCATCTGAGGATTCCAACACAGTTACTACAAGAGCTGTAGTTGCATAGACTTCCGCATTGAATATACGCACTGCTTCCCAGCCCATAAACACCCTCAGTTTGCTCAAACACTCCCCACCTCCTAGCCTCTGGCTTGAGGCTGCTGGGTAGATTTCTCTGAAGAAGAAATTAGATGAGAATTACTTGGGTTCACAGACTTTAAACACTAGTCTTAAGCATGCAAAATCTGCACTTCCTATTGTACCATATCCTGCCATCCTAAAACACATCAGCCATCTTTCCTAAGTCAAGGAAAATCTTTGTTCTAATGCTACAGTCTCACACAGTTTCAAAGATTTAATCAAAATTAAATGCTTAAAGGAAATAATTAGTCAAGAAAATAGGGTCAAAAGGCCCAGTGTTACTGTGTGTCCACATTTTTTTGTAGGGGGCAAAAGAGGAGGACATCCCAGCATGTTTTGGAACAAGTGTTTTCCTCACCTAAGAGAACTGTGCCTGCAGAGCAATCTTTATCAAATTCTTCTTATATGGGGGGGGGGGGGGACGGGGGGGAAAAAAAAAAAAAAAAAAAAAAACAACTAAGATCTTTCCTTTGTTTAAGTGCATTTCCTGCCTTCCTTACTGCTATAGACTGTGTTGTGGCAGGCCTATTTATAGTCCAAAGAAAGGAAAAAGCACCACTGGAGGCAGGAAAACTAAGTTGGGAAAGAATAGAAGGAAGTGTGGCTGCCATTTAGCCAAACAATCTAGAACTAATTGAGCTCAAAAGAGCCCCAGCCTCAGTGAAGCTGCTGGGAGTGAACAGAGCACAGCCCTGCTCCTCGCCAGGGCTCTGCCAGGGCTGTGTCAGTGTGGTGCAAGGGACGAACAATCTCAGCATCCCAACCCTGTAGCAAAAGAAGAGCTGCTTGAAAAAGGAGTGTGCTGAAGGCTAGACACCTGTCTACCTAAGGTAAGTAAATGCCTCCTGTCGGCATTTCTGCTCCCCGCATTCTCTGTGTCTTTTCAGATGTGGCCAGACAAGTAAATGAAAACAGAGTGAGTCTGGGCAAATGAACTGGGTTTGATTTTTAGATAAAGGTTTGGCAGGATGTCTAACTTTTAGATAAAGAACTCAATTACAGACTCCTCAGACCTTTCCTTAAGCAAAAGAGGCCTTTGCCATATATACTCAAGATAATTTTGTTTTCATGTGTCTTCCTCATCTTATAAACTGCAAATGAAGTACTAGAGAAATGTTGGTGGAAATTGTATGCCCCAAAGAAAAGTAATGAAGTCAACTCTGCATTAGGTTTAATATATAAATTTAGAGATAGAGAGAGGGAGGGAGAAGTATATGTAATGTATATTTACACAAGATGTGTTAATTCAGATTATATAAGCATATGAAATGAATACAATTTATAATTAAAATGTTGTGAAAATTTAGTCTCATACCCATGAGGTATATCTGAAGATAGGAGCTTTGCCAAAATTAAAGCACTTGAAAGTTTCTATAGTCTTAGATTTTATTATGGCAGGTGATTATGTGTGTGAATGCATAAAAATACGCTATATATACACATAAATATCTATTATTCATTGTGGTTTTGTTTTTCAGTACCATGTAATTACAACTCTGAGTTCTAATTTAAACTGACAGCAAAATGGGAGTAGAATTTTTAATC
Source organism: Heteronetta atricapilla (assembly GCA_011075105.1). Taxonomy (NCBI): domain Eukaryota; kingdom Metazoa; phylum Chordata; class Aves; order Anseriformes; family Anatidae; genus Heteronetta; species Heteronetta atricapilla. The sequence goes on from CM021733.1 coordinate 24,595,213, forward strand.
TGCTTATTTTCAGATACTATGCAGAGAGACACACTATTATGACTTCATATATTTTTAAAAAATCAATATTAAGACTACAGAGCATATCAGTGAATCATAATTGAATTAGCATCAGCTGGTCCGTCTTTTAGTAGGGCAAGAGGAAAAGTTATTTTAAGATTGTTTGTTTTCTTCAATTTCAAATGAGTCCTCTGCTCTTCTAACAAAGGAAATGTGAGTTGAAAGCAGAAGGACGGATGCTGCAAAACACTAGATTTGAGATTTCATGAAGTGATTTTCATCTTCTTTGAACTAGTTATGAGAATAACCTTCACCTTAGTCTCACCTGTGCTAACACATTGCCACTATACATATGCTATTCAGATTATTCATTTGTTATGTAGACATTGCTTAGGATTAGTAGCTCATTGTAAAAAGCTGCTGGTGAGTAAAAGGAAGTGTGGTGTGTTGTTATCCTACTGTATCCCCGTAGGATGCTATTATGTTTAGAGTCTGTTATTGTGAAGATAGCAAGGCAGGATGTCATCCATGTAGGTGAAAAGCTGCGATAGGGCAATTGTAAACAACAGCAGTCAGCTGAAAATTGGATCCAGGGAGGTGCCAAGCAGCAATTCCAGTGAAACAGATGTCAGATAATGCTCATAGAAAGGATCAGGCTTTTCTTTGTCTGACTTCAAAGTACTCAGTTATTTACAGTAATTCTTATTTCCAAGAGGTTATAAACCTGGTCTTGAGAAGAATGAAACATCTGTGATGGGAGTAAAAGTAGGAGCCTCTGCAGATATTTACTAGAGAAAGCTCTTTAGACTACAATTTGAGCTACTAGCATGGCATGCTGTCATTCAGGTAATGTTCCTTGATTTCAGCTTCCATTAGAGATTTGCCTGCAAAAAGACAAAGCAGAAACTAAAAAAAAATCTATAATCTGAATTTTAAGGGGCTTTAATTAAAATAAAAACCATAAGATTAAGCTGTGAAACCACTTTTATACCAGTCAACTGTGATTGCTCTGTGGGCACCCCATATTTCTCAGCTTTCTAGGAAAGTTCAGATTGACGTAAAGAAAAATCATGAGACTTAAAAAATAATGCACTTTGAGTAGCAGATAAACCATGACATACATCGTTCGGGTTTAGTAGGATTTGTTATGCCTCATGCAGTTGTTCCAGTGTAAGTATCTTAATTTCTTCCTAAGCCCCTATTCCACTACACCAGATGCTCTTACAAGGGAACTCCATGCTCCAAGTCATAGTCAAGTCCACTAACATTACAGGGAAAAAAACAGCAGATGTAGAAGTACTGATGTGTCTGTCTGGGGGCAGTGGAAGCAAGATTTTTTGAAGATGTGTGTAGAGTCTACAGTACAGTCTCACTCAACAAAGAGAAATGGGGGAGAGGGAACACAAAAAGAAACTCATTACACATATTAAGACACATTAAGAAATCAAAATTAAATATTGGACAGCATCAAGATAGTTCTACAAAGAGAAGCAGCTGCACAACAGAAATGTCACTGCTGAAAAATAATTTTGTAGATAATCCCTAGAAAAACAGTTTATGACTATGTGCTGAATAACATCCTGACTCGTGCAAATGTTTATACAGGTGCTTAAAGTTAAGCATATGAGTAGACCCATTGATTCCAAGCAAAGCTATTTCAACAGGATGATAAAATTTAAAGCCAGGCAGAGTCATTAGATCATCCAGTCTGACTTCAAACACGGCACACTAATTTTACCATTCCTCTTGTGCCAAACCCAAAAACTTGCCTGCTTACAACAGAACATATGGATATAGTATGCTCAAGATAAAAGTTTAAGGAGCAGATTGTGATGTTCTACATGCAAATGAAGACTCACTACAGTGAGAATTGTTCAAGTTGATGCAAATCCCTTAGCTCAAATGAGAGTTAAAGGGTGCACAGCCTTTGTACCAGCTTACTGCACAAGGGTGAAGGTCAATATGTGTATGGAAGACAGTTTCTGCCTGAAGGGATATATTCTGTGCCCATCAGAAAAAGCTATTAACTTCATTTTGCTTGCTTTCCTACTCTTCTAGTGGACTAGAAAAGTACTGTTGCATAAGCAACAGGATGAATGAAAAAGCTGTTTTAAAAGTCAATCTTCATGCCAATGTGCAGCTATCTTTTTGTCTTATGTTCTCCCATTTACCACATAGCCATGTGCAAATAGTGCCACAAGATAAAGGAGTCACTGTTCAAAAGCAGAAGAGATACAGCAGCAGTAACCAAATGGAGACACACAGCAAAAATGAAATTATCAAATCTCTTATCATCAGAAACTTAAGCACACACACACAGTTTAAAAAGACTTATTATTTGAACCAAAGACAAGCAAAAGAAGGAAACTTGACCTGGGACTTCCCTTACAAGGATCATCAAGAGTGGATTTATATTCCATAAACACAAAACAGCATAGCAAAGTTGCGGAAGGACACAAGATACAGTCACAACAAAAAGCAAAGTGAGGGGGAACAAGATAGGCTGCTGTGCATATAACTGCCACCTTGCCCACAATTAATATTCTGTTCCCAGGATTCAAAGATCCTTTGGCCACAGAGGATCTCCAACACTGCAGCAGAACAGAGAAGCTGGAATGTACAGCCTCCGGGGCTATTTTGAAAATAGAGCTAGGGAAAATGGGACAGCCTGCATTTTATGCAACTAAGAGCATAAAGAAGCTGAAGTTTTTATACATCCCAAATGATAGTATTCACAGAACACCTAGAACAAAGCATAACTCTGCTATATGACATAGTATTACCAATGCTTGTTCATAGCAAAATTTAATGTGAAATACCACAAGACACACTGGCTAAAGACTACTCCAAATAGCTTGCAAATTAGTAACCATATAGGCATCCTCCTTATCTTGGGTTAGAAAAAAAAAAAAAAAAAAAAAAAAAGCTATACTGGGTTTGAGAAGCATTCTTGTCTTTTTCTTCTTCCTATTTCTATTGATTTTGAGGGTTGGCAATCTCACTGTTAATTAGCAGTCTTTCCTGGGAACCACAGTGGTACCTGTGGGGAGAAGAAACCTGTCCCAGCTCTTGATAGCAGGAGAAAATGGCAAGCACACCAGTCCACTGCCAGTATTGCAAAGAAGTGATGTCACTTGCTCAGGATAGCAGAGGTGAAATGAGAGCAAGTAAACAGCCAGGTGTGATACAAAGCACAGTAGCCTGCTCTGTCAGTGTTATTGAGCCACACGCACAATAACTGAATTTGTGGTAAATTTAATGTTCTGTCAAGCTAACAGGTCTGGCATTGTCCCACTAATTAATTCACAATAGATTTTAAATTATAAAGCTGTAGATCACTGTAGCTAGAGAGAACAAATTTAATATGTACCGACATCTCTGTTTAGATAGCTCAGCATCTTTAGCATCCTTTATATCCTAACATGCTTTATTTTTCCAACATAGCGTCATAAAATGTGTCATGGCTATTCTGGATTTGGGAAGCTACAGAAAAAGATAAACCTTCAAAGATCAGCTGACATTAATAAAGGGAAAAGGAAAAATGAAATAACATACAAGTTCAACTGAACTACAAAGTAGACTTTGTAATTTCAGAAATGGGAAGAGGCAAGGGAGGGGGTGAACTAATGTTGAGTTCTTCCAAATGTCTTGACTTTCCTCACAGTCATGGCTAATCTCTTCTTACTGATGGTCTTATATATGACTTCAAAACCACTCACTTCCTGACACAGCCTCTTCATTGCAACAGCCTGCTAGTGCACAATTTACACTGTGGGCTTAGAACAAGGTGTTTTCACTTACAAAAGTGTTCTGAGACAAGACAAATACAAAAACAAGAACTACAAACACTGTGAAACAGAACCTAGTAAAATAAACTGTAAACAAACAAATAAACAAACAATGTGGCCTTACAGTATCAATAATAATAATGATTTTACTAATTAAGAATTCTTACATATATCGATATAAGGGGGGAACCAGAAATTTCCATTTTTTTCTGTGAATACTGTGGGCTTTCAGAAGGAATATTGGAGAGGGGAGCTGTTTTTGTTGGTTTGTAATTTTTTTGTTGTTGTTTTTAGAGTATGTGGTGGTTTTTTGGTGTTTTCTTTTTCTTTCTCTTTTTTCTTTTTTTCTTTTTTTTTAATGCTGCATGCATTAAAAAAAAAAGAAAAAGAAAAGCAAAAGAAAGAAAGAAGAAAAAAGAAAACACTTCATTCACAGTATTATTTATTCTCATCCCTTTTCTACATCTGAGGACCAAAGGTACAGAAAAATTAAGACTATCGCCTCTTTTGTCATGCCAGATTTGTAACCCCTAAAATCTTGAATCTTCCTATACGCCTTCAGAGAAAATATATGAACTAAGACACAATTACCATTAACTTGCAGCTGTGAGTATACAGTGTTTCCAAAAACTGAACCACAAATTCAAGCTGGACATCAAGAATTTGATATATACATAAGAGCATGATTACTGTACATATGAGTATTCAGACAGATATACAGCATATAGAATTTCTGCTTAAATTACTATATTCTCATATACATAAAGCAAACAAAAGCATTTCTTTCCAGTGGAAAGCAACCAGCAACCTTAACTCTTAACTCATTGCTATAGGCTCCACCTATGGCATGTAATTGCTGTTATAAAGAAGGGACTTGTTTCAAGGGCTGGAGTTACAGATGACCTAATCTAATCTTAGCTCCTGATTTCTCAGCCACAACATGACTAGTGGGTGTACCCTTGGGCATGGAAGGGGATGTACACATGGCATCTGCAGTACTGCTGTGCCCCCTAGAGCACTGAGAATATAACATTGCCTATAGATGTTTAAAACTGATGGAATGTAGTATAATGCTAAGAAACATAAAATATTTTCAGCAAAAGTTCTTTTCCATTATGTCCTTCAGGTGCCCTTTAGCTGGCAGCTTATTTTGTGAGCTGCTGGACTATTTATAGCAGATTTTTTAATCACACTTAGGTATTTATAAAACATCCTGTCTAGTGAAGGCTTCCATGGTCTGCTTTCATTCACTTCTGCTGATAGTGAAGGCTATATAATATCTGAGGCAGGCCCTCAAACCAGGCACAGCTTATTAGCTATGGATTCCACATATCCTAGACCACAGACAAATAGTATGTTAACCATTTAAGAAACAAATGTAATAATGCAGACTTGCAGTTAGCATAACCTGATTCAATTTCTCCAAGGGTTCATTTATGTCCACTCCGAATCTCACCTCCTGTTACACAGACTCCAGAAAAACATGCTAACAGAAAAAGACATTTTCAGGCAACCCAAAAAAACACCCCTCCAAAATTGCCATATTCAGAAAACATTTATATATTCCACATTTTAGCACAGTGTCAAAGCACTGGTGCTGATATATGCTGTTTATCGGTGCTCAATTTTTAAATGAATGCACCTACAGTTAATGAAATGACACATAAGCAAGATATAGCCAAGTATGTCTAAAAAGATAAGAGAAACAGTAGTTGAAAGCCATCCATAAAATAGCCCCTCCTACACTAGGGAGAGGCTCTGGATCCACTTATCCAGCACCAATAAAAGCAAACAACTTCCTGATATCAAACTCAATCAAAATGGACAATTGTTCCATTTTTTTGGTTCTTTGTGACTTTTCTAAAAGCTATCCACACTATCTGTATTTTCATACTATCACAATTCTGTACTAACTGTACTCTTTTTTTTGTTGTTATTACTGTTCAAAATTTCTCATGCCATGACTGATAAATCTCTTAATTCATTTAGTTCATTTCTTAGTTTTTGAGTTTCCACAAATAAAAAGATAGCTTTTCCAATCAGGTCTTGAGCTGTTTTCTCAACAGGTGGAGAAGCTAATACAAATACATTGTTGTGTAACAAATAGCAAAGTTTTTGTCATACAGAAGATGCCACCTGATACATATAAAAACAAAACACTATATTAATTGAATCACTGTCTGATCTAGCTACCTTGTCTTTTTGTATGTTGGCATTTCTTTATAAAATAATAAAAAAGAAACCCTCACAAAAATTTTGAGAGTTTTATTTTCAGCAATTATACCCATGCTATTTTTCTATTCTGTTTCATGATGATTTAAATCTGACCATTCAGCACGTGGAAGACAAACTTTTTCCCGCATAAACCACAATGAGTTTACAGCAAGTTTTACTGAACCACATAAAATCATTTATTTGTCTACTCATTTCAGAAAGTACAAAGACTCCTTTTCTTTTTAGGGAGTGTATCCCAAGTTGTCTGCAGAAAATCGCCATTCATGCACTATTATCAAATTATGTCCCTAAGTGAAAAATAATTACCAAATAAAAATAGGTAACTATTCAGTCCAGTGATGACACTGACTGTTCTGTGTCTTATTTTTAATGGTCCTTGTACTACCAGCATTTAATCAATGATAAATATCAAATGAGTGCTATGGATATTGCATAATCAAAGAAATGAAAAAAGTAATTCTAAAATAGTATGTGTGGATTGGTAGACTATTGTGGAACACATTTCAATCATGTTTTCTTAAATGTTAGCAGTCATTTTGTTACTAATTTTGTAAGGAAATTTATTATCTTTTCTTTTTAAAGCTGCACAAAAGTTCTGTTATCCTTGATCTCAAATGAAAATATTGTTTCAGAGAAATGAAATGGCATTTATCAAAGATAACTCATTTGCTCAATGGGCCCTAAAGCACAGCACGTACTTTTATCTTTGTCTCAGGCAAGCCTGATATTTTACACTTGGTTCTGCGAGCAGCCATCCCTGGGACAAAGTGTGCAGGAGCCTCCAGCTCAGTTCTGCAAAGGGCAGTTCTAATTCCTTCTTTGAAATTATTCTCCTGCCAGTGTCCTAAACTTAAGTGAATTCATTCCTTGTGGACTTATTTCTCATTTTTAAACTCGTAGTTTTTGTGATCTCCTCTGCCCCTCTTTTAAAACATCCTCAGGAGCTCTGAAGACCTCATACATGGGGACACTCTTGTTAGAGGCCAGATGAAAGTCTCCAGGGAGGTCTGAGGAGGCCACAACGACACAGCCTTCCAGGCCTACCATAAGGAGGAATTTGTTGACATGTTGCCAAGCACAATTGTGCACTGAATAAAGCAGTGCTGCACATCTGCAGCAAACATTTACCCTTCACCTAGACATTAACCTGCCACGCCAGAAGCACTCCTCCTTGTGACTCACTTACCTACTCTGTTTACAAAGGCAAAACTGAGGCCTGGCACCATCTTGCATTCAAGCATTATGTGTATGAACTCACATCCCTGTTGTGGGAATTGCCCCAATGGTGCACAACCTTTCGACACTGGACATGCAGAAGACCACCACTAGCTTCACCCTGGCACCCACATGAGATGGGCCACCCGCGTCCCAGCAGCTACCTAGGGCACTCCAGGGGCATTGCCATGGGGAGCACAGGTGGCGGCAGGGAAATGGCCACTGATGTGGGCCAGGGTGCACTGGGGACCTCAAGCCACTGGGTGCTGCTGTGGGGCCACCCCTTGGCACCTCTCACTCCCCACGGTTACAATAGGTCTTGGGGACACCCAGGGGCTCCACTCATAGAATCACAGAACAGTTTGCATTGGAAGGGACCTTAAAGATCATCTAATTTCAACCTCACCATCTAATTTCTGCCCCACCATGGGCAGGTCTGTCACCTTTCAGGTCTGGTGTGCTTCTGCCCTTTGAAATGGCTGGCCAAAAGGGTGAAGTCTTAGAGAAGTGTTTCCATGCCTTCTGTGAGGGCCCTAATGGGACTAACAGCCAGTGGGGTGTGCCCCAGTGGCGAGGGCAGGGAGGGTGCCACTCAGGGCTTCACCCTGGGTGAATAACTGAGGAGTCTCCCTGGCCATAAACTGAAGAGACTTTGAGCTAATGCTTCCTTCTCATGTATCTGTTGTGTTCAGGGTGCAGGTGCAAGGACAAACAAAGCACCAAACCCTGCAGTATCACCAGGAAAAGGCTGAGGTTTCAGGGGTGCTGGTGGCAGAGGTGTGAGGAGGCCACTAGCTAGGGCTGTGGCCAAGGGACTCGCGGACCCTTCAGCACTGAAACTGCAAAAAAAGGTCCTCTGACAGGCTGGTTTCCCCCTCATTTGGCTGTGTGATAAGAATCAGTGAGGTCTGGGAGGTTTTTTTGATGAAAACTTTTCAAGGAAACCCAGTGGTTTCTCTGTAATACCAAGAAAAGGAGAGACCCACAAAGGCATGGATAATTAGCATGAAGGCTTCTTCCTTACTTCAGGCTGTGCTGGAAGTGGTGAGCGCTGCATGGTTTCATAACTATGTGCAAGTTTATGTAATTTGTGGAGCTGGGTAAGGTCAAAGGAAGCAACCTGAATTGCCCTTTTTTTCTTGCAGTCCTCATCTTCTGTGATTTGCAAGCATTCGTCAATTTCTGACAAATGTGCCAGTTAGATATGCTATTATAATTTAATAATTAAAAAAACAGGCAGCTTTCTGGCTCCGAGCAATTCCTTGAATTTGTTCAAATCTCAGATGCCATACTGTTAGTGAAGGTTGCATTTCAGAAAAATGCCCTATAATGTACTTTATAATCCAATGAGACTGTGCAATCTTGCAAGATCTGGTTTGCTTGCAAAACAATAAAGTACCATCCATCTAATGATGGTAACCACATCCTATACTAGGGTACAGCAATTGCCTGTGTACTGTCATTCTTTAAAAAATTTAAACTACCACAAGAGTTTCAGCACAGTATTTCCCATATGTGGGATGGAAAGGAAGCATTTCAGAAAATTGGATTTTGCGCCTTACCCTCAAAATCCCATTGACAGCATGCTCTTGTCCTCAAATACCTAAATATCTTTAAATATGTGGTCAAGCTGTGGGGGATTAGGCTACAGAGTCTCAGATAAATTTCAGTAATACATGGCTACACATCTCCATGGAAAATTCCATCAGAATCTGTTAATTTCTTGACTTCAGTGTTTCTCCTTCATTTGTCCTACATCTGGGAACATGGGGATAAGGATGCTTTTGTTTTCCATTTTATTGCCTCTGCTTAGGCTGGTAGTCCCCACCTCCAAAGAGCTGTCCCTGTGTGACTAAGCAATGTCTGGCAGAATATGGAGCCATCTCTATGCTGCAAAAATGCTAGACACTGAAATAGAAATTAACTGCAGTATTATTAAGGCAGTCATCACTCTACTATGCAAACACAAGTGGTAACAATATTGCCCCTTAAGCACGCCTAATCCCCAAAAGTGGGATTGTTCACATATTTTGCATGATCTGTGGAGTGGCCAGGTCTTAATGACACTATGAATGCCACTGTGCTTTAAATTGTCCTCTTCCCAACATTAAGACTAAATTTAAATACAGCAAATTATGAAGTCAGACACAAAACTGAAGCAATCAACAGGGATGTGTTTAACTTTCCATTTGTACTGCCCCTACTGTTGATTAAGTCTTATCTACTGTTCTTAGTCATTTAGAAAGAAAAGGGGAAAAAAAAAAAAAAAAAAAAAAAAAAAAAGTTATGGAACACATAGCACCACGTTCCAGTCAAATGCTTTAGCAAAGGCTGCTGTTATGAAAGGGATTTTCTAATAAGGGGAATAATGATCTTCAGATTCTGACCTCCTGGCACAGCAGTGAGATTTATCAGGAGGGGCATGTGACTAGTTAAGACACACAGCCCCAGCTTGAAGGAAACAGCTGCTCATTTCGTGCTTTAGCACTTGGCAGCTGGACAAGGAAGGGTGATGTTTGTGTTGAATACCTCTGCAGGACCAAGTACAGTAAGTGATTTTCCCTGTTTTTATTTTTTTTTTTCTAAACTACCATTGCTTTCCTATTTTCTTCCGAGACCTTTTGTAAAAACACTTAAGAGTGAGGCGTATTTTTGTCACCTCATTGATAAGCAGTCATTCATGCTCTGAATGTCTATATTTTTCTGACCTATGGTTAACAATAGCATTGTTTTTACTGTGCAAGAACAAGACAGGTGCTGTGTTTTGTCCTCATGCAAGCTGGGGAGGGAAAATGATGTTTGTTCACTCAGATGATGGTGTAAAGAGATTGTTTATGGCAAATGTATTTTCCTTTCTCTGTAGAGCAAGTTAATAGGTAATGATGCAAGTTGAGAATACAGCACTTTCAGCATTTGGCTTAAAAATGCTCATGTAAGGAATTGACAAAGATACTCCATTGACAGTGTGATCAATCTGAAGAAAGTTGCTTGTGACTGGCCAGTTTTTAAGGTTGAAAGAAGAGATTTTTTGGAAAGAAGAAGGTAGAAACAAAGACGTACAGAAGAGTGAAGATGTACTGATTAAGATATAATTGATTAATTCTGGATAATAATGCATAATTAGCTTGTAAAGATTAAAAAAACCTCCCTAAAAACAGGGAGTTAGTATCCTAAATATCTCCAGGTTTTTAATTCAATGTATTTTTAGATGCTTGCATTTTTGATGTTACTGCTTCATGAATGATTGATTTCCCCTTCTTTTAATTCTTGACTGTTCCAGTCTGAAGTTTTGCTTAAAAACACAAGAATTAAAATATAAGATATACATAAAGAAACTTTTGATCAATTATTTATGTAGAGATAAATTATTGTGTTTTACTTTTTGGAGGAAGATTTAGAAAGAATTGGAGCAAATGAATGGGTAGTAGAGTCTGGTATGTGATGAGACTGAGGGATGCTAGATGTTTTAGGAAAGGTTGAGAGCAGCAGAGGTGGACAGCAGTGGGATCCTGTTGAGGAAGGTACATCTCAAGTTAAAAGACCTGAATTTCAGAATGGGATCAAGAATAAACACTGGCAAGTTTAGTTTAGTGAATCGTGGTCCCTTCTTTAGAGATGGGCAGAATAACCCTGATTCAGACTTCTCACATAAAAGAGAAACTTAATTTATTTCTCCCTGAAGACTTTTATTTATCTTTTAAACCATAGTTTATGGCTCTGCCAGTTAACTGGAAATTTTATAGGAAAATATCAATCAGTTTCAATTGTTCACAAAACCAGAAGTCTGCCTGGTTTCCTGCCTGTTCTAGTCTCTGAGGGTAGATTGCCTTTGAACCATGAACGCAAGCACTGTTTGGCTGTGGTTACCTTGCAGCCTCTCCACACAAATTGCCTGCAAAGCCATGAATGTGGCAGCCCTACGGAGCCCCAAGATGCCTCCTGGCTTTGCGCTCAGGAGCCCGTAGTCCCCTGGGAACATCGGCTCTGATGGGGCCTCGTGGGCCTGTCCGAGCCTCCATCCCACATGGGACAGATTCACTCTCCCTGTTTTCTTTGGACCTGAGATTAGTTCTTTCCTTCTGCAGGTTTGTAGGAGTTCTTAATTTGAGATAACACTATTTCACAGTGTGCTCATTTCCAGATGTTGTATTTTATGTCTGTGATGGACATTACCTGTTGAGCAAGCTGCCCAGTCAGATGAAAAGGTCTGTTGAAGGACCATGCTTTGAACCCTAGTTAAACCCCAAATCCACCAGAAAATGGCTAATAGCTCAGACTGTTCCTGCTCTTTCCTTCTTTCCTAGCTCTGGCACAACCACTGTGCCCAGTTTGGTGCCAAAGCCTGATGTAAAGCCATATGGTCATGCGTCAGCTGGATTACTAACCTGCTATATATGTACCTCGTGCAACTGATGTGTTCTCAGGCATCCCTGGGAGGTGAGAGTAATATAAAAGGGAACTAGTGATGATTGGATACTAAAAATTACATAACTGTAGTGCTGAACTTGCCTTCAGGTAGTATATGTATTGAAACATGCTGTCAAAGCTGTCACTGACTTGTCTCATAGAAATGTGGTGAGGAAAGCTCCATTTTGTGCCTCTGTACTGTTGGGTTTTAAGGTCAGTTACAATAAAGAAGAAAAACTCTTTGCTTGGATCTGCAAACTTTAAGATAAACAACGCAGTTCTATTTACAACCTCCAGCTGTCATTACTGTATCTTATTTTGAATAAAATTCAAGGCTAGACTTTTGACTAGACTTTTAAATCCTCTGTAGACAAAATAAAGAAAACATGAGTGACATTACAATATTCTCAAGGCCAGGGTTATTTAAATCCTTATCATTAGCCCATTTTGTTAGGTATGGTTACTGTTTAACACAGACAGGGTACTTTGAGAAATGAGAATATCTTAGTCTTCAAGCTTTCCTCTCATTATGGCTTTTCTGGTGATTCCAACTGCAACCTCCATTATTGAAGTACCAGTCTTAGGACGCCATTGGGGCACACATTGATTTTACAGTTGAGCAGAAGACACAATCTCTGTACCATCACTCTTTTGTAATTTAATATCCTGATTTCATGGAAACACATGTGCTCAGCTTTTTGAATACAACACCTTCCTGCCCCTCCAATTATATTTGTGTAAGTCAAGGCAGTTCTGCATAAGCACGATGAAATACGTTAATTGAATTTAGGCATTTTTGGCCCTGGGACATGCTTGGCCTTTGCACCTCTCATTGACATAGGTATATATCCAGAAAGTCCAATACCTAACAGAAATCATTCATCCTGGAATTTCTTATATACACAGTAGAGGAGATTCAGTAACAGCCTCAATATTGCTGTCCCTCTGCAGAAGTTCACATCACTAAGAATCTTGCAAGGTTCCTGTTAAACTCTTTTCCTGAACTCCAGGGAAATAATTAGGGCAGTCTTGCAGTTCTCTGAATGGGCATATTTCTGCTCTACAAGAAAACATGTATCTGAAGAGTAACCACAGTTTTGCCAGCTCCTTTCTGTAGTTGAAAATGCCATTATACACACAGGAGCCACTCCCAGGATGTTCTGAATAAAGAGAGGAAACTACTTATAAAAATACTAAAGGGGTACTTGTGTGGTTTTCTTTTTTGCTCAGCTGTCTGGGCTTGGCTACATAACATTTGTATAGGTGCTCTGAACATCTTCCACAGAATGTTTTCTGTTAACATATTTGTGTTATAATCACAAGTTTGATTGATGATTTCATGTTGGCTCCCTGTTTTAATTCAAGAATGACAATGTCTAATACCCAAATGTTTGAACAAAAAAGTTGATACAAATTCTCAGGTCTTCAGATTTCTGCTAATCAGTGCTCTTCTCTGTGGGTTTTCTATTCAATGTGAATAGCCAGCGTAGTAGTGCTTTTTCATTGTTACATTTGCTTATTGGTGTAACATGCCTAAAAACCACCTGGTTATCAGATTAGAGGCACTGGGGCAGGGGAGAACTTTTCTCTTATGTTGAAGGTAAAAGAATGTCAGCTACAAGCACTAACAATATCAACAGACCTACTTGGCGAGTCCAGTTCAGCTACAAAGACCAGTCCCACAAAAACGTAGGTATTTGCTGAGCTGAACTCATGAGTGTTCCCATCAGAAAGCTCAGCTTACACCTAAGTGTGTGGGGGTCAGGATTAAAGAGTGGGTGTGTGGAAATACCCACACAACTGATGTTTACAGCTCAGCAGAAAATGCGATCTCCCCTGAGAATTACTTTGGTTGTTTTGGTGGCCATCTGCCGTCTCACTTCTCTGAGTAGCCGCTCCCCTTGATGCTGTATGCTCTGACCACATTCAAATGGGTGAAATGGTTTGACTCTCTCTGCATTGTACTCTCACACCTGTGATTTATGCATATTCTCTTTACTAATGATCTGGAAATTCTCAGGCTTGGGCAGAAGGCTTCAACACCTGAAGAGTAACATCAGACACAATAATTTTTTCAAAATTACTGGCACTTGAGCTATTTTTGTTCAGATATTTGATATACTTAGTTCCTGTAAACAGAAAAGAACTGTATAATCTTAAATAAACAGATTTAATATGTGTGATTCAGCAGTATGTCTGCTTTAGTCTACCACCTAAGTCATACCAAGCTTAGTATACCAGTAGTTGATACATACTGATGTGACCTGTTATGTAAAATATCACTGAATTTCCATAGGCAACTCTTTCTGCTACTCTTAAAGCTGCTTCTTCTTTCAACCCTTACTGTGGAAACAGACATTTCACAAAGAATAGTGGTGCCCTTGTGCAAGAGAATCTGGAGTGTGGGAAATGTGTGCAGGAACAGGATCTGCTCAGTGAATAAGAATTTTCCGTATACTTTTAAAGTACATTTTTCTCACCATGCCTGAAGAAAGTTTATGTTTTTTAATGTGGAAATCAGTCTTAGAGACAATTATTTAAGTAAATGACAGATGAATGGTCGATTAGATTGAATGCAATTTATAGTGGGTGCATTTGCATGCTTACTAAACATACTGGTGAATCTGTCTTTAATAACTGGCCCCAGGTTGCATATTTCCTCTGTCATGATTCTATATTCCTTTTTATATTCTTTAAAAAGGCATAACATTTCTCCAGCATAAAGTCTGGTCTCACCAAATTAAAATCTCCCTAATCTGACATCTGTCATCTTTTCCAACATTGATGATTCTATGAAATACTATTATCGTAGATGGGCTTCTGTTCATAACGCACCATTCACTTAAGTCCACCCCATCCATAATCTTGTTGCTGGTTCATATAACATACATCAGGGAGTTCTGTTTGCTTTGCAGCAACCCAGTGTTTAAACCCAGAACCTGGAAATTTCTGGTTTTGCTAATGGGAAGGAGGAAAAAAATGTTTATGCATATAACAGTATGATGTAATTGTATGCCAGTGGGGTAATTTACATCAGAAAATCTTTGCTGTACTGGGGCTTGAGTCAATTTACCATCTGACTATATACTGATTTTTGTTGTCCAAATCAGAATAGCCATGACATTCCAACTTTCTCATACTGTTCATGAAATAGCTTCCTAAAAAGACTAATAATAATCTCCTCTGTTAAAGACGTCTTGCCTACTTTAGCTTGCTTACTCATACTCTACTTTACCAAACTCATGAACACATACTTCCTGGAACAGCTGCCACCCTTCCTAAAACTCTTGGTTTCCAAGCCCTGCCCTAATGACTGTCTGTATATTTTTATCTTAAGTAGGCATTGGGGCAGGAAGCAGAATTCACTTTTTTTTTTCTTTCTTTTTTTTTTTTTTTAAGTGAGCACTCTTCTCCTAAATTATACAGTCATACTCTTACCTGCTTTGTCTCTGCAGCCCAAAGAAACTTCATTATTTCATTTAATATGGAATTTTGTTGATTTTCTGGGGCTGGGAAACATACTCTGTAATCTCAGCCAAGATGGTGGTGGATCTTCAATTCTTTCAGCTAAATGAAATTATTGATCCTGTATTTCTCACAGCTTTAAGGAGTTTTCAGAAGCCTTGGATGAAGAGCTTGGGCATCACTGTTGCGCCTTTTAGTATGGGAGTGACAAGCTAGGTATGACCAAAGGATGCATAATACAAGGCAAGGCAGAGGAGTGTCTGGTGTACAGATTCCAAGATTTAGGACTGACCTAAGTGGGGAGCTGCTTGGTGTTGATGACTCTTATAGGCTTCTGGAAGTCCACAGTTGAGCATTTGGGATCTTTAACATTGAAAATGCAGAAAGAGGCTTGAGGTGCTTCACAAGGCAGTCAGTCACCTTCTGGGGTGAGGAGGTGAGAAGGGAGAGACCGGGCTGAGAATTGCAGCCCTGGAGTCAGGCCCTGGAAGTGAGAGGGAGACAGGATTTGGGCACTTAATCCTTTTTTTTAGATATAGTTCCCAGCTCAGGGTTTGGAACCAAAATAAGAGAGAAAGTTTTCAGATTAACATCTAATCAGGAAAGGCTCTTTTGTAAGTTGCTTGATGTCTGCATTTCAAAATCTGCTCCTTTTGGAATTTCTTCTCTGAAATCTGTTGTAGTAGGCTGTGGAGTGGGGATAGTTGTATAACTGCAATCCTGTGCTAAATATTTCTTTGTACAATAAATAGTTAACTACCAAATATTCTTAGCAAACTAAAGATCAAGGTTACTTATTTAATGTATTACTTATTAAAACAGGATCTGTAAGATGATTTCCTCTTTTTTTCTTTGAAACAGACATTCTTTTACACTGCTCCTTCCCCTTTTTCTAATTTTCTTGCTGTTCTGTGTACTTTTATACATAGCTCCTTCTTCAGATGAGCTTGTGTTGGTGTTTTGGATCTTTTGATGAGAAATTTCTGTGTTGCCATTATTATTTTTTTTTTTTAAAGAAGTCATTTAACTTGTTGGCTGCAAACTGTCTTATTGTTAGGAAGGTACGTGGTTATTAATAAAACTCCCTCCCTCTGTTCCAAAAGCTTGGATGTAGCCATTAACGGTGGTGACGCTCTTCTCATATCCTGTGCCCTGTAGACTTCTTGTGTTAACATAAACAGTTTGAGAAGTTTGCTGCTTGTCTTCACAGGATCTAGGATCGTGCTAACCAATGTGTGTTTCTTAGTCAACAGCTTAGTAAGGAGACAAGGTTTAGTCAGCCACCTGACAGTTGCTTTGTTACCTCTGAAAATAGGTTCAAAGTCTGATCAGACACACTAGAAAGTGCAAATAGTCTCTCCTCTGCTTTTCTCCGTGGGAGGGTTACTATTTTAAAAACCTGTGAACTGATTTAAGAAACGCTGTATGTCTGTGTTTAAAATATTCTCTCTGCATCACTAAGAAATCAGAAGCCTGCCATTGTTTACACTTCTTCTCAGGGGAAACCCATTGAAAATACCGAGATGTAAGGAACTGCTCATGTATTTCTGCTCATGGAATTTGGCAAAGAAAGACGCTGGATCTCTCCTGACCTCCAGGCTGTGTTTTTATTCTATGAGCTTTTTGCATGCCTGCTTGCCTGTGAGCTCTGAGTCATCGGCAACTTCTGCAGATACAAAACCACAGCAGTGTGCAAGGCTAGCATCCCTGATTCATGGGAGTGTGCAGTAGCTGGCAATTTTCACGAGTTCCTAGGATGGCGTAGCAACTCCGTCTGCTGCCATCTGTTGCCGTTTTCTAGTGTACCATTTTAATTTGCATTCTCTCTTTAAAGAGCAATTGCTCTCAATTGAATGGGGTGCCACCAGGGAGTGAGAAGGGTTACTGACCATTAGCAACTGGTCCAGTCTTCCTGCCTTGTCTGGGACCTATTAGCACATCTGTGGAGAAATAGCAGTTACATGTGAAACATTTTCTACCTTCATCAAAGGGAAAACATAAGATCATTCCAGTAGAAATGCACCATAACAGCCAAAATGAGGAAAAGTAGCCAAAGTCCTCTCCTGCCCCTCTGTCCTTTTAACTGTCTTGCTCCATCCCAGACATCCAGCTTCCCATTACCTAAGTCTCTGAAAGCCTCTTCCTGCCTTTATTGTTTTGCCAGTTTGCCCATTGCCGTCTATTTACTGCACTGATAAGTACTTCCCAGGCCATAAACATGTGGTTGAGATATTTCTGAAGTTGCCCCGTGTTTTGATTGATCTCCTCACACTGGCATGGGTACAGGTTGTGAATTCATGGGGAGAGATGTAAAGTATGGGATAATGGGGCTGAAGAGGAAAACGAACATGCGCTTAACCACCCCTCTTCACAAGGCATTGCCCTTGCTTTTATGGGATGTAAAGTAACCGGTTGTTCTTCAGCTGAGGAAATGCCAGAAACCAGTAAGTGTGAGAAATTAGATACAGTCGTTGATGCTGGAAATGATAGCAGATAGGTGGTAGGTGCTGAAGTCTCTCTTTGTTGGTATCTGTGACTATGGGTATCTTTTCTTGATACAACATAGCTGCAGAGGTGGAGGAGGGAAGCAGTGATATGTTTTAACATCTCACTTTCTGGGACAATTAGCAATAATGTCTACATTTTGCATGGCCAGCACAACTCTGAGGAGTTTTAAGTGCTTGAGAAATTCCATACGTGGCTGTAATTCTTGTGGCATCATAATAATTCATGGGCATTATATATACATATATATATATATATATAAAGTCTGCAAAGCTGTCAGTGTGGGCCTATGATGCATTGTGCCAGGAGCACATTGTCTGCAGCAGGAAATAACTGGAAGTTAAAGAATTAGATGAAGGAAAAAGGCTTCTTCCAAGGGAAAAACGATTTGGAAGCCAAGGGTTTATCAAACAAAAGCTTTGATAAGAAAATTACTCTCATATATTAGAATTTAGAGGCTCTTATAATTTCATTTGCCTTAAAATTGATTGAAAACTAGTGTGAAACTGGAAGTAGTGTTTACTCTTAAAACTATCATAAGTCTCGAGAGATTTAACACAAAAGACAAAAGACACTGCTCTGGGGCTATACTACTATACAAGAATTTTGTCTTAGTTAAAAATAAGAAGAAAAATAGCTTGTGAAGGAAAAGGGATATCTCCACACTGAGCATATCAGAATGCCTAGGCAAACATGGCCTAGGATTCCTTAGTAATACAATTAATAAATTTCTGATTTTTCTAGCTGTCTTTAAGAGAATACAGCTGGCAATAGTAAATGATAATAAAATATTAAAATATTTTGCTATAGATATATGGAAATGAATATACTGACTCTTTGTCTTTCAGAATGGAAGAGTTAATTATTTCCCCATATGTGTTTTAAAATAGCTTTAAAAAATGTTTTTCTCTTGGGAAAAGTGAAACCGGTCTCATGAAAGGCATACAGCAGTATAACCAGTCAAGAATATATCCTGATAAGGTGTTGTGTTTTTGTTTTGTTTTTTTCCCCTGACTTGACTAGGTTAACAAACCAGATTTATTCATGAAAGACGGTAAAGAGCTATAAGGAAGTTTGTGAACAGTAAAGGTAATTGCCAAGAGCTCTTCATAAGGCTTGCAAGCAGTAGCATAACTCACAAGAAGTTTGTTAGTGTATTGATTCATTTTCTGAAAAAAAAAAAAAAAAAAAGGATAAAGGAGTTTATGAACTCTTATTGATGTTAGCTGTTGTCTCTTGATGGCTTGTCCTGTGGTGATGGAGATCTCTAACATGTCTGAAGGGCAAATTTTCTCAGAAGGGCTGCTTCCTCTGATGTCATACATGTTAATCAAATGTATTGTATTTGTAATTTTATTTTTGCTTTACTGGGAATAACAAAACACTTTTTAATGACAAGTCTACTGAGAAGTGTGACTAAAAGTTTCCCTCTTAATGAAGATGAACTGAAGTCCTCCTTTGGATCTTTCTTTGAACATGATGCATTCCTGAGTAAGTGTATTACCTTGACCCATGGAAAGTGGAAGTAAATACTATAATAATACATTAAATAATTCATGGGTGTATGTTCTGATTTTACTGCTGTTATTAGCTGGAGTTACAGTTACAGAGACAGATGCCAACACAATAAATTGAGGAAGCAAGTATAGAAATGGATGGGGAAAAAAGCTGAAGTAAGGTAGATAACTAGAATTGATTATACTAGATATCATTGCATAACACTACAGTTACAATTGAGAATGAAAGCTTTGTTTTTAGAAATGCATTTTTAAAGTTATACATTATTTTGTGGGGCTTATATATGAGGAAACCTGTGTTGGTTTTTTTTTTTATTGTCTCAGTAATCTTGGTTATGTTTCACAATAAGAGGTAGGAATGCTGAACAAAACACTGTTTAAGCAGCTCAAGCCTTAATCAAGTGACTTTCTGATTACTGAAAGTATTTGGTCGTGTGACTGTCCATTAGCATTCCTCATGATTTCTGTAAGCTTCTCTTTTGTGTTGGGTCAGCATATATTGTACCCCATAATCTAATTTATGAACTTCCACAAAGCATTATGTGAACTAATAGTTTGATAGTGCGTATGAGCAGAGCTATATATCCACTTGGTTTCTTAGCTACGGTCCTGTTCATTTAACTCCTGTTCCTATAGAAGAGTGAATGTCTAGGCATCTAAATTGCTTACAATACCCATCTGTGTTAATTGGGTGATATGCAATGACTTGAAAGTAGTTAGCCCAGTGGACTCCTCTCAAAGCTGAACATAGTGAAATACATCTGACAGTTTGTAACTTTCATACTTTTCTGTTAGGGCTACAAATGCTCATCCCTTAGAGACTGTACTGGATGGCAATGGCAAGGCTTGGCAGCAGAGGGGCTGCGGGTGAGGCCTCTGTGGGAGGAGGCCAGGGGATGCCCTGTGCCAGACACAGGTGCTCTGTCTGTCTTTGCAGGGCCTGTCAGCCAAGCTGGCGGTGCCCCTGTGAAAATGTCTGAGCAAGGGCAGAAAATGCTGAAGGGGAGAGAACATGGAGAGTATGAGGGATGGAGTGTGTGGGAAAAACAGAGGGAAGAGCAGAGGGAATAACGGCGTCAGAGGACTAGGAGCTGCCTTGTAGCTGAGCAGGCACCTCCAAATGGGACTGTGGCCAATGGATAAGCCAGTGATGGAACAGGTACTCCTCTGAAGGGACTGCAGCCCGTAGAGGACCCATGCTGGAGCACAGGACAGTAATGAGAAGGAAGAAGCAGCAGAAAGAAACTGCTCTGTTTCCTCCTGACCCTGACCTCCCACAATGCTCATTGCCTCACTGAAGGGACTGTGTGTAATCTGCAGCAATAAAAAGGGAAACGGAGAGGTATCTGGAATGAAGCTGAGCCTGGGAGAGTAGGAGGAAAGGATTTTTAATGCGTCTTCTGTTTCCTAATATCCAAGTCAGTAATTAAATATTTGTGTTAACTGGGGATAAATTACGTTAAATTCCCCAAATTGAGTCTGTTTGCCTGTGACAGTAATTGGTGAGTGTTTTCCCTTTCTTTATTTCAATCCATGAGCTTTCTCACTCCTGTTCCTCCTATCTTCACCCCACATCGCACAGCAGGGGATGAGGGGTGGGTGAGTGGCTGTGGGGGTGCTTGGCTGCTAGTGGGGGACAACCCACCTTGGAGGTTATACTGGTTTGGGGTAGATGAACGAAACTGAGTAGGTGATACTTTATCCCATTGAGTGTCTAGAGGTGTTGAGCCACTAACATCCCCTGTACAGTGTCTGTTGTTAATAGGAGGTTTGTCTTTAACCACTCATCAGAAGTATACACTTAGCCATCCCCCGTCTACTCCCTGATGGAGACATGGACATCCCACCCTGTTTAGTGCCTTTTGAAGTTCCACTTTGATCCAGAAAAAGGGTGAATTAAAGTAAAAGCGTGCAGACAGTTAAGGATCTCCCAGTTTATTGGATAACTGCTGTCTGAAGGTGTGTAGCAAAGGTGAGTGAATACTGGTGAGTCCCACTGGAAGTGCCCACAACTCATATTTCAATTGTTTTCCTCCCCTGCCCCCAGCCAAGCCTCATATCCTGTATGCATGGAGCAGTGCAACAATCTTCCCCTTGTTCTGTGTTCCCATGCCAAATGACAAAGCGTCATTCGTAGGCCAGATGTGCCATCCTGCTGCCAGCTGCATATGATGCCTGAGGTCATGGACTGAGACAGAAACAGTGCCATTGGGCTGCCTAACAGCCCATCGTCACTGCTCTTTCCTGCCTAGCACATCTTCAGCATGTGTCAGCTGGAGAAACTTGACCAAGCAAATCACTTGCTCGAGTTTTCTAGGGATAGAGTTGTGAGTACTGTAATAAACTGGTACTGATAACCTACAAGAAAATTTTAACGGCTTGTGGGGTGGGTAAACTTCAGGAACCATGCATTAGGCAACCTAGGACACGTATTAACTTGAGCCCAAACAGATGTCTGTATTGCACCTATGTACACAAAGCTGCAGCCGTTAAGTGTCCCATCTGGGATTCTTATTATGGTAATTACACTAATATGTGTGGAGACTAGGTGCAAGAAAGCACCTCATGGTGAGATCTTCTTCTGTATCTGTGGGATAGCAGATGTCCTGAAGAGCTTGTCATGGACATTAACAACACAGGATAAAGCAAAAAAGTATAATAAGGGAACTTACCCATAAACATTCTCATGAGACTCTCAATTTTTTTTCTCAGCTTCTTTTCCTGTGTACTGCTACTGATTCAATTTCCCTGTTCAGCTGCTCACATTTAGCAGTTCTTGTCCAGCAGCCACATGGTAGAAACCATTTAATGCAAGCATTCATTGATGGGTTGTGTAGGCTTGGAAAAGGGGAGAGGAGGAGAGGTCTGGTGTACTTAAACCCTCAAGAATGTCCTAATCTTGTAAAGAGTATGAGTCTCCTGCATGCAGGTCTCTGGAAAATTTATGGATGAACTGAGACCCACAGAGGTGCCTCTGTGTCAAAGTTGAACTGTTCACATGTGGCTCTATTTATTGACCCTAAGTAGAAGAAAAATAGCCCACTTTTAATTAATAGGGGAAAATGCTACATCTACATTTACTTTGGCTTGGCTAAAAAGCTGTTTTAATTCCACTTAGCTAAATAAATATTACCCTGTATGTCAAACGTAAGCGTGTTTAAACCTAACTTACTGGTTTTGCTCGCACCTGTAACCAATACAACTTGTGCAAAACCCATGTGAAAGTGCCCACACAGGGATTTGTGCTGGCTTGACATTTTAATATGAAGTTAAACTCCTGCAGCTTCTAGGTGTGGACCTCCCCTTAGTAGCCTGCAGCAGAAGTGATGTCTTCTGGTTATACAAATAACAGTAGCCACCAGTTAAATCTTGACTGCATGCTGCCCACCGTGTTCTCACCATTTGATGCTTTTACTTGAGACCATAAGTTTGCTGGCAGTGTACCTATTTCTTTTAAAAGATAATGTATTACATCTGACTGCACCAGTCTCAAGAGCTCACAACCTGCATGCTCATTTTAAATATATCTCTCAGGACAACCCAAAAGGCCATCTTAACCAAAATGTTGAACACAAAATGCAATTAAACTGCCTGAGAGTACTAAGGAAAGACATCTGTTCAAAATAACTATCTGTGTGTAACTTGAACATTTTTAATCATTCAGTTTGTGGTGGTTTGTTCATGTGTGGTGGTTTCACCCTGATGGGCAGTGAAACTCTATCACAACTGATCTCTCACTCCCTCTCCTCAAAAGAACAGGGGGAGAAAATATGATGAAAAAAGGCTCATGGGCTGAGATAAAGACAGGGCGATCACTCACCAGTTACTGTCATGGGTAAAACAGACTCAGCATAAGGAAGATTAATGTTATTTATTGTCTACTAATAACAGACTAGAACAGTGAGAACTAAAACTAAAAACACCTCTTCCCTCTCCAATGACCTTCTTCTATGTCCTCCTCCTGACCAGCACAAGGGATGGGACTGTGGTCAGTCCATGATGCTTCATCTCTGCCACTCCTTCATGGTCACTCTCTGCCCCTGCTCCAAGTGGGGTCCCTCTCACGGGATGCCGTCCTTCCCAGGGGCTCCTCCACGGGCTGCAGCATGGAGATCTGCTCCATGTGGGACCCATGGGCTGCAGGGGGACAGCCTGCTCCACCAGAAGCCTCTCCACAGGCCACAGAGGAACTGCTGCTGTGTGCCTGGAGGACCTTCTGCCCTCCTGCTGCACTGACCTGGGGGGCTGCAGGGCTGGTTCTATTACATTTATCACTCCTCTCTGCCAGCTGCTCTTGCACATCACTTTTCCCTTTCTTCATCCTGCTCTCCCAGAGGTCCAACCAGCATCGCTCCCTGGCTTGGCTCTGGCCGGCTGCAGGTCCATTCTGGAGCCATCTGGAATTGGCTCTGATCTGACATGAGGCAGCTGCTGGGCTCTGATCACAGAGGCCACCCCTACAGCCTGACAGTACAAAACCTTTTGGTGTAAACCAAATACAACACGTAGAAAAGCTCTGCTACGATTTTCTGGTCTGTTTTTGTTGTTTTGTTTTGTTTTGTTTTATCCCCCACTTCTCTTGCATTGAACTATTGACTATCAGAATATAATTTATTTAATTTATGTAGGTGAAACTTCTATTTGTGTTTTACTCATCCATCTCTAGATCTGGTGGGGTGGCTGGATACTGTTATGGCACGATATAGATGAGACTTTCCTCATTTCAATAGAACAGCAGTGCTTGATCCCACAAATAATGATGTGGTTGTAGTTGTTGGAGGCTGCAATCAAGAGATGTGATATAACATTTTGGCTCAGCAGTGGATATGTGGCTTAGCCCCAGTCAGCCGGTTCTTCCTCCAATGGAAATGTTACATCCTTCTGTTAGAAGCATAAAACCCATTAGCGGTCAGACAGGCTGTTTGAGGGGGGTGGTACTGTAGCATTAGGATCTACGTATTGACTAGTTAAGTAGCTGTCATAATTAAATAAAAAACAACACTGCAGTTTTATACAGAGCATTACTTGTTGATTACTATTTAACACTGTTGACAACAGAAGATAGGAATGATACTATCCTATGCTATATATTGTAGGAGATGGTAATACTAGCAAAAATTAAAAAAAAAAAAAAAAAAAAAAAAATCAAATCTCTTCCCTTCCTACATTTCATGCTCATCAGTTTTCAAAGGATAGGCAGAAACTGCAATAGATTTTCTCAATCCTATTTCTAAAGAGCTGACTAAGAATGTATTTTGAAATAGCAAATATTAAAATTTATTTTTCTTCTCTTGAAAAAAAGGTGTCAGATGCTGTTGGGAAAGGGACAGGCAGCTGGCTTGGCGAAAAATCAAGCCATTAAGATAAGCACTTAGAGAAGGATGCTGGTATGGTCAAAAAGGACAGATATGCCCAAAGTGGGATTCTAGCAAGATTTAGGTGCCAAAGTGCAAAGTTATGATTTTGAAAAGTACTGCTTACCTGCTGGCTAACCCTCAAAGCATGTGAAAGAAGCAAATGTTCTACTTCCTTTTTTTCATTGTTAGTACCTAAACAGTCCTGGGAACAAAAACTGAACCTAGGGTAACCATGGCTCATGTGTGGCCTGACCAACAGGTTAGAGAGCCACTTAACAACCTGTCTGCTCTCTCCAGCCCGCATCAGACAATGCTGTTGCTTGTGTGATGGCACAGCTCTAGCAGGAAGGGTTGAGGCTGCCTGGCTTAGTCCCAGTGCTAGCTGTTAGGACAACTGCTACAATGCCAAGCCTCAGAGCCAAGGATCGCTCTGAGCCCACGCTCCCATTTTTCTTAGGTGACTGCACTATCTCTGTACTGCTGTGTGAAAGGAGTAGTTTTCCTCCAGTTTGTTGCAAATAGAGTCCTGTTTGACTCCTGGGAAAACAGATGTGTGTTTCTTCAAGTGGGAGTTTGTCACCACTGAATTTCAACAGAAGAAAGTGCTTTCTTCCAGCTTGGAGGTAGATTTTGAAGGTCTTCTCAGCAAAACCTGACTTCATGCTTAGAGTAGCCTGAGCTCTGCAGGCCTCTGAAGCTGTGTCTGTGGAGGATAAAACAAATGTGGGACACTTGTCCAGGTGCTGGGATGCTATAATCTGTGATGCTAGAGGGTCCCTGACCAGCCAGTGGTCTCCTAAGTAGATCTCAGGTCCAGGTGGGACTTAGTATAGGCCAGCAATGAGCAGTCTGCTTGTACCAGCTCTCTGGGAGGCTGAGAGACTTCACTGGAGTAGGTATGGGACAACCTCTGCTAGTTGGCCTTGACACCTGGGAGCTGGTCTGGTCATGGTCAGTTCAGAAGGATGGGTCTAAACTGAGAAAAATAAAATAAAATAAAATAAAATAAAATAAAATAAAATAAAATAAAATAAAATAAAATAAAAGCATTTTCTTCTCTTTCTGAGAAACTGGGTCTTTGGAAGGCTTTATTGTCCCTGCCTTTGGCAGCATAGGTGCAAGCTGACCAGCTGAGATGACACCAGTAGGGCTAGCAAAGCTGTCACTGCCCAGTGGCATCTGGGAGAGGGGCAGGGTGGGTTGTAAAGAGGGTGAAGGATGCCAGTTGTACCAGGAATGTGTTTTCAGTTACAAGGTCAGTGGTATGACATGTTTGCAAAAATTGGTATTTATGGGAGAATTAAAGTGGGTATTTGGTGCTTCAGTGTTTTGCCTGACCAACATTAAAAAGTTATGCTATGTGCAACAAATTCCCACACAAAAGAACTTCTGGAAATCCTGTATTGTCTTGCTTCAAGAAATGATTCAGTTCTACTCTTGGCTTTTTTTTTCTCTTTTTTTTTTTTTTTTTTTACGGTAAAGTTGCTGCATGTACTTTGTTACTGTTGGTATTTTTCAAACACTTGTTAGGGGTCAGGAGGCAGTTGGGCTTAGTGACAAGTAGACATCAACTACTGTTTTCTTCAATTCATAGAATTGAAGAAAACATAGAATGGCTCTGGTTGGAAGGGACCTTAAAGATATCTAACACCAAATCCCCTTGCCATAGGCAGGGATGCCACCCAGTAGATCAGGTGGGCCCCATCCAGCCTGGCCTTGAACACCTCCAGAGATGGGGCATCCACAGCTTCTCTTGGCAACCTGTTCCAGTACTTCACTATCCTTACAGTGAAGAATTTCCTCCTAATGTCTAGTCCAAATCTATCCTCTTTTAGATTGAGACCATTCCCCCTTGTCCTATCAGTTCTTTAATTATAACCTGTGAATTATTTCTGAAACCTTGTAACAGAGTACCTTGTGCATCATTCAGGTAAATGGATATCTGCTAATTAAATACATACTAGATGTATGGTACAGTTCAGAAGTTTTTGTATGCATTCAGCCTTCTGTGTGTATTCAGCTACTGTAGAAATGTATATTTTAAAAAGCTGTAGTAATCAATCTTCAGATTCTTTGAAAAATTGTCTCTGAGTTTAGTGCTTGCTATGAATTTCATTAAATATTTTATGTGGTCTGTGCCAATTAAGAACATTAGCATAAAAGGATATCTACCATGAACCAGTAACCTTAGGAAAAACAAATTGTTATGCTTTGAACATGAAAACAGGTTTATTAACAAGAAGTGACTTATCAAGTGTACATAAAATGACCCGAACAAAGCGTGCGTCATCATACATGCATGCCCTCGTTTACCATCTGGTTTCTGTTTTATGGCCCCTGCCATGGATTTATTTTGTGCTAGTGGACAAACAATTGAACAATTGGAAAACACTTAAAAACACAAGCTTTCTAAAGGAAAGCTTACGGCAGTCTTTCATGTGGTCTGCGTTGTGTGCAGAAAAAAAAACAACATTTTGCAGAGAAGATGAGTTGAACTGTAAACATTGCATCCAGATAATTCTTTCATATAGTCATATAGTTTTGATTTCCTTTACTTTCTTTCTCCAGATTTTCCTTGAAGAAAGAAAGCTAAGAATGCAACCAACAATAAAGTGAAAAAGCTGTGCAGCTGAAGAAGCATTCTTCCACTTGGTGAAAATGTCTTTTATTTTTTGACAACGATTAAAGAACAATGGGGTCAAACACACTTGGGAAGGCTGCAACATTGGATGAACTTTTGAACACTTGTATTGAAATGTTTGGTACGAGTTTTCACTGTTTTGCTTTGCTGTTGTTCTTGAAATTCATCTTATAGCATAATCCCTGCAGTTCTCTGATTTAAATAGTCTTTCCCTTGGCAAACAACATTTCTATTCTGTAAAATTTTCTGTGTTTCATTTTGTCCTAGATTCATACAGGCCAGAATTTTAAGCATATTCATACCGTGTTGCATTTTCTTAATACAGATAAAGCGCAGCATTGGGTATAGTGGTTTTAAAAGTGCTGACCTTGATCAGCATAAGCATTTAGCTGAAATGTTCGAAGAGTTATTTCTGGCATTGTCTTGAGTGGTTACACAGCTGCTTTTCTGACCAGTTGTTATTCTGAAAGGTTTTCCAAATCATCATGCAATAACTGGAAATAATATGACTTAAGGCTCATGTAATCTTTTTACTCTTATTAAAATGTGATATACCAGGTCTGAGGGAAAGAAGTGATGAAATGGACTTTGATCCACAGCACCATTAATCATGACATATGTCACCCTGCAGCCAGATGAGTTCATGGATGTGCTTAAATGATTTGAAATGGGGCCTTAATTCACAAAGCTACATTTCAGGTCTCTTGGAATGCAGGACAGCTTTTGATTTAATGAGATTTTTTTTTTTTCCCTTGTGGAGAGAAACAAGCATATGAAGGTGAGAAAGATTAAATAATGAAGGATCACATCTTGCTACTGAATGTAGCACATCCCTGTATATCCATTTTTGTAGGCCACCATCATACCTATTGTCCTAGATAACTAACAAGAAGTAGCAGAGCCCATACACTTCATGTCTGTTGGAAGTCCAGCCTCTCTCCCTGTTATTTACACTTTCTTGACAACTGTAAATCTGTGTGTGGTTCCTGTTTTCATACACACATATTGATTATTGTCTATTGAAAGTGACAGAAAATAGTTTAAGATTGTGGATGAGGAGCACTGATGGTCAGCCAGCCTGCCTGGAAGTAACTTCCTGTAGCCTCAGTGGCTATGTGGCAGAGATGCAAGGCTCTGTACGGCAGCTGGAGGTAGGATCCAGCACCTCCAGACCTGAGGTGTTGCTTTGAAATTCAATTACTTGAGGCACATCCCCCTTTTTTAAAAATTAGTCCAGTAGTTAATTGGACTGTTTAAAGCTGCAATAAAACAAATACTATAAGTTGTTTTGGATAGGTCATCTCCCTGCCCTTTCAGTGGTCTAACTTTGGATTTGTTCTTTGGATTACTGTGAGTCTTCTTGTATAACATTTTGTTTATTGCTGTCCATGCCCCATTTTTCTAGCTATGGTCTGTTATCTACTCAGATTTTCTTTTCCTTTTAAATACCCAGCACTACCGTCTAGCAGTATTTATCCCTAAAGGAGCGTTTGTGTGCTTTGCTTTTTGTCCTACCTATTTGGTAGATAATCACCTAGTATTTTCACTTTTTATACTTTCTATCTCCACTTGAAGAACACAAGCTCCTCTCTGTTCATGCTAGTTAATTCACTTGTTGCTCTTTTGCAGATGACAAAGGAAATCAGTGCTCCAGCCATTTGCCAAGAACCTTTCTTCTAATGCACCGCTGGTACCTGCCTTCCACAGAGCTCGCTGGCAAGCTTCTGTCCACATATCCTTTCAGGAAGTCTTGCAAGTCAGCATTACAATGTTGAAAGCAGAGTGCTTCTGTGACTGCATATAAAAAATGTCAGTTAATTACTGACAAACAGAGGTGGTTTATTTTGTCTGTTTTTTTTTCACACTAGGAGGTGGAAATTGGGAGCTTCCTTCTGAAATTGGTGGTAGACTTTGTCCATAAGTACATGCTGAGGCATGCTTTCTTTGAAAAATGTTGCCAAGATAGCTTTTCAAATGTATGCTGGCAGGCTGGCATTGGACTACTATGAATGTACAGTTATACCTAAGTGCCCACATGTCTTCAAAACTGTTCAGTAGAGAACTCAGAATAATGTAATAGAGGCAGTTTTGCTAGGGCAAAACTGAAATGTCAACCAAGAAATGTTTTGTGTCCTAAGATGCTGTGAAAATGAATGAAATATCAGAGTATACTGTAGTTACCTCTAGAAGGAAAGTTTAATACTGTGTCGTATTCAGCTAGTGTAGAGACACAGACTGCTGTAGATAAAAACAACGCTACTGAATCAAGGCACACAAAGGTTTCTTTAACTAGTCTACATACAGAGATGCCAGTGGGGAGAACTGCAATGAATTCAGATTGAAAATCTGCTATTTCATGAGGTAGGCATGCCTCTGTTTTTATGCTGCTGCATATTATTTTTCTAAAGTTTAAAACTAAACCATGGAAATATGCTTTTTCTTCCTTTTTCTTTTTTTCTTTTTCTCTTTTCTTTTTCTTTTTGACAAAAAAAAAAAAAAAAAAAAAAAAAAAGCTCTTTCTTCCTTCCTCTGGACTAAATTGTATCACTGCCAAGGAAGGGGAGAAAGGGGAGAAGAGTACTGAAAGCAGGACTGATTAAGCCTTTTTCTCTGCTCTCTTAAACAGCAGAGGAGTGATCTTGTTTGCATGGTTATCATGGTAGACCTGCCACTTAAATTCACATTTTCCTTTTCCTGGAAAA
The DNA here is from genome assembly GCA_011075105.1 of Heteronetta atricapilla. Lineage (NCBI taxonomy): Eukaryota > Metazoa > Chordata > Aves > Anseriformes > Anatidae > Heteronetta > Heteronetta atricapilla. The sequence continues at coordinate 24,625,045 of CM021733.1, forward strand.
TCTTTTTCTGAGAACAGTGTCTCCCTCTAGATAAGGGATAATTGCAAGTGTCATCTGGGTGCCCTGGCAGTGCAAATCGGGGCATGTGTGGGTGCCTTTTGTGTGTGTCACCCAATGCATCACTTCAGTTCGGCATTTCAACAGAATGCTGCTGTGTTGTGCTCTGGTGAGTTAGCTGAAGGAAATCAGATGATAAAGTGCCTTTTGCGTGATGCCACCAATCCTTTCATTGGTTAAATATTTTGGAGTTATTTGAGCCTATTGAGAGAGTTGGAGGTGAAACCTTTTTTTACCAGTTTTGTTACTTTTTTATTTTTAAAGTCTGAAATCTTTGTCTTCAGTGTCAAAGAGAAGTACAGCATCAATAGACTGGGGTAATCCACCCTCTCTGCCCTAAAGACAGTGGTTCTTACTCATAAGTTCTATTGATTAAAATGTGAGTATACTAGCACAGCCACTGAATATTACACCTGAATCCCTCAGTGTCTCTGAACCACTTTCTGTTGATTTCAGATACTGGATTTTGGAATTTCCTGCAGAATTTAACTTGGATCTTGGACTGATTCGCTTGACTGAAGAGTTTCGAGAGTTAGCCAGCCAGCTCGGCTATGAGGATCACATCCATCTCATTGATATCTCCAGCATGTAAGGATGTCATGAGCTTCAGCATCATTCTCTCTATTCTCTGTAACAGCAGAATGTTAATTTTGTGCAAAACATAAAAATATTGAGGGTTATCCTGCTCTTGAGAGAGTAAACAATCATTTACAAAAAAAAAAAAAAAAACATCTTCTAAATTTGAAGCAATTAAAAATTGAAATTCTAGTTTTAGTGTCACAGTAAAGAGAAGACTTATTTATACATAAGTATTTAATATAAATGATAAATAAATAATTTTCCTGACTGTTGAAAAAGCTAATGCTAATTAAATTACTTATTTTTCCTTGTAAATTTTTATACAGAATGACAAGCAATGTAGTGACTCACACATCATGTAAATTTTGTATTTTCTTATGGAAGCATTTTTGCTCTTGTACCTGAAACTCATTTAATTTTGCCAGTGTCTTTCTGTGTTCTTTTTTCTATGATTTGACTGGATAATCTTTAGCATTGACGTGTACGATTTTCTTGTATCAAAGTGATTACACTACTATTTCCATTTCCCTGACTTCCCAAAAGTTGCCTTTTAAACATAGCCAGGCAGGCTATGTTTTTGTCTGCATCTGATATTGTAGATTTTCCTTTAAAATGTAACATATTCCGAATGTTTTTTTTCCTTATTTAAAAAATGTCATAGTAATGTGGAAGGACAGCCCAACTAATTTCAGAGAGAACAATGCAAGTGAAATCACATGAATGCTGCCTCCAAATCTTCATTTTAAAATATTAAGTTAGCAACCACTTTCCACTCTGTGAAGTGCCTTTACTGTATTTGGGTAGGAATTATTCCATTTCTTGCAAGTAAATGATTAGCATTTTGATGTACAAACTCCATACTGGTTGGTAGCTGTTTGACTGATGGCGTTTCTGCTGTTCCATTTTTTCATGGACTTGTGGTCTTGCAGAGTAAAAATTAATCCTTGATATTATTCAAGTCTTCTTTTTCTTATTCAGAGTTTTGTGTGAGTTATTTTTCTTCTGTTCCCAAGGCACTTTTGAATTGTAGCTTCCTGTATCATAAAGAAGACTACATTGTCCTTTTGTTCCTATAGAAATCTTCTATCATTTATCATGTGCAGAATCACCTCTGAAACCCATACCCCACATTGCACACCTGAACGTATCTTGTTCTGAATGTTTTACGTGCTGGATGTCACAGCTCAGAAAAGTCACGATCTGGCTCTTGATAATTTTGTGCAAACTGTAGGCTACACTCATTTGTACCCAAAGAGAAATGAGAATTGTGCCTATTTTTCTGTTGCAGTCCTTCCTATGACTGGATGAGAAGAGTTACACAGAGGAAGAAGATTTCCAAGAAAGGAAAAGCCTGCCTGCTGTTTGATCATCTGGAGCCCATTGAGCTGGCTGAACATCTCACTTTTCTGGAGCATAAATCTTTTAGGAGAATTTCTGTAAGAAGCCCACAGCTTTGTCATTTGCAATTAGGAGCATGTCCTTAAAGAGTGTTCATATGGTTTAACACAAATTTTCTACATTTCAGTGTCATTAATCTTTATAATCCTTCATATGATGTATATAGCCGTAGCTGCAGCAGCACTTCCTTAATCTTTTTCATGACTGATGATTTTAGTGACAGAATTTAATTTTGTGGAGAAATTCTGGGCAAAAATTGCTGCTAAAAGCTACTGCAGCCATGTGTCACAGTAGTTGATTAAGCTAATGTTATTGCTCAAAATCTTCAGGTGCCTTTTTTTTCCTCTGCAGAAAACAGTTAATTCCTTTTCAGGAAAAAGCAAAATCTTTGCATTGAATAATTTCTGAAGAGACTGAAATATGTATATAGCATGTCTCTAGGCTCCATTCACTCCTGACCACTTCAGAAACTGTCCTTTCATTTTCAATTTAGCATCAGAGGATAATTCAAGTTGGAAAGGATCTCAGAAGGCCTCTAACCCAATCTCATACCCAAAGCAGGGTCAGCTCCGAGTTCAGCCCATGTTCCTCAGGGCCTTATTGAGTTGGGTCTTGAAAGACTGTACAACTTCCCTTTCCTCCTGCTCCTAAGGCTAGGGTGATCCCTGTCCTCCCACACTATTTCCTCGTCAATATATTTCCGCCACTTCTGTTGCATCAGCCTGATGCTCCTGATATTCAAAGACTGCCTGATCACACACCTGATGACGTGTGTTTGTTATGGAATAGAGAGCATGGAATTACTAAATATGTGTATTACCTCAGTATAAATAATATAGACATCATTCAGACACATTTAACATATCTGTGCATGCCTCTACCTTGGGCTCTTTTCTGTGGCCTTTCATTTTCTAGATGATCTCTGTCTTGCGTGGCTTGATAAAAATGGTTGTTTGCAACTGGAACAAATCTAGAAGACCTCTATGGCTCCAGCTTTGGAGAAGATAGTACTGAGGAAAACTCAGATACAATTGCTGCTTTTCCACACAGGATTGTACATAAACAAGAAGCAAAAATGGATAAAAATGAAAGTACTGGCTAAAGCCAAACAATTGAGTAACCCAAATGCCAACAGAAAAGCTGATTTCTGCTTGAAAATATCTATCTGAAAAGCGAACGTGATGCTACTGTATCTGGTGACAAATGGAAGCCATAAGCTCCCAAGATGATGAGTTTTCTTCAGCAAAAATATGAGATTTTAAAAAATTGTTTTCATGAAAGAAACCAAGATCCAAAACTAAGAAAAATATGGGTTTTGTTCGTTTGTTAGTTTCAAGAGAGGAAGGAAAAAGAGATCAAGGAGGAGCTAAGACCAGTCTAAATAGAATGTCTCTTTTGACATCCTCTTATAATGTTCAAAGGTTTATTACTTGAGACTTCAAATCATAGGAAAACACCCTATAGCGATCTGTGAAAAGCTAACCTCCAAGGTGAAGGGACAAGAATAAAAGGACTGGATTTCTAAATACTTCTGAGATATATTTTAATTCCAGTGGGAATTCCACTGGATGATTCAGAAAGATGATTCAGACCTGCAAGATTATTATTTTTTAATTATTTGTGTGTTCAATTTTCTGCTTGATTTTTGCTAGCTCAGATGTTTCTCTGCAACCAGTTAGAGTTAACTAATCTTATACTACCCTGTAATGAGAAGAAGGAATTTGAAGTAGTGTTGCCTATTTACTTGACACAGGTAACAAAAATGTTGTAAAAATGGTGCATTTCCAGGAAAAAAAAAAAAAAAAAAAAAAAAAAAAGTAAGGGTAGACATCAAACTAAAAATTTTGAAAAACAAGCCCAGTATCTTTGACCCAATTTGCAGAGCAATTGAGAGCTGCTACAGAGAAATAACTAACATTTATGTGGAGATGTCAATGAGTCCAGGTGATTTGGAATCTGTTTAGAAATGTAAGAGTGCCACTTATTTTTGCAGGGTAGACTAAAGTGTTTGCTAAAAGCTATGTAATTGTAGACAATGATTAGTCTGAATCTTGTCTGTGGGCTTACCTATTAAAAATAAATAAATGGACAGGGGTGGGAAGAGAGAAAGGAGAGTGGTAACTGTAACAGAATAGATAGAGCAGAAGTTATACATTAAATAATAAAAATAAGACAAAAAAACTTTTAAGAAAATACTGATGTGCAGCAGGGTCTACTAATCCTGAGTCTCAGTTGCTTTCTAAACAAGTGGAGCTTTAAAGGGGAAAAAAATAATAATTAGAGTTTCAATTTGATCCTTAAGTTGTCCATCATTTTACTGAAATTGCCTTTCCTCTGTTAGTTCACAGACTACCAAAGCTATGTGATACATGGCTGCTTGGAGAACAATCCTACTTTGGAGAGGTCTATTGCTTTATTTAATGGTATCTCCAAATGGGTCCAGCTCATGGTTCTCAGCAAGCCAACACCACAGCAAAGGGCAGAAGTAATCACAAAGTTTATCAATGTTGCACAGGTGAGTCTTGTAAATGGGTCTTCTTCCTCCAACATAAAGCAATAATAAAGACACAGATTGCAGAAAGGTGATCTGGCTGCTCTCTGTGCTGTTTCCCAGTGAACAGCCTGTTCAACATAATTGCTAGTTTTTTATTCAGGTGTGGTATGACCGCATTTTTAAATTAGCAGGCAAAACTATAAAATGTATTTTTTTCTTTGTCATATTCTAGTTGCCAACTGTCACTATCGTGAGTTTCTTGTGGAGCTAATCCAATTAAATAAATGCTGAACCATTCCCTTACATCGCTTGTTTCAGTCTTTTCTGCTTTAGCAATGGTAGGATGTCTCCTTTAGCTTGTCTTGTGTGATATGGAATACCTGCTGAATGTATTTCCTTTATTTTTAATTTTTCATGATCAATCTCTCCTGCAGAAGCTCCTTCATCTCCAGAACTTCAACACGCTGATGGCAGTTGTGGGAGGTCTCAGCCACAGCTCTATTTCTCGCCTGAAAGAGACTCATTCTCATCTGTCTTCAGAAGTCACAAAGGTATGGTGGACTCCAGAATACAAATATACTGAGCAGAACATCCCCTCTTGGAGGTCTGATGGGTTCTGCAATCCAGGTCTCACCAGCATAATGTTTGGAACATGGCAGGGCATCCTAAAAGGCACTTTGGTTGGGTTTCACTCGGTGGAGAAGGATCAGCTCACAGAGATCCTCTGCTTGATTGCCTGTGCTGGGGAAGAAATTAACACTGTCGACACCCTGCTATGAGTTGTGCTCATTTAAAACAGATTAAGGAAATGCCATGAATGCTTTCACAGGGACTTGCTTCTCTGGCTGTTTGTAGGACTGGAACGAAATGACAGAGCTGGTCTCTTCCAATGGAAACTACTGCAACTACCGCAAGGCTTTTGCTGACTGTGTTGGCTTCAAAATTCCTATTTTAGGAGTTCATTTGAAAGACTTGATTGCTGTCCATGTCATTTTTCCTGACTGGATAGATGAAAATAAAGTAAACATAGTGAAAATGCAGCAGCTTTCCATCACCTTGAGTGAACTGGTTTCCCTGCAAACCGCCTCTCATCATTTAGAGCCTAACATGGATTTAATTAACCTGCTAACAGTAAGTATTGTGCAAGTTCCAATTCACTTCTGTTACACAAGTTCCAATTGACTTCTGTTATTCAGATGTTGAATGTCAGTACAAGGAAAGTACATGTTGTTATCTCATTTTTGTTTTAAAAAAGGAGACAACTCAAAATGGAAAGTAATTCACAAGAGATGTGAATAAAATCAGAGAGAGTTTCACTGATACAGTAAGTGATGGCTGGGTGTAGAAACAGAAGAGGATTGCATCAATTATTGATCCTACAGACCAGATCCTGCTGCTGTTGAAATTTATTCCATTTAGCACTGATCTTAACTGTAGAAGCATTTGACCTAGCAACGTGGTTTGTTCCGTTTAGGGGCAAGAAAAAAAACACTCTGTTGGAATTAAAGATAGAACTGTAGGAACTTGGAGAAAAGGAAAGTTATAAAACAGTCCATGTTGCACACAGGTAAAAGCAAGCCACCCACCCATCTGAGAGCAGTGTGAAACTTGTCACGTTAGGTGAAGGTCTCTCTTGATATGTGATCATTTTATGCTTCTTCTATTCTTGTTATTTCAATTTGTCTTTCAGATCCCAAATCCAGTCTGAAAGAGAAGCAGTTTGCTGTCACTAAGTCAGTAGAATTCTTTTCTAAGTAAACTTAGAAGCAAGCAACTGGGACAGATGTGTGTAACTGGGGCGATTTGAGAACTTTTCCAGTGATTCTGTTTCTTTTGTCGGCTAGCATGAATTTCTTCAGACCAAGTTTATCACCAAATTTCTTTTGTCTGGAAGCTGAAAATCTGCTAACACTTTCATTAGCTGTTCTTCTTTCTTTTGGGTGATGGCTTGCATTCCAAAAGGAGCAGAAATCATCAGACTTTTCTAAGATCTCATAGGTTCATATGCATCATTGTATCGGCCTGAATTCTTCTATTTTACCTATTTATCCATTTTTAAACATTTTTTCTTGTTTTGTTTTCAGCAAAATTATAGAGATTTTATTTATACTTACATACTATTTTATTCAGTATACATTCTGTATATTTCATTTACCAGGAGAAGTAATTGAGTACCAGATGAGTGCTTCTTCACTTATGATGCTCTCATGTATTTGTTCCTCATATAGCTCTGCTGGCTTTGGTAACAATTGAGCCAATCTGACTGTAAATAATTGAAGCTGCATGCCACAACATTGATTCCAGACCTAATCAAGGGTTAAAATTAACTTATGCCACTTTATATCTGTTGTCATGACTCCATGGTAGTACGTTTTCAGCAATGATGGAGATAGTTATAGGTCTTAAAACCTTTCCAGGGAAATGCTGTTTGTTTGTTTGTTTGTTTGTTTTAATCATGTGGGAGTTTTGACTTAAGACAGCAACTCCTGGAAGGATAAAAACAAATTTCTACAAGAAACCTCCTGGCCCTTAGTTTTGGTAGATCTCATAATATTATGAATATTCTCACTTTTTTTCAGCATGTAAGTTTTGTCTTCATTTGTACCACATGAATACATTTCAGTACTTTTTTTTATAGCAGCAAAATTTTAAATTATAGGCTGGGGTCAGAAGAAGAGGAGAAGAAATGCTAGGGTCGCAGTGCAAAGCTGACAAGAATTGCAGGCTAAAAATAGTCGACCTTGCTATGTGCAAATGGTCTTTTAGCAGATTTAGCCTCCCTTGATGCCAAAGTCATTCCCAGTTTTCAGAGCACAAAAAAATAATTATTAAATTTATTGCTATATCCTCCCACTCTAATATAAACTCTGTAAAAATTGTCTCATCTTTAAGTTACTTAGAGGATCTCCCTTCCAAAACCAGTAAATGTGTATAAATGTGTGCAGCGCTCTGCGTCATTTGTGCGTCAATCATCTGGCTCAACTATTTGTTCACTTCTTCTGTTTTCCCACTAAGCCACTTCTATCCCCACAAGCTTTTAGTAGCTGTTATGTTCTGATAAGCAATGTGTAAATCTCTCGTCATGCCTGCCTTGCCGTGCTGCATTTTACACTGCACTTAGCAAGCGCCAGCAGCCTGGCCTGTGATGGCTCAACAAGTACATTGCTGGGTGCTGGTTTCCTAGTCCAACAACGTGCACTAGAAGATAAAATGGGCATTTCATGGACTAAGTGGACAGGTGGGAATTTGCTCTGATCTTTCTTTTCCACAGTGAGGGAGCCTTGTCTGCTCCGGGCAAGCTGATCCCTTTGAAGTGTTTTGGAAATGGTGTTTGAGGAAGCTGTGTTAAGAGCTATGAGGTGATGGCTGGCTTAAAAGCTGGGTCATAGGGCTAGGTAGTAAAGCTCAAGCCACTTGGTCAAGGGTTTCACAGGCATTTCCCAGGTGCTATTGTGCACATTGACCAAAAGGGTGAATGGGGGAAAAGAGAACTTAAATCTCTGACTTCAGGAGTAGCTGCTGCAAGGTCAGCATTTAGAAAGGTCGGAGCTCTCTTATTTTAGATGTCTGCATGCAAACTTAGAAGTCTGCTCCCTCCTTTTCCCCCCTCTCTTCTTAAAGTCAGCATAAAACATTAGCTTCTAGCTAAAAAAAAAAAAAAAAAAAAAAAAAAAAAAAAAAATTAACTTTGATCACACACCTGAAGGAAGCCAATATTTTGCATGGAAGGTAAGATGCCACAAATAAGGCAAAGGTTTGTTGTATGGAGGGCAGTGAGACAAACACCAATTTTACTGGCACAGGAGGCTGCAGAGACTGAGAGAGAGCTTTAGTGATGTGAGTCCTCACTTGGTCATGTGTAAATAAGACCAAGTTACATGGGCAAGAGACCTGAATGTGGCGTGACTCAGTTGCTGGGGACCAGAGTGTGTTACACAAACATGGACCAGCACCTTTGTGCATGCCTCCTCTTAGCCCATGCTCTTCTTCCTCCTGTCCTGAGTTATCACCCACACTTTTTCCATCCCCACTGACTGCACCTGGCCCTGGCCCATATCCTGGTATCTGAAAGCTGGAGCCACGAAGCAGAAGTGGTAAAAGCAGAAATAAGCACAGGCTCAGCAGTGCACCCAAGAGAAATATTGGCACTAGTGACATTTTCACAATTAGAAATCTTATGTTTGGTCACAAAGCTTACGGGATTTTCTCACCTGATGTGCAGTATTTCCACTTTTTAAAATTTCACAATGTGAATAAAAGCCTGTGGGTAAATACTTCATCACTTTCTGTGGATTGGGAGTATATGTCAATTTCTTAACTAGTCTACAGTACATTTGCACTGAGTTACAACTTATTTGGTGCCACCATTTTTTTTCCCTGCTATTTTTAGGTCTCCACAGCTATTTAACTAACCTGTTCTGAGACTGTATGCAAATGGCTGGAAAGTCCCATTCGTTTGTACAGTCTAGTGAAGAGAATGAGAAATATCTAAACAATCAAATTGAAAGTCACCCTCCCTAATTTTTCTTCAGTAAGTTCCACTTACAAAAATAAGCCGTGCCTTTCTGATCCCCCTGCACCCTCCTCACCCCGCACCCCAAATTGCTGAGGAAAAAGGGCAGCAATGAAAAGTCGGATTAGAATGGAAACCACCACCTGTTGCAAAGATTGTCCTAGGAAAACTCTTAGTACGCTTCATCTGTCAGCACAAAACTGTAACCGAAATATAAAAGGGCAACTTATTTAGCTGCCCCATAGTCACTATGCCTGAATATTTTGTGCTAGTATTTGAAACTTTGCCAGTAACTTGAAACTACGCAATACTTGGTGCTTACACATTGTGCTTAATGCAGTGACAACTGCTGCTTATTACAAGGTGAGATAATTCAGGGAAGGGACATTAAAACTCATTCAGTAGGTATAAATGTATTTCTATCCCCAAAGGCTCCCAGCCTGCTGATAAAACTGTGCTCTTTGGTAGCAGGGTGCAAAGCCTTCTAACAAACTTTTCTGCTATCAGTCCCCATCTGATCTGACAGTGTCATTTGCTCCAACTGAGTTGTGATTATTTACACTGCTAGGGAGCCTAAGAAAGCAGCCACTGAATAAATAATACCTGAGCAGTGTTTGTTGCTTGATCTGCATTATGTTTAGGACAGATCCTCATGTTACCCTGCAACAGCAGCATGCCATCTGTCTGGGTGGATCTGCTGGAGGCTTGGGCTTTCACTGCTGTCCACAACCAAATTACAAAGCACGAAATTTGGCATAGTGTTATTGCTAGACAGAAAGAGCAATGCAAAATCCAGACATCCCTACAGCGATGTGTTCACTATTGAATGCAAACCTATCTTGGGAAAAAGGCACAGCCCTGTCTTGTTCATTGCACAAAATTTTGCCCAAGGGAAGGTGGTTCCTGGGACTGGTCCTGGTCCTTACTAACTCAACAGTTCAGGTTTCCTAAAAATAACCTTCCGTTACAGTTGTTTAGTCAGTAGTAATTCTATCTGTCATCTGTAAAACATCCTTTTAACTCAGCTTAATTGGAGATTTTCAAGGTTGTTGGTAACTTCAGATCATGTCAATTACTCCAAAGCCAATTATTTCAGGGAGATGATCACAGGAAACACGTGATGCTTGCTTCCTCTCACTGCATAATAGTGATTACTTTTTTACACCACAGATTACTTATTTTTACACCACAGTGGTGATTACCTTTCTCCTTCATCACTCCAGCAGGGAGGAATTCACTGCAGACCTGCATCTGCACAAGACCACAGCTGCAGAAGCGAAAGCAAACACGTTCATTTTACTTCCACTGTATGCCCCTTCTCTTCTCTCAGCAAATCCTCTAGGAAAAAGATGAGTACATTGAAGAAAGATCTTTAGTTTATCTAAAAAGAAAAAAAAAAAAAAAAAAGAAAAAAAATTAAAAAAAAATGAAAGTGGCTGGCTGCTGCTCAGGGCTCCCCAGGGAGGCTCCTGGTGCATGGGCTGTTCTCTGTAAGTGGGCTGGCCCTCTGTAAGGGCCGCACTAGTCCCACACGTCTTCAGGAGTCAGATTTCAGCACAACACCATCTGCAGTACCTCCAGCCTCGCCCTTTTACAACCTGTTCCCTGCAGTTTTTATATTCACCAAATTACTTCTCTGTGCTCTCTCTTGCCCATTGAACTGCTCAGAGAAAGCTCTTTGTGTGAGCGTGATCCTCGGTGCCAGTTCTCTTTTGGCAAGGCCAACGCACAGGCCCTCTCACTCAGCAGCTTGTGCTGCAGGCTGTGACAGCCCTCGAGTACGAGGAGAAAGCCAGGTTCATTTCAGCAGTGCCCAGAGCCAGGACAGGGGGCAATGGGCACAAACTGGAGCACGGGAGGACCTCTGTGAGCACCAGGCAGCCCCTCTGTGCTGTGCGGGTGATGGAGACCTGGGACAGGCTGCCCAGAGAGGCTGTGGGGTCCCCATCCCTGGAGACCTTCAAAAGTTGCCTGGACATGGTATTAGGTAGCCTGCTCTGGGTGTTCCTGCTTGAGCAGGGCCTGGACCAGGTTCCTCCAGAGGTCCCTGCCAACCTCCACCATCCTGTGATTCTGTGCTAACCACCACGGGTTGTGTCAGCTCTGTAAAGCTGCAAGCAGCTTCTCTATGTATCATGAGCTACAAGCAGCAAAAATTTGTTTAGCATCAGTGGGAGGTATCTGTCTACTAACAGCCCTATTGTGTCCAACCCAGTCTAATAAATATTGCTTTTTTTCTCCTGTTTTCTTTACACATAGCTGTCCCTGGACCTCTATCACACAGAGGATGACATCTACAAGCTCTCATTGGTGCTGGAACCAAGAAACTCCAAATCTGTAGGTCATCTTATACTGCATTTTGTCATATTACTTATTTTGTCTGCATGTAGTTGCCTGTATTTTTGAATGTCCATTAGTACATTTCATTACTCACCTTCATTTAAAGCCTTTTATTGTATACGCTTGTACAGTAAAAACAGCCACTACAGGTTTTAATACACATTAAAAGTAAGTAGTGAAACATGCCAGACTTCATTACTAATTATTTTGCTGTGAAGTCTCTGGAAAACATAGTTCTGCTTTATGTGAAGACATCCTTTGTAATCTTATATCAATTATTTATTGTGTGACCATTACTTCATTTTCTGGATGCTGGTGCAGTTACATAAAACAACACTGAGTCCAAAGATATGTGTTAGGTAAGCAGTTGCACTAGCTGCAGTGTTTTAAAAACTGTTTGCTTTTGCAGAATTGACTGTATCTTGGGCTCTCAAGCAATGTCTGAACACCTCAGAATAGGTATCTTTTCCTTTTTTTGTATGTGCAACTAAAGATAATGCTTCAATGATATGTTTTGTATTATGCTTTTCAAGTCTGAGGTAAATCTCTTAATTAGTAGCTGAATTTTCATTTAAAATATCACTGTCTCTCTTGTTGTCAACGTTTGGGCCTTACTCTGCCCTGTGAGCATTTCTTTTGGTGCACTAACCCCCTTATCACATCCAGCACATGATCCTCTCAGGCTGAGCCCTCCCATTCTGACACCAGCAGAAACCAAGAGTGATTGGGAATGCTTAGGAGCATGTGAGAGCAGTGTCCAGTACTGGGAGGTCTTTCTCTTCAATGTTTTATTATTTTTTTGAAGCTTTTGTAGAAGCAAGCAAGGAAGCAAAACCCCTTAGATTTCAAGTATAAGACTTCTCTGGCTTTAAGAATGTTTCATCGCTCTTGAGCAGCTCAAGGACTATGTGTGCGCTCTCAGCAGGGCATGACAAGCAACACTGAACAGTTCCATAGTCAGCACTAATTCAGTACAAACACCTGGAATATCATTACTGAGTCTCCAGTCCTTGTTGGATGCGATTTGACCACAACTGTTCCCATTTATCACAGCCATTCTGGCTCCCTCACTGCCTTCCATCACTGCCAGCAAGGTTGCACAGCTACAGCTCCATGCTGTGGAAGGACTAATGGGCCACTACCTCCATCCAGCGAAGAAAATTACCAAGTTGCTGTCTTGATATTAAGCCTCAGCTTAAAGAAGGGCAAAAGCAACACGAACAGTGCTGTGGGCTTTAACAGTTCCCAGCAGTTGGTGGAGACTTCCGTGATCAATGAATAACCAGGGACATTCAGCTGCTGCAGCACCACAATGGGTGAAAAGCTACAGCCGCATTGACAGGAGCCATATGTCTCTGCGCTTCAGGTCCCAATGCACACAAAACATTTTAAAGGGGAAAGAAGTTGTAGACCTTTTGTATGTGGAAAAAAATGTTGAAGGAATCAGGACAGTGTTGTTGTATCATTACAAGGACTCCACAGTTTATTGCTGTATGGGTACAGTCCCCGTGCAGGTTGCTGCAGTCATTTTCCAGGCGAAGTGTATGGTATCCTTTAGCATGTGTGCCTGATGTCAGCAGGAGCCTGAGCAAAACTTTTGTTGTGCTAAAACTGGAAAGAGACTCTTCAGTCAGTGTGGCAGCCTAAACAAATTAATTACTGGGGGCCGACTGCCGGCAGTAACACGACATCTCCCTCTGTCACACAGCCCTACTTTTCCCTGTGTTTTCTTGTTGGGGTTTTGAACTAGTACAGCTGTTTGCTAGCAGGCAGCTCTGCCCAGCAAAGTTATGAAAAAATACTGAATGAAAGCTCAAATTAAATAGCTCAGAAGAAAGAGAAAGGCAGGAATGCTCCGGTGGATTCCCTCTCTTTCTGCCACTGTATACACGGAGCAGCAGAACTTAATGGCTCTCTGTGAAGTTGTGGTAGTCTAGCACCACTCTCACACTTTGTTGCCGATGAATTTAGTCCCATTAGTCTAGGAATTCTTTAAGAGAAGGAACACATCAAATTTCTTCTCTGACCATATCTGCAAGAATGTCAAAATATTGGCAAGTTACCAGGTAACATGCTGTCTTTAATAGATTGCTGCATTTCCATACATTTTTATAGCAAAGACACTTGCCAGCAAGTTGATCCATCATAGTGTGGTGTCATTCATTTTAGGATTAAAAAGTTCTGTAAGTGCTATTGGGATACCGAGCTGGATGTTCAGGTTCACTGTTTTGTTGTTGTTGTCGTTGTTGGAATTGAACTCTGTGGATATAGGGATCGTTTTTTTTCCTAAGCTTACCTGAGCAGATCTGTATAGTGAGTCAAGAGCCATTGAGGAACTAATAAAAGCTGTTCTGACCACTGAAAAAGGAAAAGTCAAATGAGTAAAGCAACCCATTAGCACATCTTTCTTTTTTTTCCTACCAAACTCAGTAGAGTGTGACCTTGTGACCATTTTTCATCTCAATGTGAAAGTCTACAATATCCTTATTATACCCAATAATAACTATAAATTTTTTAGATAGCTTCATTACCTCCCTCTCAACTCACACCAATTAACAGGAGGACAGGTGGGACCCAGGTTTATGGCTCATCAGCTAACAGAGGGAGACTGTGAGCCACCTCCCGCTCTGATCCAGACCATGCTGAAATTTTCCTGCCTGATGCTTCTTCCTTGTCCAGATACCCAGCAGCAGATGCAAGACAATTCCAGGCTGCCTTGCAGCATTTTTTGTGCTGACTGGTGATTTTTGAAGCCTTACCTGAAACTGAGTTCAGGTTTGTCCTCTATCTTCCTCTTGCTGCATGCCAGAGCTGTTCCCAAAGCACCGTGGCCGTATGGAGTGAGTCAGGCTGCATGCTCTAGATATCAGGTAGCTGCCAGCTACCCTCTCAACAGGACAAAGAAGTTTTTGAAGTAAAATAGCCTGGCTGATCTTATCATGGCCAGGTGAATCAAGCCATGCCTCCTGGCCTGTAGTAAATTCACTCATGTCCCTTCCTGGACGTATTTAGCTCTTGTTCCACAGCAGTGCAGTGCCTTGACTGTAAATCAGTGGGGTTTCTGTGAACCAAGCACCCAGAGATTAGCATTGATATTCAGTCCCTCCCTTTGTCCAGGTCAGCTCGTGGTGGCAAGCTCGTTGGGGGCTCTGTCAGGATGGAGAAAAGCAGGTTTCAGTGCTATTTCTGATTACCATTGTATCCAGAGACCCTCCTTCCTGCCTGCTTCCTCCGAGCCTTGTTGCTGTTGAAGCTGGTTGCAGCACTGCATATGCTGCTGCTGGTAACAGGAAATTGGATTTCTTAATTCAGCTTTGAACATCTTTGTGTTTTGCTTGTCTCCCAGCAGCCTACCTCCCCGACAACCCCAAGCAAGCCAGTGGTGCCTCTGGAGTGGGCATCTGGAGTGGTACCCAAGCCTGACCCGACAGTCATTAACAAGCACATAAGAAAGTTAGTGGACGTAAGTATTTGGAAGAATTTATTGGCCAAAGGGAACAATAGCTTTGATACTGTCACCATTGCTATTAATTTAATGTGAGGGTTTTCAAGGAATTGTTGCGGTTGAGATGAATTTCAGATATCTGATAACAGATTTGAACTTTTGCTGATACCTTCAGAATTATTTCTATTTTAGTCCTGGAATCACAGGCAGCATTAGTAAGTAAGCAGCTTTCCAGATGCAAACAAGCAAACTTTCAGGAGCATCCAAACCCGGCTGCTATGCATTGGGTTTGATTAGCAATCAGAAACTGAAAGGGCAAAGCTGAGTTGTTGCAGCTCCAGCCAATCAGTTAATGTCTGATGACAGACAGCTGGAAACAAAAACTCAGAAGCAAGGACTCACACGTTGCTAGGTTCAGAAAAGGTCTCCAGAAACCCTCCCTGGTACCAAACATTGCACTATGCTGGTCTGCTGGCAAAAGACAAGCTTCTTGGTGCCTGTATGTTAGTGCCCGGTGGCCAAGCTGCCCACAGGGCACAGACCAAATCTACTTCTTACACCATATACCAGAAACAGACTTTATTTATTTATTTATTTATTTACAATAGAAACTGCTTATTCAACATGCCAAGGTTAAAATGACATCCTTGTTCTCTACGGAGCCACCTGAGAGACAGCAAAAGCTGACTGGCAAATTCACTGTTGGCCAGTGCTTTCCCAAGGGTGATGACTCCTTGGAAGCCCTCCTCTGGTGGAGGTGCTGTGTCTGCCCTGTGGGTAGCTTCTGGCTGGGCAAAAACCCACCAGTTTTGCTGTTGTGTTTGGAGCCTCCTCGTGAGGCTCACAATGTGCTCAATGACTTCAGTGGGTGCTTAGGGAGTACGTTATTAGTCCTGACTGACTTCCAAGGGACTTTGGAGATCAAATTTTGCAGTGAAGCTGAATTGGGATGACCTGGATTTTTTCCCTTGCCTTATTTCTACACCAGTGCAGTCTCTCTGCCGGTTTCTGGCTTTCAAGTTGCTGTCATTTGACTGTCCAGAGCATACTATGCATGGTAAAGATAGTACTGTCTTGTTATCACTTTGAAAATCTGGTCATGAGGTTATGGAGAATTCCAGCTGGGATCCTGCAGCTTCAGTTTGGAAGGTAATGTGTTGGGTGATGCAAATATAACCAGACACCATGAGGGCCCTCCAGAGAGACTGAGCCCTGTTGTGTCACTGTCTGAGGGACTTTTAGTGAGGAACCAGGAAGGTGTTATACATAATAAAGCAAGATATCCTTCTGCTTTTTACAAATTAATAACTAACTCTGGGAGGAAGTATTAAATTCTGACCTTGTCTGCATAATAGGTCATTAATTGGGGTTATGTAGTTAAGGTAACAAAGTCTTCAGCCTCTCACTCAGACTACAGATACATTTTGCAGATTCCTCTTTGTATGTGCTTTTTTGTTTGTTTGCTTGCTTTTCCTCTTACTGTGGGATGCCAGAAGTGCATGTGCTATTTCAGTATTGCTTTTGTCAGTGCCATATGTTGATAAATTCACTCCATATCCCAAACTATCTTTGATATAGCTTGTTTAAATTGCAAATCTGTTGCAACTCCTTAATCTTTCCAGAATGTGGTGGGTAAAGGAAACACAGGCCTATGTTCTACAGTTTTGGCCTGGTTCAGGACATGTGATCTTGAGTCTCACAGAATTAGAACATCGTTTGGGGCTGTTACAGATACAGCTTACCAAAAGGCCCACCACGCCACCCTGTGCAACTGCCTTTGTTTTGCCAGTCTTTGTCATTTACCAGCTGCTTTGAGTTGGGCTTTAATGTGTTGTTTTGAACACTAAAAGTGCTGGATGCTGCTTGGGTGTGCAAATTGATTCCTTCTCAACATATTTTTGAGGTCTGCCAGTCATCAGTTACAGGTCACTCAATGGTTGCTTTGAAATTGGCTTCTTCAAATTCTCATTAAAATAAGGACTCCAGAAGCACCTTTCAGAGGTCTCAGTATATTAAGTTCTTGTCTTTGTCAACAAAATATTAACCTAATGAGAGAGTTTGTGTTTCAAAATTATCTTTCAGATACTGATGTTGACTTTGACACATCTTTGCCATCAGACTGATAAAACAAATGGCTATAATGCCCCTTACGGATCTCCACAATTAGTATAAAATGGAATATACTAACTCCTTAGCAGCTAAGAAAAGATTTCATCAATTCGTGCAACCTTTTAAATTTGATCCCATGTCTCTTTTTACTTAGTGGTACACTGGATTGGGTTGATGTGAGGGAATGTTTGTTAGAGACAAAGTGCATGTGATCTGGTTGTCAAATATTAGTAAGCAAATTGGATTGAAACAGCATTGTGGCAGAACAGTGGTGACCAGCTAAGAGCTAAATGAAGGCAAAAATATCCAAACTACTCATAGGAAAGCTGCTGTTGGGCTGTTTTTATTTATTTTCTTCTTTTTTTCTTTCTTTTTCCTTTCCTTTTTTCTTTTTTTGATTAAAAAATATACTTAGTGAAACAAAGGAAGTATGTCACACGGGGCAGAATTTTAGTAACATTTCAAAAAAAAAAAAAAAAAAAAAAAAGAAGAAATAAAGCCAAGAATAACTATGTCTGAAGAGGTGTGGAGGAGCTTGAGAAGCTTCACTAGCTAAATATTGAGGTCAAGTTTTCTTAAGAAATTTGCCATTTTCCCCTACAATCAAATAAATATAGATATTGAAGTGCCAAGCAGTATTTATAGGAATAAAACAATGGAGCAGAGCATGTGATTAGTAATCTTGAATGTTCATTTAAATGCAATTATAAGGCTGAAGAGCTGGTACAGATTCAGGACAGGCTGGATGTTATGACAAACATTTGCTTTTGTTTTTTCCAGTCTGTCTTTAGGAACTATGATCATGATCATGATGGCTATATTTCTCAGGAAGACTTTGAAAGTATAGCTGCCAACTTCCCCTTTTTGGACTCTTTCTGTGTGCTGGACAAAGACCAGTAAGTTTGGGGGTTTCTTGTTGTTTTTGTTTGGTTGGTTGGTTGATTAGTTTGTTTTGTTTTGTTTCCTTAATTGAAAAACTCATTAAAACAAAATGTTGAAGAGACAATGTGTCCCAGTTCTCCAAGCCTCTTGCATTTGGCTTCTCACTCAAGGAAATGAAGATCATTGATGGCTGAATTCTATTCTCGTTTAACTTCTTACGCTGCAGTGCCACCCAGGTTGCAGCCTGGCTTTACCTGTTACTTTTTAAATCATCTATTTATTAGCTTAATGAGGAATCCCTTCTGGAACTGAGCTGAAGCCTTTAGAGTACTGTCAAATTACATTGGAGATGCTTACCCAGACCAGCTATCATACTAATAAAAAAGTTGTGTATGGGACAAAAGAAATGAGCATATGTAGCTGAGAGATGTTAATAAATATTCTAGGAGGTGCTGGTGGTCAGCTAGGGGCATAAGTATTGGAACTGTGTGCATAGAAAGTGGAGGTATAAATTCTGTAGTGGTGGTTTATTGTGATAAGAAGTTTACATGGTCATTTAGGCCCTCTGTACGTATGCAGTCTTCCCCGTGGACTCAGATGTTGGTGAATCTAGCCAAACATTTGAGCACATGAATTGTGCTCCTGCTGGTTAAGAACAGAGTGGTCTTGAATTGCATTTCAATGAAAGCATCTCCATCCCTACCACTGAGAAATCTACAGATAGTATTTTGCAATGATTTGGCTGCTTGGTTGCACCCTGTATGTTTTCAGATGAAAATACACTAGAGTTCAGCTGAGTACACTACCTGTATGGTCATCTTGGCTTGTAGCTGGTGTTTGTTTTGAAGATGGCTCTTCTCTATCTTTCAACGTGAAGTGGTTGATTTCACGCCCTGCTAAAATTATCACCAAATGTTACTGTTCAGTAACTGCAGGATGTTCCCAATCCCTACTCCTGGTTTGCCTTGGACTTTCTGAGACTTGGTGAAAACATTGTGCTTTAAAGAACTGTCTGGTTTAGAGCTTTTTTGCAGCAAGTGCTTTGCTGCATCAGTTCAAAGAGACACAGTCCCCATCTACCAAGGGAAAGACTGGGTGTAGTCACTTGGGATGTAAGGATATGCTGTAAAGGACATGAAGCAGCAGGAGGATGTGTTTTGGGTAGTCCATTCATTTCTAATTCCCCAGACTGTCCAGCTCATAGTTCCCTTGCAGCAAACTGCAGTGGTATGTCTGGCACCAAAGCCTCCAGCTGAGGCTTTCAGCTTACCTGAACTAGCAACCTCACAGCTTGGAAACTGCTAAAAGCTCTGTTTAAGTAATATGTGAAGCTTTTTGTTTTGCTTATCTGGGTGCAGTAAAACCTTGGACTACTTGGAGACGTGTTTCTCATTGTCTTTCCCAGTGTCTGTGATAACCTAGTCGGACCTAATATTTACCATGTAGGACCTTTCTAGATACATCCCTGAATCTCATCCCAGCCATGCGCTGTTTGGTAGGTCTGGTGGCTAACACCAGCCTTTAAGCTCTCCTCCAGACCTTGGTGTGTAGGAGATTGCAGCCAGCAGAGCATGGCTTTTTCTCTAACATCTCTTTTGAGAGCTTTTCAAGACCCAAGTCCAGGAGAGAAGGTGTTTGACCATGTCTTCAGCTTGTTTTATGGTGGTTCACTGGGACATGGAGCATGGTGGTGAGTGCCCAGAGTGGGTCCTGACCCCCTTCCATGTCTCCATAACTGGCCGGGCCAGCAGTGGCCATGGGCCTAAGGAGTTTCCTACACATGATGGCCTGCTCTGTGCCACCAAATGCTCTGATACCATGAACAGATGAGAAACCAAGGCCTATGCTATGAGTTCAGTGCCTACTGTTTAATGAAGAGTAAGAACCACAAAGATGCTAAAGGAAATCTTGCTTCTTCTGCCAAGATTGTTGTAGATCTTTCAAAGAATGCATTTGTGTGCTGCATGCTTTTTGCAGTGAGAAAATCCTGATATGATCAGTGCCATGAGCAGTGACAGACCTACTCTACTGGTTTTTTTTTTCCTAACAGAGATGGTCTTATAAGCAAAGAAGAAATGATGGCTTACTTCCTGAGAGCTAAATCGCAGTTCCAGTGTAAAATGGGACCAGGGTTTATTCATAACTTCCAGGAGATGACCTATCTTAAACCAACTTTCTGCGAGCACTGTGCAGGATTTGTAAGTATGTTTTTAGTAACAGCATAAATATTGTATTCTTTAACATAGATGGGGTCAAACTGGTTCCATGTGCCATTAAAGTTTCTTCAGCTTGGCCAAATGCCTCATTGCACTTAGAAGCACAGAGCATTTCCTCATGTTGTAGCTGTAGTACCCCGTTTTGTTTTGTTGGTTCCTGAATACTGGCATTTGTAAGCATTACTGTTACACGGAAAAAAAAGAAAAAGAAAAAAAAAAAAAAGTAAAATTATGTTAGCTAAAGGACATTAGAGACTGTATGAATGGCCTTACTTGGTTTATCTTAAGTTTTTTAATTTGGCTTGATTTCCCATGTAAACAAGCTCAGGGGAAAATGGGTGTCTGGAACAGAGGATGTAGATGAAGCAAAAGCCATTCTTTCTCAGGAAATTGCACATGGCAACATAGCTCTGCTCATAATTCTCTGAATGGCCATAACAGCCTTAATCCTTTCTCTATTGAATTAATAGATCTTCTAATTTGGTCAAGAAATCAGAAGTGCTTCCAACATTTCTGTAACATGAGAAAGTTTGGCATTTAATTATTTTTTTTAAGTTGCTATTTCTCTCAGTCATAACTTAAAAGAAGCCATTTATTAGAGTGCTCTACATAGAGCTGGCAAACCATTGTGTTTGTGAACCTTTGTGTTGCTTGCAAACCTCTTCCTGCTTTTCCCGCTTCAAACCAAGTAGGGAAAAATTAATTATTCTGATTTAGATGTCACTTTAACATACACACCTCGCTGAAGTCAAAGGCCCACACGTGGCCAGCTGCAGGAGTACGCAGGGCTAGGAGTTTCCATCAGGGCAGAGGATCCTGCTCTCTGCCTGCACGTGGCCCACACTCAGGCTGTAAAGCCAGAGCATTGTCCCTGCTGTGCCATGCTTATCTGCTGCCGGAATCAATGGCAAAATCATCAGCTTCCACTCTGTGACCTTTCCCAACAAGTAATATTTCTTCATGGCTGGAAGCAACAACTACAGCATCACTGAGTGCAAAGACATGCCTGCTCTCAGGCCGGGGCTGCCGTTCCTGCTTCTGTCCCTTTTCCCACTGATCGAGGCCAGGGGAAGAAGGAATTCCACCTATTTCCGCTGGAACTGCAGAAACCCAAGAGGTGACAGAGTTAATGCTGATTCAGGAGCCTGTCGGCAGGCTCTCCCACTAACAGCTCCAGCAGACCATCGGGGCGCTGGAGGTGACCGGTATTAGCCTATTGTTTCGGGCTGCCCCCAGCCTCAGGAAGATGTCGTTGCGTTCGTGACACTTGTTCCATGCTTGGAAGGCTTCCATGTCCAAGTGGGGCTCAGGAATGTCCTGCAATGTGTTCTCCACCAGATATTTTTCTCCTGTATCAGTTTGCTGGCTGGCCATTGTTGAATTTTTCACGTCTCCCCAAATACATCCAGTTCAGGAATAAAAATGAGTAAGGGGTTCTACGGGAAATGGAAATAAGGTCATTTTTCCTGTCAGCTCCCTGAATTCATTGGCATTGTCCTGTGGATGAGTTGGGCGGATAGGACAGGAACCAACGACAAAATCTGCTGCGTGCTTGCTGTGCATTTCAGCGCCATCCATCTGTGGGTGGAAACTTAATTTTGCACTGATGCAGTGATTCACCGTCAGAAAAATGTGCACTGACTGTGCAGTAGGATGAATGGACGTGACAGCTCAATGTCCTCTGTACCCAGTGAAATATCTATTATTAAAACTATATGAACTTTAAAGGTCAAGCTAAAATCTAATGCCATGCACGGTGTGAAATGGATACCACCACTGCCGGTCTCAGTTCCGACCCACAGCTTGAGTTGCACCATGTGTCGGAGTGGCTGACCATCCACCCCTTCCAGCTTTGTCGCCCAAATTTGCACAGATCCTCTTACCCTGGAGCTGGCTTGAGCCAGCTTTGCTGCAGAGCCGTGTCAGATGGATGCAAAGCTTTAGGTCAGGATCACGACATGGTGCTGCAGGGAAGCTGTGGCAACTGTGTGTACCCATGATAGCAGGGCCAAAACTGAGTAAGAGGAAGGCACAGGGCTAGGGAGGTGAAAAGGCTGTTCAGTGGGAACAGAAAGAAATAAGTCATCCCCATTCAGGTGATTCTGGTGGAGAGAGGTGAGGAAATCATGGCAAGTAGAGCAGTGGCAGCTCTGTGGCTGCTCTCCCAGGAGGGACAAGGGGGCTCCACCACCACTGTGCGACCACAGCGCCCTCAGTCACTGTGCACGTCCACAGCATTTGCAGGAGAAGAGCAAGCAGCAGGCTTTCTAGGGACTTTGTTTCCACTGATGACCCTTCTGTTATTTCATTCACCTTTCTTCCACCTTGCCTAATCTGTTTTTCTCTCTTTCCAAGCCCCTGTTTTTCCTCACAAATTCTTTTTTTGCAGCATATGTGTTTTATGTTTGCAGCATATGTGTGATTTTATTTTCCCCATCATCTTCCTATTTCATCTTATTTTACTCTTTCCTGTGTTCTCTGAATGTTCTGCAGCTCTTCCTTTTGGACATCTCTTTACTCAGCACTTTCACCCCCTGCACATTGTGCATGCCTTCGTAAAAGCACAGCGAGGCAGCACATGCAGTTTGCACTGCCTGGATGTGCTCACCCTCCCTGCTAAGGTTTTGAATGGGTTCAGGATAAGTAAACACTGCAGTCCTTGACCTTTTTTTCCTTTAATACTGGGCTAGACTCTCCTCTCTCTGCCTCTTGGAGTGAAAATGTTTGTTTTTGTAATGTTGTGGTTGGAGTTCTCTCTCGTTTGAGTGTAGAGATAATGATTTAGTACGGATTTTTTTTCTACTTCCAAGCAATCCTCCTCAGATCACAGGCAAAGCTTCTCAAAAGTGGGACTGTGCATGTGGCCTTCTGGAGGGCCCGCGTTTGCTGCTTTTGTACTTCAGCGAGGACAGCCTCTGGGAGGAGGCAAAGAGGGAATTGCTTGGCTTCTCTGCCTGTTTCAGGCTTCAACCATCTCGTAATGGAAAAATTGAGGTGAATGAATCAGCTTGCTATGGCTGGGTACACTGGGGACCAGTTCAGGAGCCAAGAACCTTGTCTTTGTCCCCAGTGGTGTTTTCACCTGCTATTCTTGAATGGCCAGGCTATTTGTGTGTCTGAAGAATGGACAGAAAATGGAAGTTACTCCTGAGATGGCACAAAGTGAGCTAAGAGCAGAACACACTCTGCTGGTTTCAGTAAGCTTGGTATGACAGCAATTTCCAACTCATCCCTGGAAGCACATCTCAGCTGTGTCTCCTCTTCTCTGCTAATCCCCCTGTAGGCAGTAGAAATAAGGGGGAAGCCACACAAGCCTTATCACAACTAGAGGGGGAGGTCTGCCTGACAGGAAGGGTGTTAAGAGCAGTTGTATCCTGTTTGTGCTTTTGTAGCCATTGGTACTTCCTCATTGTGACCTTGTTTTCCTTCCGGCTTTCTTTTCTGATTCCTTGACGTTCTTTTGTCTTTCTTTGCAGCTCTGGGGTATAATCAAACAAGGCTACAAATGCAAAGGTAAATAAATATTTTGCATGGGTTTTTCACAATATGGGTGCTGGGTTTTAACAGAAATCAACCACAGTTTTTACTAGAATGGCAGCTGTGCATCCCAATTTTGCTTAGGGACTTGGTACTGGCTGTGACGGGTGGCTGCAGACCACAGAGCCTTGCTTCAGCAGGGGATGTGGCTGTTCTGGGAGCCGAAGGTCCAAAGCAGCCACTGGCTCCACGAGGTGTCACTTTGTACCAGCAAAAAAATTGCATCTCGGAAGACCAAGTGTCCTCATGCCAGCAGGGAGACATCCTGAAATATAACTCCTGAGACCTGGGGTCAGGAAAAGGTCTGCTGGCAGTGCTGTCTTTTATCATGTACATCTGCACGCCGGTACTGAAGGCTAGCTGGCCTTACAATGCAGCAGCGGCTGAGCTAGAAATAGACAAGTATTTAATTCCTGGACTGCCCAGCAGATCTCATTGCAAGGACTTCTGCAGCAGTTCAGCTTAAAAAAATCCTGGAGTTCTTACAGCCCTCTCAGTTGCTTTCACTAAACGTTTAATTGCTTATGCAGTACTTCAAGCATGTCAGACCAAGAATGACATTGTGTTGGTCCTCATCAGCTCTAAAGTCCTGGACCAATTTATTTCTCAAGCATAAGAAGCTGAAGGGCTTTTCACAGCTGTAGTTGCATCCCAGTTATTCACAGAGGAATGTTCATGTGGGATCTTCCCAGTCATATTTATATGCAATCTCTTTTTCCCTCAGTCTTACCCTGGCACCCAGGAGACAGGTGAAGAATTGGCAGGGTCATTTTTTAAGATACCCCCTATTTTTTAGGATATCCCCTATTCCTGTCTTCCTCTCCCATCCATGAATATCTCTTCCTCTGAGGGGGTAAGGAAAATGCCCATGACTAAGGCACTGCACGCAGCTCAGCTGTTCCTGACCACTGTCATCTGATCAGCTACAGCAGGGCCAGTTGTGGTCTGCACTTTTTCTGCTAGGCTGAGGGAAGGAAGGTAGAGTTTTGTCACAGCAGCCCTGTAAACTTGAGATCTGAAAGCTGGCCTCTGTCCTGCATCACTGCTTGTAACCGTGGCCCAGTGGGGAAAGAAAAAAAGTGGCTCTTAGCATCAAAATCACAGGCACTGGAGCATGAGAGTGAGAGAGCCGAGCTTCTCACTCAGATCTCCACATGGTCAAGGAGTGCCTGCCCTCTGCAGGTACCAGCTGCTGCACCCATTTGGGTGATTTCTGCCTCTGGGCACGGAGCCGTCACCTTCTAGCTGGCACCTCTGGTGCTGTGCTAGCAAGGGGGGCAGGTTTCATCTGTTCAGCTCTGCTGCTGACCCCAGCACGGCAGCTCAGGAGATGAAGCTAGGCAGGGTGGTGAAGGAGGTTTGGTTTTGTTTTGTTTTGTTTTTAACTCCCTTCACACCCTCTGTCAAAGTATCTGTTCGGTAAAGCCCCCTCCTCTCAGCTGCCTGCTAACAGCCCTGAGGGACCTCCAGGTAGCCGTGGCTTTGCTTTTGGTGACTTGACAATTCCCTCCCTTGCAGACTGTGGTGCCAACTGCCATAAGCAATGCCGAGACCTGCTTGTGCTCGCCTGCAGAAAATTTTCCAGAGGAACCTCCGTGGGCAGCAACCATGGCTCCCTGCCTAGCAGCCCCTCTCTGCCGCCAGGTGAGAGCACTCTGTTTCTATTTTAAACCATTTCTGGCATCCTCTTTAATGGCCTGTGTCCTTACTGCCTCTTCTAATTTTTCCTTTGTACCAATATGCAGAGCAGCCCGTGTACTTTCCGATGCACTAGCTTGTGATCAATGCTGTAATTACAAGAGCTCTTTCTGCAGGGAGCTGTGGTGGCCTTAGTCTCCTGCCTGAACCTCCCTGTGCTCCTGTTCCAGTTGAAAATATAAAAAATAAAATGAGAATTAGGGAAATTGCACTTTTCCTTGTAGGACACTTAGCGGCAGGGACTGGGAGAGACAGAGGCACAATTCTGGGCTCTGCCTTGCACCTCTTCCCCCCCATAAGCATGCAGATGGAGGAAGGAGGAAATTGTGCACACAAGCCCAGAATCTGCTTCTGAGCAGCATATGGATATTGCTAATCGCACCCCTGCTTCATCTAGGGAGCTATCTGGAAAAGGGAGCAGGCTCCTTCAGAGCTTTCCTCTGCAAAGTGGTGCTGCTGCCTTCTCCGCTGTGCACCCTGGTGCTGCCTGCACAAAGCACCCCTGCAAGCCCTCATGCAATTATATATAATGGCATATCGAGACCTAGTCCTGAAATATATTTAACTACTAAAAGACCTGCACAAATCTCCCAGAATAGCCAACTTTTTTTTTCTGCACCTTTAAATCCATTCCTTCTCTCCCCTTGACCCAGGCTTAAGATATCTTTTTGCAAAGATCTTGAAGAAGAATATTTAAAATAAATAATTCCACTTTTTTCTTTCAGTCCAGGATGAGGTATTTGAATTTCCCAGCGTTGCTACAGAGCACCAGGACCTCGATAGCAGAGCTATCACCCTCGTCACTGGCTCCTCGCGGAAAATTTCAGTGCGGCTGCAGCGGGCAACCACCAGCCAAGCAACACAGACAGAACCACTGTGGCACGAGCCGGGCTGGAGCGATTCAGGATCCCATACTTTCCCCAAAATGAAATCCAAGTTCCACGGCAAAGCTGGGAAGAACAAAGGGTTTGCAAAATGGGAGAACGAAAAGCCCAGCCTGCAGGCTGATGTAGACATAGAGGCCGAGGCCCCCCAGCACATACTGGATCACAACGGCATAGAAACGCTCCCCGAAAGACAGGAATCGGAGGTGAGTTGAAGCAGCCACCAGGAGAAATTAAAGTCTGCTAGTCTGCAGTCTCATAAGGTTATTTTGTGAATTTCAAGGCACTTTTTCATTCACATTTCCTGTTGCTTCTTTCATGAGAGTCACTTTCAGAAAAACGTCAAATCATCCCTAGATAATTTTCTACACCGCAGTGTGGATTTACTGCAACATTGTAAACAGGGGGTTGGTTCTTGGTGGCAGTGAGTGCTTTTAGGAGCTGGGTGTTTTTCTTCTTGAGAATCATTAAAATACCTGGTTAAATGCTGTTGTGCCTTCACACCACATGGCTCTGTATTAGATTCACAAGAACAAGTGTTTTGATAAACATGTGAGTCCAGGCTAGGGCATGGTATTGGCATGGTTTCTGTTACTCTTACCCATAAAGTTTACAAGCCCAAGGCCCCGTGCTTTTTATTGACTGCGTTTGGTAAA
Organism: Heteronetta atricapilla; assembly: GCA_011075105.1. Taxonomy (NCBI): domain Eukaryota; kingdom Metazoa; phylum Chordata; class Aves; order Anseriformes; family Anatidae; genus Heteronetta; species Heteronetta atricapilla. Next base: position 24,651,853 of record CM021733.1, read on the forward strand.
ATGTGCCTATTTTCTTTTGGTTACAGGATAGCTGATTGCTCACCCTGAAACACAGAAAAACGGATGACAACCGTAGCACAGCAAATTGACAGGCTGTCATAGACCACCTTTGGCCATGGGAAGTTTTCCTGTACCTCATACTTTCAAATTCAGCTGTAGCTGTTTTCCAAGCTGGTAGGTGTTACAAAGCACTATTTATTTTCTTGCATGATTAAGCCATTTGGATGAACATTACACGGACACAGCAGAACAGATCTCTGCGCTCAGTGTTATTTCTCTTGTATGACTGTGGAAACTTCCTCTACATGCCAGCGAGGATATATTTGGCCTCTTTCTGAATATACTGCATCACTTCAGCCTGTCTGCCAGCAACAACAATGGTGAGGACAGAAGCCAAGCATCCACATTCGTTTGATAACACTCCTTTTTCAGAGGCTTGTAATGATTTTTAAGGAAAGAAGTAGGTGTGTATAGTGATTAAATCTCAAACAAAAATCTTTCCAAAAAGTCCTCTACACTGAAATCCTTTGAACACCTGGTGGTTTGAATCTGGGGCACATTTACCTTGCTACAGCGAGCTCAGTGATGTTCAGCATGGTGACAGCAGTTCCCAGACCGAGGATCCTTCGAGCACACAGCCTGTGGCTGGGAGCAAAGGAGTTCCAAGACACTATGCAGTCATCTGCTGATACTGCAAGGGAGAGGGATCCTCTCTACCAGCACTGATTATGGTAGAATTAGTATGTAATAAACATCTTAGTTTAAGTGTGTGTCTGTATGTGCATGTAATGTTTCACATTTTTCTCAGGGTAGCAATCCATACATGTTAATACGACACTAAGGGTACTACTGAGTAAATTTTCAGATTAAGTTTGTTAATGTAGGATTTAACGCCTCAATTCTGGAGTAGCAAACTCGAAGAGGGATGTCTCAGAAATATTAACTTAACTAAGGCGCACAACCCTCACCTGGAATGAGAGAAGCAAGACCAAGGGCAAAGCTCAAACCTGCACAGCATGGTCCACACTGGCAAACATGTCGTTGTCTCCCCCCTCCGCCTTCCCACAGAAACAGTGGCTGTGGGGGAGCACACGCTGAATTAAAGCAAGCCCAAATAAAAGATTTCCTACAAAATTCATCAAGTCATTGCACCCTTCACCGGGTGAAGCCCTGAAGATCAAAGAGCACTTCCATAGACTTCCCTAACCAAAACTGACCAACTCCTCTGTGGAAATCTGGTCATAAGCTGTGCTGTGACTACATGGGGCCTGCTTAGAGCTGCAGGTTTCCATTATTCCTAACGGTAATGACGGTAACAATCTGAGAACAGAAATAAAAGGTACTCTTAAAAGAAAATAAATAAGAAATAAGCACCGCAGTGAGCACTGATTTCCGAGCTAGGATGAGGGCCAGAAGCATCCTTCACTCGCACTGCTGTGGGCAAAGGGCAGACACGAGCAGAAATGGAGAAATACAGCCTGTATTTCCTGTGGGGGGCAGGTGACGGGCTGCCACACGCTGACTGCACAGCTACCGTTACAGCACGCAGCTCGCACACAATGGAAATGATGTGGTAAAGAATTTGAATAGAAAAATTTGGTTACGATCCAGGCTGTTGATGGATCTGTTGAGATAAGCCTTTTAACACTTTATAAATGAAGTGTTCGTGTGTAACTTCATTCTTAACATCATGAAAGAGGTTTAACCAGTGCTGGGTCTGTACAACTCAGGCTGTTTCTCACAGGCTTTTGAAAATCAGTTGCAGCTCTTGCTCTGAAAGTTGCCTGCTCTCCTATTTCTGTCAGGCCCACAAACCATGCCTTATCTGCATTTCTTTGTTGGAGAAGAATGTTTCTAGCACACAACCCTTACCTATTCCCCAGGATATTTACAGATTTTTGTCTAAGCCATTTAAAAGGCTAGGTGCCCTGTTCTTTGCTTTGAACGTATGTTGTCTTTTCCCCACACACCATCATCAAGGTGCTTTGAACATATGTTGTCTTTTCCCCACACACCATCATGGGACCTTTTCTGCCAGCAAGTAAACTGCTTAAACTTCAACCCACTGCAGAAATCTCATCAATGCATCTCCTGAAAGCCTGGCACCTTTGGGCAGCTACAAGCTTACCTCAGCAGTAGCTAGAATTAAGTTGTAGATCAAGCATAGACTGCATGCACACCCAGCTGATCCTTCAAAGCAAAGTATCACTGCATCCAAGAAGGACCCACGCTAGGTGAGAGTTTCAAGGAGCTGCTCCTGCTGCAAACCCTTTGCTTTAGGCAACCTAAGAAGGGGAGTGATGAGAACGTTGCAGGTGTTAAATGTTCACTGCCACTGGAAAATCTGAGAAAAAAGATACTGGGATGAAGTGCAGCCACCCACCAAAAAGGAACAGGCTCATCATAGATGATGTAACAATTCAATTTCTAAAAATGCATTAGCAGGCTGTTTGCAGCAGAACACTGATCTTTGTTTGACAGCAAATGACCGAGGGGAGAGAGGTGGCAGGGCACCGACTTTAAGAAGTCGGTGTAAGATGATGTAAGATGAGCTCCTTACTTCAGAAGCTCATGTAAGATGGGCTCCTTACTTCCTCCTTGTTCAGGAGGAAGCCTGAACACAAAATAATAATAATAATAATAATAATAAAAAAAAACACATTTATCTCCTTACTTCACAGTTAATGGCTTTTTCTGAACAGGGACAAGACTTTTCCTCAGCTCACAGAAACAAGCTCAGTTCCCCAGTCTGAGCAAAGAAACAAAATTTGTTTGGCTCTTCTGACTTCACAAAAGGCAAAACCTACTAGCCATCACAGATCCTGGCTGAGCTCTGTTGTCCTCGGTGAAATCATGCCTGCTTGTAGAGCAATTCCAAGAGAGTGCTGGAAAAGGTGCAAGAGGGTCATGTGTATTGCATTAATGGGGTAGCTCAGTGAGAAACAATCCCAGATGATGCTGGGTACTTCTACCACATCCATTCTTCCTTCCTCTGGATCTTTAGCAATCTGAGTGGGAAAATGAAGCATTTTTTTTCTTTGAAAAAGCAGGAAGAAGAAAGATTATGCCAAACCTTATTTACGTACCAAGTCTTATTCACATCCTTAACTGTGAATGCCGAAGAACAGAAGCAATGACAACAGGTGAAAAACACAAGCGCTCGGGTAGACCCTGTAAGAGACGGTATGGCTGTTCAAGCCAAAGCCACCAGCACTTTCTGTGCTTCTGCAAATCCGACACAAAGCCTTGTGTTACAAATAAGTGAGCTGCCGCTTTGCCATCAGATCCACCAAGCACCTCTGAGCACTATGCAAGGAGTCAGGTGGACACCTGTCTGAGCGAGCTGTAAACCAAGAGAGCTGTATCCCAGCTCTATAAAGAGACATTTTCCTAGACAAGGTATCTTCTGAGTGACATTTCCTCAGCAAGGGCACGTCAGAAGGTTTTTTGGTGGGGGGGGGGAAACAAGGAAGGAGGAACAGAATGGGAAAGCAGGGAACAGTGCCATGCTTTCTGATCAGAGCTAGTCCAAAGTATGAGTATACCCTGAGCAGGAAAGGTGGGCCTTTCTCCTCTCAGCACAGAAGAAGATAAAAAGCTAGGCTGCAGAGCAAGGTTAGGAGCAGCTGCTACCTAAAATTTTGTATTTTCTGAATTGGTGTGGGCTGGCTGCAGTCACCCCTGTGGTCTGTTGCTCAGGGATTCCTCTGTGGAAGCCGAAGCGAAAGCAGAGCCTGACATAGCCCCCAAGGCTTTCCCACAGGGAGTTTGGACACCTCTGCTTGAGGCAGCCTGAGCACCCAGACAAGGATCCTTGCAGCCTGGGACCCAAGTTCCAGAAGTTTTGAGGAAATAGCTTCATGTGAAGGATCCTGGACACAGGGAAGAAAAACACCACAGTAAACAAAGAACAGACAGATGGGGACTAAGCGTGGGAAGAGGCATGCTAAGAGAGCTCTCCCTCTCTACGTGACTCCAGGAGTAGAAGGGACCCCAACAGAGACCCAGCAGAAAGGGAAGGAAGGAAGAAAGATCTGAATGCAGACTTCAAGGAGACAAGGATGAGGAGAAACAAGGGCTTGTTGTTCTGTGATCATCACAGACAAAAAAAAAAAAAAAAAAAAAACTAACCAAGGTTTGCTTCACTCAGCATCAGCCTAACTGATGGGCATCCGTACAGCAAGAAAAACAGCTCCAAGTACTTCTCAAGAGAGTCTTAATAGAGTTGGCCCACACGAGGACACTGGAGAAATAGATGTAATTTTGGAACAAGTTTTTGAGTTATCAGCACACTGAACTAGATTCTCAAAATAAGCAGTGAAGCCAACATGTCTCTTTCAGGCTAAGTTCATTGGAAAATCTGTGCTGAACTCCAGTTGCTGTTTACAGCCGCTGACAATCCAGTCCTAAGAGACTGGAAAACCATCAGCAAAAGGCTACTGCTAGGGCACTATGAAATTTAGCCAAAGAGTCTGCTTTTTCCATGAGTTAAGCCAATGCCGGAAAGTTTAAAGAGTCCTTATCACCTTCATCTCTGCTTCATGTGTGAAAACGCGTTATGACCTTCCACCTGCCCACTGCACAGGCAGACTCTCTCTTTCTTTGGTTTTACAATAGTGTTTTCCTACTTTTTGTACTTGTTTTTCTCTCCTCTGTTGTGGGAAAGACCCACGTGGACAAGAGGGGAAATTACTGGACAATAAAGGGAAAACAATGTCATTGACAGCACTCAGAGCTGTAAAAATCATAGAGTAAACATGGGAGAAAAAATATTTTTTCCCTTCTAACCTTGTTTGTTTAGTCATTAGATGTGCTACTTATTTTCAGCCAAAGAGGGAAGAAAGAAATGTTTACAGCTGGTAATAGCGCTTGCTTTTTCAGTTTGTGTCCCCTTCAAAACACAACCTGAAACAAATTCATTAATATTTTGAGAGTCTACACAGAAGAAACAGAAGTTCATAGTCACATCACATACTGCTCTCTGCAGCGCTGATGTGATTTTAACATAAGGTACAGTAGGAGGCTAATAAAACAAGAGTGTCTGGTTTGTTATTAGGCCAGAGGTCGGTTGATGCACAGCCCAGTGTTTGGGGCACATGCCACACTCAGATACAAACAGCATTTTAAAGGAGACATTGAAGCACTCACCACATTATAACAGGTTACCTGCATGCTGTAGCTGAGAAATTCAACCTGTGGATAGAGGAGCCCTTTTGGGGGCCACCACCTGTAATGGCATGCCACTGTGAAGCTGCACACTTCAGGGGTTTGACTAGAAAAGTGAGCTAAGGATTACCAGCCAACACCAGTCCTAAAGATAAACCAGCCAGGGAACAGCTACAAGCAAAAAGGCTTCCTAAGGCAAGTGAGTGATGCATGGTGAAAGCTCAGCCTGATGCCCTTTTCCCTTGCTGCATTACTGGTTTGCACACAGTAAGGAATAAGGAATAAACGCTTATCTATTCCTTAGAACTGACTGTGACTACAGTGCAGACAGAACACAGTATTTTAGGTCACGTACCAACATTCCTGAGGTGGGAAGAAAACGTGTGTTCAAGACTATGAGGAACAGGATGCATTTTCCTGCACAGGGAGAACCCTTGAGAGAGTTATTCTAAAAGACAGGACAAAAAAGCAATGCAAATGAAGCTACAGGAGACAAAAGTTGCTGGAGAGAAAGAAGCAAAGGGAAAACCAGAACAAGATGCCCAAAGCTTGTAGAAGAGAGAGGGGCAAGAAGGACCAGGGTTTAAATGAAGAACACTGTTTCATTGTATAAATGCCTGCTTACTTAGTTGCCTCCTTGATCTCCTGGAGTTCTGCTTTCCATCATGCTGTAAAACGAAATCCAGCACATACATTCAATCCACCACAAGCCTAATAATCTCCACAACCCATCTCTGCTCTCCCAGTTTCCAGTTACGAGATTTCTTTCAGCCCAGCAGGAATCCTGTTTGCAAAACAGTATCAAAGTATCAGGGCATCATACAGACAATAACAAAGCAGTGGCTGTTTGCTTTTTTTAATAAAGGCTGCTCTCTACACATATACAAAGCTTGTTTTCTCTCAAAAACAAAGAAGTCACAGCACACTAGGAGGAAACAAAGTAAGGAAAACAACAACAGCTGGCAGAAGCAAAAGTGTTTTCTTTCCTGTAAAGCCTCCTGTTTTGACTTCTTTTCTGCTTCAAAAAGTCCCCCCTCAAACAGCAATAAAATGGGGGTCAGCATACCCTAAGTACTGGAAGAGGGAGGAGAAGCTGCATATTTTGAGGAGAAAAAGCTAGCTAAAACAAGGGCTCTGTTAACCTCCAGCCCCACCATTAGCATTTTACCATGCCACCTCAGCATGCAATATTGAAAATATCCACTGCAGCAAAAGTCAAAGCCTTACAGAGAAACTGGCAGCTCTAGCACAGAAAAGTCTCTGAAGGTGCTGTTGCAACTCAACCAGAGGCTCCCTAAACAGCCTCCTAGGTTCTCTCTCATTAGGGCTAGGTTTGCAGCACTGACAACGTGCTGCAAAATGTACTGACAGAAAACACCAGCCTCATTACCATGAGGAGCAGTGTGAGGAAAAGCAGAAGCTGTCAGCTTGACGCTATTACATTCCCAGACAACGGCTCTTTACCTCTGCCAATCCACCTTTATCAGCCCAGGACTGTCCCAGTTGAAAGTATCTTAATTAAAAAAAAAAAAAAAAAAAAAGCCACTAGAACTCACTGACCCAAGCAGGCAAGGAATTGCTCTCTCACCAGGTAGATCCTTTCCTGGAGCACCCTGATACAGGAACACATCAATACCTTTGCAACGCAGTAACATCCATCTTCAGATGGATGCTTTGTGATTGGAACTGTATTATGCTGAGATAGCTCTAATTGGGTGACCCCCAGAAACCCGGATTCAACATGGAAAACATTTTCCTTGTCAAGCTAGTCAAATTTATTTGAAGCATTTAAAAGAAAACTGTTATCAGACATTATCTCAGATTCTCAAGTGTCTCATGGAAAGGCACTTCACTTCTAGCTTGTGAAACACTAGCAGCACCTAGTGGCCCGAATAAATTAAGCAGGAGATTTTCAGATTGATCACAATGAAATACAGGGAGATAGTCTAAACAATGTTTTATCAGCTTATTTACATGATTAGTCTGAATTACAACAAAGCCAGTGTTACACAGATTCTCTCAGATATAATGTTATTTCTGTAATCCAAGGAACTTCTACCTGCATCTATCTGAATTCAGCCCCTGGGGTACTTCATGTAGCCCAGACACTCTGCCATCAGCACAGTCCCTGCTACAGCTGTGAAAGCAAGAACCTAAGTTTCCCACAGGCTGGGACAGCATCAGGAAATGTTCCCCAAAATATATCACATTCACATGACACGAAGGAGCATAACCTGGGGGACTGATGCTGATGCAGCTTTAGAGTAACTTTATACAAAGACCTCAGAGACTGTGCTGCTACACCAGATCAGAGGGGAGGAACGGAACAAACAAAGCAATGAAGACCCATTCCTCCCATCTGCTCCAGTTCTGACAGCTTTTAAGGAGGCAGAATGCACAGTACTTCCGGGACAATCAGAACATATAAAAGAGACTGAAACAAAATAGATGAAGCAGCCAGAAAACCCTGGAGTTCCCAGCTACCGCAGCAACCGCTTTATTCATTACCAAGAAGGAAAAGAAACTAAAGCAAAAGGGAACATACAGATACTTTTATTGCTCACCTTTTATACAACAGCACACCTTCAGCCATTTTCTTTCACAGCTTGACAATGTTTATGTACACAAAAAAACCCAGCAAGAAGCATTATGTGGCTTTCAGTAAAGGAAAAAAATGTTAGAACATCAAACTCAGCCAGGCTTTGTTTTCTGCAGCAATAATAAAAGGGCTTCCTCCAGGCAGGAACTAATCTTCCCAGGCCGTAGTGCATTTCTTTAAAAAGACAACCCCCAAAACAAATTGCCCTAAATTTGCTGAGCCAGTGGTATTAACTTGCAAAAAAAAAAAAAAAAAATCAGTTTGTCTTTTTTTCTAGCTGATTTCAAGTAAAAATTAGGTTTGGAGGAGGAGCAACTTGTTTTGGATGGATGCAGGTCGGTTTGAATTGCTACACCTAACTACAGGCCTACACACACTATCAGTTCACAATTTAGCTTAGTTTTAAATGGTCTTTGCAGATTTTGGCGGCGGTCAGTCTTCAGAGTTGAGCAGGTGGGAAAAAACTTTGTTTAGTGGAAGATAAGGCTACTAAACATGGCATCTACAGTAGAGCTCATATAATAGACAACAAACCTGGTTGTTAGATAGAATCTGCTGTGTGGGCTCTCATATTTCAGTCAAAGTTACCCGCACAACAGGCCAGCAAGCCAAAAGCAACAGTCTGGTTTTAGATCATATAACTGAACGATGATTGGGGGGTGGGGGAGATGCAGAAGATCTGTTGTGTATTACAACGTACAATTTTGACCAGACAAGTGTCGATATTTCTCTAGTCAAAGTGGAAGGCAAACATAAGCAGGTAGCTGCTCAAGACAGATGTGTTTTGAGCAGAAGACATCAGTCCAACATCTAAAAAGCATGGCTATTCATATTTAGGTGAAGTGCAGCGAGTAGTTATGATGCATTTAATTCAGACAGGTTGGGGTGGGAAGGGAAGGCTACAGAAAACTGTACTTTGCTCAGTACAAAACATCCCACCCAACGAGATTCTGCCTGACGCGTACAAACCTGTACTAATTCTAGAAGAGATTAAGCCAGGCCACAAAACCAGGTTTCTATTATTCGAGCTCTGCTGAAGCAAAAGCTTTTAGCAGCCTCAACTCGTATAGTGTCTTCCTTGTCCAAAACCAGATTGGTTATATTGATAGCCTCCATGCTGGAAGTGCTGCTCAAATTGCCCGCCTTGATTAAAATTCTGCCCTCCTCTGCCTCCCCAGCCTCCTCCTTGACCTCCACGGCCACCACGGCCACCACGGCCACCCCTCCCTCCTCCACGCCCACCTCCTCGGTCACTGTGGGACCCACCATCCTGGTATCTGTTGTCTTGCTGGTAACCACCACCCCCTTGGTAGCCACTTCCTGCGTATGAAGATGACTGGTAGCCACCATAGCCTCCTCCTTGGTAGCCACCACCACCGCCACCGTGGTAACCACCTGTTTGAAAACCTGCATCTCTGTAGTTGTTCTCCCTGTAGCCACCATCCTGGTAGCCACCACTTCCACCATCTGTCCAGCCTCCTTGGAGCTTGTTTCCTCTTCCACCTCCTCTGCCACCATGATCGTAACCACCACGTCCTCCTCGCCCACCTCGATCATGACTTCCTTGTTCGTGACCTCCTCGTCCTCCATATGATGAGTCATAGCCTCCTCTTCCTCCTCGGTCGTGACCCCCATGGTCATAACCTCCTCGCCCTCCGTACGAGGATTCATAGCCACCTCTTCCTCCTCTGCCTCCACTTTGCTGTGGACCACCCTCTGGTCTTTTCTGCCAGGGCGGCATCTCTGGAGGTGGTGGTTCAATTTCATTGGGCCTTCCTCCCCTGTCAGGTACTCTGCCCATTAGCACCTGCAAAGGGAAAGGGAGAACTTTAGGAGTTGTAACACCTCACAGAAGAATCACAGGAATTACCTAGTACACCAAGCACTGCTAACAACACAAGCCTGGAGACTTGGGTCCCTTGTTCAAACAGCAAGCTCACAAATAAAGGCAGCATCCATACACTCTTTCACTAAACCACTTAGTACTGCAGACTGTTCATCTCAGGCTGCGTGGCACCATACTCACAGCTTTCTCCTCGCTGGTGCTCTGATTTGCTGTAGAAGCCACCAGCTATGATGATACCTTTGGTAAACCACATGCAAAGATTTTTATTTCTCAGCACGGACACAGACAAAATTTCTGAAATTCACATGCTAACTGACAGGTTTCAGGCAGCACCAACCAGAGGGAAGCAAGACTCCAGAAGCCTTCAGCTGTCCAATGATGCTGTGACATTAAGAATATAGCAAGACTACAAATGGGACAGGATACTTGTATCATTATAAAATGTGAAACAATGCAACAGAAAAAAGCTTCAATGGAAGCAGGTTATTTTGTTAATTTCTGTTACTGTCTTGGAAGACATTTAATATTGATAATGAATAGCAGTTAACAGAGTATGGATCAGCAGCTGGGCAGTACCGCATTCCTAATAAAATGTATATAGTCTGATGATACTGTGTCATGTGTCTTCGTGCCCACTCCCTTTATTTCATATTCTTCACTCAAAGTACACTAAAAAGGTGCAAAAACTATTCGGGATGTCAAATCAGCACGCCACTATTCCATCCTAGTGGAATTAGGATATTATCTGAACTACAGTTGGTACCCCAAAATGGAGAAGAGTGTGTTTGTACAACTACAAATTTTAAAGTACCAAGTATACTTCTGTACATAGTTACTGAGCTTCGAGTTCAGGGCACATGCTCTTGTGAGCCCATTACTCCCGTGAAAACTTAATTCTTGGAACAAGGGAAATAGTTTAAACTATCTTTCTTCTGTGTCATTTGTAGAACTACACACTTGACTAGAATCTCTTAGTTGCATACAGAGGAATCTAACATGCGATACATTCACTTTAAGATCTTAACAGATTCTATTTACATAGGACGAAGTTTCTACAGAGGTGTTAGTTTAAATATCATGAATTTTAAATATCATGACAGAATTAAGTAGCAGCAGTGCAATATCATCAGTAATTCTAATAAAATAGAGCAGGCCAACTCCCACTGCCCAAAATGGAAAATAATCCAATAATCCAAGATGTTTCTGTGCTTTTTTTTTTTTTACTACCCATAAGAAGGGGGCACTCTGAACCTGGACAGGTAAAACTGAAGTTCCCTAGATTATACATCAGTACATCATGCAGCACATAAACACCACACTTCTTATCCCTTATTTCCAACTTCTGCTTACAATCCTAAAAAAAAGTAAGATTTATTACCGCATGCAAATTACTTGAATACTCATTAATTGGACAAGTGACATTAGCCACTCATCACCAACAGTACCTTATTAATGGCACATGCAGTCTTCTCTCGGATGGATCCACTGCTTGTTCTCATAATCTTTGACAGATCCTGTCGAGCTGCCAAGAGATTTGCAATGGAAATAGTGCACTTAGTAGATAAGAGGGCACGTTTTGGCTGGTAGACTTTAGCCAGTTTTTCTGTCTGACTCTGTTGAAGAAAAGAAAACCAAAACCCAGTCAGCTAAAGTAATACGGAAAATAGAAAAGGGATGGGACATTTCTCCAAAAGAATCAACACTGAAGAACGAGATGCCACTGCAAATAGAACAAAAATGAATATAAAAACATGAAGAATCACTTAACTAAAAATGACCACAACAAATCCTGCATTTGTCAAATTAATTTCTGAAGTAACGCATGAAACACTATTCTGACTGAACTGACAAGACACCAATTTCCTGACAATTTTAGCATTAAGAAAGTATGTGCAGACTTATTTCTCAACCAAACGCAGAACAAGAATGTGCCATATAATTATATAAAGTATCACTAATGTGGTACCAAAAGATAAACACATTTGGAAGCCCTTCTCCTGTGCCTGCACAAATCCCAGCTCTGCATCAATTCCAGTTACATTTGCATCACCAAATCACCAACCCTGCACCAGCAGAAAAAGGCTGCATTAATTCATTCAGTCTTCATTCCAGACAGGTTCTTCAAGCCATCAAGAGGTATTGGCAAAACTAAATCTCTCAAAAATTTGTTCCAAACCAGTCCTTTGTCTTGTGTACTGTAGACCCCAAGCTAGAAATCAGATCTTAGAGTTCAACTTTGCCTTGTAAGCAATCTCTCTTCCTCTAATACTTTTTGGCATTAATTCTACTTGCTGTATCAAACACCTTAAAACTATAATAGCAATTATCCAATTGACAGATGTAACAAGATGGTGCATGAGTTAATACACGAGTTACATTTGCCTTTAGTTAGAATACAACGTAGGATACAGTTAAGATAAAACAGATTGCAATCTGCACACAGACAAAATGGCTGCACGGGCAGCCGGACCCCAGATGACAGCAGAGGGAATGGGCAAGATTGGTTTTCCAACTAATCTCAAGAATTTAAGAGCTAGTGTTAAAATCCTAAAATCTTATTTTCCATCTAAAGACAGAAAACTAGAGCTGAGAAGAGGTTAGAGTATGTATTTCCAAGTGACTCCAAGGTTAAGTTTTTAGAACCAAGACCTTGTACTTCTACATTACAAGCTTAAGAAGGTTTATTCAAAATGAAGGAAAACATGCACTTCATTACCTGGCATTGGCTAAAGCCAGAAGAAGCAACAGTATCTACCAGTAGCATGTTTTGTTTTTTTTTCTAGTAAGTTTGATCGAGCTCTTGTGATATCATTCTCTTAATTCAAAATTTCAAATTTTGCCTAAATAAAAAACCCTAATAATGACTATAAAAATTTTACTGATGTTTTCCACCATCTGGAAAAATAATTATTTAGTTAATACTGCCATATTCTGATACTTTCTTAATTTTAAAATATTTAAATTGACCACCATATATTAAAGCACTGCTAGAAATTACTATTAAAACAAACTGTACTGCATGTCTGGAACACTGTAGCCACATTGCCCAATTTCATAGTGTTGTGGTTGTAACAACTTTAGATTTGAATTTCAATGAATATAAACACATATGCACTTTGTGGTTTCTCTGAAAGGATTTCATGTGGCTAGTCACACTTAAAGACATCTTAGAATTCTCCTAGGGAAGAAAAAACAAAATCGTGGAATCGGATACTAAAGCCATAACAACCAAAAGGAACCTGTTTTTTAGCCTAGTCCATACTTTTGCCTATTTTCAGTCACTATTAATATAGTCAAACAACTGGATAACTCCCTGATCTACTAAAAAAAAAATCCAAGAATGCTAGGTTTAAGATAAAGACATCAGCAGAAGGCCTGTTTAGGTGATGAATAAAAGGGGAGAGGCCACATTATGATTAAAACACAGATGCTTTTTGAATGAAAAACACGTGGCACTTCATGTGCCACAATTTATGACTAACAACTCCTCCCTCAGTCTCAAACACTGCTAGCAGCATCATAATTAACTTCATGTCTGCCAATTTGGCTTAGCCCTAGAAAATAAAACTTGCATACAATTTTTTAAATACTGTCATAATTTAAATGTTCTTGCATTTTTCACTATAAAATATAGGAAATGGGGAAAACATTTTTAGTTGTGTTTTTTTAACATTTTTAAAAGCAGAATTTCCTCACGTGCATCTGTCAAGCTGTGCTTGCAGACACCCTTTGGGCTAAGAAAATCTGATCACTACGGACAGCACAAAATTAAGAAGTGGTCAACAGGAAGCTGCTTTTCAAGCATCACACAGATACAGCACTTAAAGATTCACATTGAGGTACTCTCAATGCAAATGGTTGGATCAATCTTCTCTTACTGTTTTTATCTAGTGGCCTACTAATTATCTGTTCTGGCTTTGGTGTTTGTTATACATGGTATATCTGCTCATTTCACATGGTGCTTTTAACAATAAATCTGCTTTAAAGAAAATTTCGTAGTCATCTTAAATTGTCATAAACTTCTTCAGAAACTCAGAACAACAGACAAGTTTTGGTTATTTCTTACTCAGAAAGGGCAAAACAATTAAGCAATTTTCCAGGGATAGCTATTAGAAAGGATTAACATAAACCAGGACTTCACAGCAAGTTATTTGTACCTTAGCTCTATCTGACCAGCCAAAGGACTGCACAGTAACATCCAAACGTTTGACTAACAGTTTTCTTCGGACTTCATATTCGTTGACTATGGCTTGATTAATTGCTTCAATTTTTTCCTGAAATGAAAATTTGCAAATATAACTTATGTATTATAAATGGAATATTTCCATTTAAGACACTAAACTATGTGTATGAAGGAGCATCAGAGGCATGGACACTAACCAGGACTTAAGCCTGCAATCATCTACCTTGACAAATGAGCCCACAGTAAGCTATGTATGCTGACATTATTTTCCCCAAAGGCTCTGTTATCTCCACTTTCAGCCTTATACTTTTTTTAACAGGCACAGCTCTCTGTTGCTTATAAGGGACTTAAAAGCTGCACACACTGTTAAGGTATTTCTCAACACCCACCAGGACACAGAACCAAAAGTGAGAAAACACTAAATACAACAAGTTGAAGGAGATACAAACCTACAACTTAAATCCTAGGGACGAAGGTGTCCTTGCCTTCTTAAAAAGAAGCATGCTTAAGTACAAAGATAGAGCACTAAAAGTAAGCAAAGAACTGTAAGAGGATCTTGATTAAAGCACAGCCTGCATACACACAAGACAGAGTGCCCTAAGGGTAAAAGCCATCACTAGAAACACACACGACAGCAAACGATAGACTAGTCAGGGCAACAGAAGACATGTGCACTATTAAGGAAAATATTTATGTACTGACTGAAGCCTGGCTGGAGGGGGGGTGGTGGGGACCCAATTTCAGCCCAGACAGCACAAGTATTCAAGGAAACAGACTGTTGGGAATAGAAAATCTTCAGCCTTAAGCAAGAGGCTCAAGAGGCTCTCAGAGTCCTGCAGTAGCAAACAGCTTTGTGCTGGTTCAGCAGCAGTATCTAACCAAGGCAATACTCTTCTATAACAGTAAGTGACAAAGCCAAATCCCAGTTGGAGATGATCCTGTCTGCCACCTGGGTGTACAGCCCCTCTCAGCTTCTACCTGCACACCCTGCTTCTTGGAGAAGAGGCTATTAAGGAAGACAACTACTCTAGCAGCACAGAGAGGGGAGGACCCACAAGTTAGCTGGAAAAAAGCTATTGGAAAGGATGCAAAGCTACATCACCCAGCACTGGAAAGGGGCAGGAGAAGAAGGCTTAAACTACTGCACAAGCACACAGGTAAGCAGAGCCCCGCCATTGTAATCATAGTTCTCTCCTTTATTTTGGAAAACTTCTGTATGCATCTGGTCGTACAGATTCTGAGCCCAAAACAGACCTTCAGCAACTGCTGAACATTTGCTGTGTCAACATACATTTTAAAATACTACAAGAAACTGTCACCTCGTATTTGGAAATGGATGAGAAAAAAACCATTTTGCAACATCACACACAGAATCTAGATTCTCACTGTATATATCTGGACAAGGGAAACAGGCACTAGCACCTGCAACTACTTACCCAGTGAGCTGGTCCCAGCTGTTTCTTCAACAGAGGTTTTCCAACATGATTAGGTGGAACCTTTGCTAGGGTTTCCTTCAGCTGTTAGGAGACACATAAGAATGTAAGTATTCCCTAAAAGATTAGCTTTTCAAGACTCAATTTGCAGGAGGGGACACTTGAATGGTCATAGGCATGACACAGCAGCTTCCAACATCAAGTTGTTTTCTTTGGGATAGAGAACCGACTACACTTCTTTTGGAAAGCAACTATATTTTAGTACTTCTGGTAGTTACAACTACAGTTTTCTGAAAATTAAGATAAGGGTCTATAGAGAGATCTACAACTAAAACAAGGTTTCCAAGCTAAAGCTCCCCTTACATATAGAGAGTATTCTATACATCATCTGTTTAATTCAGAAAAAAACCTTATGATAAAAAAGGTTGTATTAAGACTACATGAAAGAAGACCTAAAGGTGGACACCTCTTTACAATCAAAAGGAGAACGTCTTCCACATCAGAACTTGAAATTTCATTTGCATTTTATAAGCTGAAACAAACTGCTTCCATTCCACACCTTGGACTTCTGCTGGAAAAGCATCAGCCCCTTCTTTAACAGGTCAAACCAAACTGATTTTTATTCTCACAGAAATGAAGCACTGGTTTCAGTTGCTTCGATTTGGTAAAATATAACACAACTAAAAGGTTAATCAAAAAACTTGTCTAAGATTATTTTCAGGAGCTACATAAACACATTCATTCTTTAAAATTCATGAAGGCTCTTTGGTGCTGCTCTGCTCTCCCCTCCAAAGAACTTATACACAGTGTAGCTTAAAAACCTCCACTTCCCACCTTTGGTCTGTGCATTGGATAGTCTATTCCACTTTGTTTTTTGCTTTATTAAAGTCACTCATATGAAAGGAAAACTTCTTTAAAAAATGGCAACCTGGAGAACACATACACATAAAGAAACAAAAATAAATGGAACCACAAAAACAGATAAAGCCTTAGGGAAAAGGTGTAAACTTGGCTTTAGTTATAATACCTTTTCATCTAAATATTTTTAAAACAATAGGTTCCTGTAAAAGTTTCTTCTTAGTTACAAATCTTGAAATACTTTCCTTCTTAGTGTTCTTTCTGAGGCCTAAGCTCAGCATTTTCCATATCTGCAACAAGTGATGACATTAACACCTACAGTAGAGTAAGAAACACCTCACCCTTCAAGGCAATGATAGCAGCAGTCCTGACCTCATGCCTTGGCGTGGAAAAAGCCTTTAAATTCATTTTCAAAAATCTGACTTTTGGCATACCCTGTAAACCATCACAATTCAAACACTGGAATTTCACAAGAGGCAAGTCTCTTCCTGGTAGCAGGACTACATTCCATTGAAGTAGTAACATCGTAAGTATGCTAGTTTTGTTCCTTTGGATCTTACTTTTTTTTCAATTCCACTGAAGAACTGGAACATCGTTATGTTGGCTGGAGGCTTGGACATGCCTAAAGCAATACATATGCCTTTTAGCTCCTGAAAGACTTCACTGCCACCTCCTTCCTGTGCTTTTTTAGGAGGGGCATTCACACACAGCATTCGGGCAGCTTCCAGTTCTGAGATGAGGTATGCTGGGGTAAGAAAAATTAGATTTCAGCATCAAATATAGTTGAGTTAAATATTTTAGAACCTATGAGAATTCAAGTGCTTATGACCAACAAATGTGCAAACAGAGTGGTTCAGAAAGAGAGGGCTATAATTTTGGTATCCACAGAACATTCGTATTTTGAACAATCGATGAGCCCAATGCTAGAAACACAACAAACGGGGAAAGGTTTAGTGCAACCAATTAAGGCCTGGAAAAAATCCTTGCAATTCTAACAGGTTTTATCACAGCGTTCAACAGAGCCAGCTCTTTTCCTTCAGGCTTTGCCCAGCAAAGACAGGAGACTAGGAACATGAAAATAAGCAGGATGAGGGACTGGGACATGCACTTTAAGCTAGACAAGCAAGTACTCCTTGAGGTTCTGGGAAATTAAGCAAGGACATGACTAAATAGAAATGAAACGTTAGATGAATCTCCTCTACTTCTGCAGTCAAGATGCAGAGGAGAAAAATAACCTCACTTTTTGAAGTACTATTGAGTATTCAGGTTTACAGGAAGGTAGTAATTGTAATTGATAGGTAGTAATTGATGAAACTGAAGCTATAATGCCTGCAAGGCTCCTCAACATTACAACTGTGAGAGTCCACCATCACGTTAGAAATCCTTATCAAACAAAAAATTGAAAGTCACAGAATTTCTGAACATGGTCTGCATCTGTAGTTACAGCATTATGATGTAGGTTATGGTGATAAAAACTTAACCCACAACCTTTAGTTGCAGTTTTCACAACTTGAAGGTTTGAATTAGAAGTATTGCTAAATGTGTTTATTTTTATCTTGAATCATACCAGGTGACCTTAGCAGCAATTTACATAATTAGTTCTTAGAATAAAAATTGAAAAATAATAAACTACAGTGATAAAAAAGACTCGTGACCATGTAAACCAATAATTATACAATAGCAACTTATTAGCTATAAAATTGGAATTTCTCTTTGCAGATGCCAGCACTTTGTATCGTATTCTAGCAATGTTGCTCACCAATACAACCCTACCTACTTACGTTTATTCGTTGCTTTTGGTAAGAATATTGCTAAATCTTCCAATTGACATTCACTTAAAGAGTGTAACTTTTTTCTTCTAAAAATGGTTAAGGTTCACATACAAAAAAATACCTAATAAGGTAGCTTGATACAGGTAATTAAAGCTATGCAGAAGATTTCATTTATTACTATCATGTTACACACAGAGAGTTTGGCATCAGTTTCAAGTCCATATTTGACAATAAACAAAATACTCCTGCTGGATGGAACACCAGAGTCCAGCTCCTGAACACAGCCTTGTATTACCAAAACGTACATTACCACAGACCTCTGGGATAAACCATGTCACAGACAAGCCACGGTTATTGAAAAGCTTGGCCCACAGGAAACAGGCTAAATGGCAGATGTGCTTGAACTACAAACTATTTTAAATACTATAATTACCTCACTTCATCTGATATTTTTGAATATACTTTCAAATCAAGTTCAGATCAAGCCTTACTACTAATTTTTGTCCAGTATTGGAACCTACTCTCTAATTAATTTCTTACATCTCAGCTGAAGACAGAATATTTCTGTTTTGAAAAGTTAAAAAAATCAGCAGCAACTGAGGAAGCAACAACAAAAACGCGTTGAATTTAAGATCAGAATAAAATCAGCACTAAAATTCTTAATTCTGACTTGCAATTTTTTTTAATGTTGCATGTGAATCAACATCACATACTTTATCCAAATTTAAGTACTACTTCTTTTGCACCTATACTTCCCAAGCAGGAATAAACCTGCTGGATGGAAAAGTAAATGGAAGACATCGCCCTTGCTACTGGTTCATTACTTTTGAAGCTGCAGAAAGCAACATTGAAGCTATTTACTAAGGGAGATGATCAAAAGAACTGGAGCTGGAATAAAACATTCTCTTTTTCACAAAAGTTTAAGTTATTTTTGGAGTGTAGGAAAATGCAAGTCTTACTGCAACTTGCAAGTCATCCTGATGGGGGCTCCTAAATGATGATGCATTCAATGTTAGAGGTCATTTTTATGATCCTTCTGAACAAAGTTCAGTGACTAAAACCTGGTAGAAATCTTCAAATGATTCCCTCTTAAGAGTACCTTTTGAGAATTAGTAGTACAGGCTTTTTGTTACTAAATGTGAGAAAGGTTAATGTTCAGAATATTTTCCATCATGCACTGGCTGCAGAGTGACTGGTAAATTTATGAGACCCAAAAGTCTAATTTTCTGACACCACAAATTACAGGGAAAAATAATTAGTAACTTTAGGTAGCTGTTTTTATACACTGTGGGGAAACAGCTCCCAATAGTATCTCACTAAGCATAAGAATACAACACTGCACAAAACCAAAGTTGCTTACAAGCACCCTTTTTACTTACTAAGCAGCAAGAGACAGTTCTTTTGATTAAGAAGGCGCTTTGTCACATCTCCTGAAGTTAATGATGCATATGGACAGTTCATTTCAGCCAGCAATCCACTTACTTCGAGTTGAAATTCTTCTGCTTCGTTTGGACCTTAGAAGAAAAAGAATGATTTGTTTACAGCTAGTACCTCTCCCACTGGCTATGATTATATGATTAAAGCAAATTTACTCTTATAAAAAATGTTTTCCTCCAGTTGCTATTTAAAATGAAAATCCTGCTTTTAATGGAAGCCAAATGCATTCTTTGGGTTTCTCAAAGACACAGCATAACCTATTTGCAGGCACGATGCCCATCATTACTGTTAAATTACTTTTCACTGAAAGTTGTTTGCAGCTACAACAGACAGCCACTGGCAAATTCTACATGGAAAAGTGGCATTAAACAGAACACAAATTTTACAGGGGTATTTTAAGCATCAACTAACTGTTCCTGCTACTAACTTGTTAGATAATCCTGCGAAAATCACAGATAACACAGTTTATGAGTGCTTATATTTTTTACTTCCTGTCCACATTGACTCTTGTTTGTCAATTGATCTTACTTAATTTCATTAAAAATAATTAAGCCATTTAAGCCAAAGCTTAGTTTCTGACACAAGTATCAATCTAAGTGCTACTAGTGAAGCTAATCTGACTTTAAGTCATGCAAAAATAGCTATAAAGTAACAGTCTTCTTTTGAAAAGGGACTGTAACCCAAAACTGTCTGTTATTTATAAAACTCAAATCACACGAAATGAAGGAAGGTCTTGATGATGCTACAGATAAAATGTTTCCATGTATTTAGAGAATTTGAACTATTTTAAATACTGCCACATTGTATTATTTTTATAAACAAAACATATAGTAAGACTCATACTGCCACAGAAGGTAAGAAGTTACGTTGTTAGAGTCAGGGAGTCAAATACACTCATGGAAGGAAGGATGCACATGTCAAAAACAGCAAGAAAAAGGAAAACAAGGTGTGTTGAGGTAAAAGGCAGCAATCTTTGGGCACTGAGTAGATTGAAAATTAATCTCAATTTGGAGTTGATACACTAAATATTTAGAAGTAGAGGTTATCACACTAATTTAACAACTTAAACTGCAGAATGCCACAATTATTAGGAAAACTAGCGTTTGCTTTTTCCACCAAAAAAGCAGACTAACATTTTCAAGCTCTTTTCTGCAGAGTATTTCATAAAGAGGGAAAAATAAATGGTTAGGATAGAGTTATGGTAACCTACAATAAAAAAAAAATATGGTCACGGTAGTCGTCAGGATGTTTCCTTGAACAGTAAGCATTTCTTACATCAAAATTACAAACAAAAGGTTTGAAATAGAAGTCTTTCCATGATCTAATTAAAAAAAAAAAAACTGACATTTCCACAAATCCACCCACAAACTTTAAGAAACATCTGTGGTTGAACAATTTAACAAAAGGCTAGTATCAGAAGACTGATCGTCACTATTATTTCAACCACTACTGGCTGTTCATTAGGTAAGTCTGAAGACTGAGGTGGAAAATAACCAGCAATCTGACAGCGTGCAGACAGTACCCACTGGCACAATAGATTTAGCAATCATCAGCCCAAGTCTTTATGGCATGCAAGAACACACATAAAGTGCACGTTTGTGCTAGAGTTATGGCTACTTACTGTTAGTTGCCTGCACATTTTCCTCTAGTTTACAGAACAGCCGTAACTCAGATACCAACCAAGCACAGAGTTTGGTGAACTCAGGGGAACTGGCTCCACGAGAGACTGCCTGAGCCAGCGCTCCGTCATCTAACAATGGACCTTTGTAACTGACAAGTAAAACAAAAGCACAGTTTATTAAAGGTTGCAGTGACTGATGTCCTGCTGCACATTTATTTTATGCTGTATGCATATTGAGAGCTACACCCTCATCACATACAAAATGCTGAACATCTACACTGGTAAGATGAATTCCTGTACTGAGCTGTAAACATCTGAGTAAGCCAAGCGTATCCATGCACATTAGCTTAAGGCCACAGAGATTGTCACAAAATATCATCATCATATGTTTCATCCTGGAGAAGGTTACCACATGCAGCTGCAACTTCTTTGCCTTTAGCTCTCGAAGATGTTACAATATACCTACACACGGCAACTGCAGTTCCAAGGTATTGTTTCTGAACACAGTTTTACAGCACGTTGAATAATTGCTGCTAGAACGGTGCATCTTTTCCTGTCGTTTCCTATCAAGTGTTAAAGGGTTGCCATGCAAAACAGTGACACAAATATTGTCAAAGTGATGCTAAACAATATCCTTTTTTGGAAAAGTTGCCCTCTTAAACAGGTACAAGAAAAGTAAATAGAATCTAGTTCTTTGCATAAGGAAAAGAAAGCAGAACCAGGCCCAGCGTATGAAAGCTTGATTCTGCAGAGCTGGTTTCAGAAGATGCAGTTTTCAGGACATCATCTGTGAGTGACATCCTGCTGGGGGGAGACAGGAGGGTAAGAAGAAGGTAGCCTTATTAACCAGGCAGAAGCACAAAGACAGAGCTTGCCAGGGCATAAGTAGAAAACGCACAATCTTTTTGATGTACTGCTCCCAAAATGGAAAGACATCCAGGAGTCAGAATAATCAACAGAAATTACTTTTTTGAACTTCCAGGGTAAAGTCACCAGTAAAGTCACAGAAACCCAGTAAATTCAGTCAACTCCTGGCAAATATCAGAAGAAAACCATCTCTCAAAGAGTGAATTAAGGAGTCGATTTTCACACTTCATTCTTGTGCTTATCAACACACACAAAGGTTTTGTCTTCCCTGTAACAGCTTGTTACCTCAGCCAACCAAAATGAAGAAGCCACACTCAAAAATAACTTTTGCCCCACAGATTGGCAGGATTAATGACACAGAGTGCATTTACTAGCAGTTGAGAGAAGTTGTGATCCAAAATATATCCAACCTCTAGCATCTTACCACAGCGGGGCAGACAATTCCAACATGCTAACTAGAGCAAGTGTAAGTCCTGGCCCCACACACGTACAGGAACATATATGACTCAACAGAAACATCAAGTTATAGAACTACGTAGAACTGAAGCAGTTCTTTTGCTGTGGTAGGATCTGCATTTAAGTCATTTGTCACATTTCTAGGATTCTTCTCTGACAGATAAGACAGCGTAACTGAACTATCTCTGGTAACTACGATTTCAGGCACACAGCCCTTTGGCCCGTAACCCAACCTGCAGACTCACGACTGCAAGCAGCCTTTTCCTTCCATCCATGCCCCCACCCCCAGCTGCCTGCGCTCTACAGCTACGCTCCACTGTCAGGAGCGTTACGCTGCCAGGCCTGTTTGCTTTTTCACTAGTTCAACAAACTGACTTAAATGGAAGAGGCTGCTATTTAAGCACCTCAAGCACAAGTCAGAAAAGGAGCAAAGAACTCTTTCATATGCAACGCTATTAAAAAAAAAAAAAAAAAAGTGCTGTGTTACAAATGTCTGCAGAGCTTGCTTACAACGAATAGGTTGAAGTGTGAAGGATAACGGAGTTACCATCAAAGCCTGAGGCCTTAAACGCTCCAGTTGTTACAGGCCCAGGGGAACTGATGGAAGTCGTTCAGCTGGGCACAGTTTTTCAGTTTGATACCGTTTCAGTTCGTTACTAGAAATCCCATGACTTCAGCCCTCTAATTTTTCCATCTCCATCCGAGTTGCCAATCCTTGCTGATGTCACCAATTGTTTAATCTGGTTTCATTGTTCACTTTATGAGAACCACAGATAGGCGGTAACACAGATCAGGAGTAGAAACGACAACTCCTTTGAGCCCTTAACATCCCCTTAAACACGTGGCAAGAAAAAAAAAAGCAGCTGGATACGGTACACGCATCAGGGCAGGGACCTTTTCCCCTTTCAGTCCAGCAACGCCTGCCAAAACAGGCGCCTGCTCGTCATCCTTTGGAGCGACCACCACGAGCTCACCCTGGAAATCAGATCTTCGCGGCTCAGGAGCCACCGCACCCCCACAGAGCGATGCACGGCCCCAACCCCCGCCCTCCCCCGGGCGCTTACCCCAGGTCCTCCAGTGACTCCAGCACGTCGCTCTCCAGCAGCTCGAACTCCATCGTGCGGCGGGGAGCGGAGGCGAGGACCTGCGGGACACAGCGGGACTGGCTCAGCGCCGCCGTTACAGCCGCTACCCGTCGCCGTTACAGCCGTTACCCGCCGCCCCCCGTCCCCTCCTTCACGGCCCCAACGGCCGCGCCGCGTGAGGAGCCCCCGGCACGCGTCCCCCGCCCCGCCCGCGTCTCACGCGCTGCTGCTGCTGCTGCGCCGCCGGCTGCCGGGTTGGCATGTCAGGGGGAGGAGGGGGGGGAGAGGGAAGGAGCAGGTCCCCCGGCTGCCCGCCGCGGCGCCTGATCGGCCCTGATTTTTTTCTGAGAGGTTTTCTGACTAAGCGCCGAGCCAGGCTGTGCTGGTAAAGGGGAGAGAAAGGGTGGTAGCGAGGGGCTGGTGCTTCTGTGGGGTGGGAGCGCGGGACGAGGCGGGGAGGAGGTGTTTCTGTTCAGGCGCTGCGCTGGACAGACCCAGAAAAGGCCCCCTACCCGCGGTGGAGCCCATGCTGGAATGCGCCGGGGCAAGCCGCGCAGCACGGGGCGAGGGAGACGGCGGCGCACAAGGGCCAAAACGCCTCCGTGAGCGCGCGCGTCCTGCCTGCGAGGACCCCGTGGGGGCGTGCCACGGGGACTACAACTCCCAGCATCCCCTTCGCGACTGCAGTAGGCAGCTTCCGGCTGCTGAGGGAGGCCGCCTGCCAGGCCGGGGGGGCTGAGGGGAACGGGCCCTGAGGGGGCCCCAGGGGAGCTGAGGGGTCCTGCGGTTGTGGCGTGAAGAAAACAAAGTAAAATAAAATAAAATATTAAATATTAAATATTAAAAAAGAAAATAGTATAAATTAAAATATTATAAATTAAAATATTATAAATTAAAATGTTTAAAAATAAAATAAAATACAAATTATTGCTGTTCCTGCGGTATCGTTTCTTTCTGGCGGGTCTATAGGACCGGTGGGTGAAGCTGGGGGCTGGTAGCGGGCGCTTTGGGGGTGCTGCAGCAGAGCTGGCCGTGGGGGGTGTGCCCGATGCCCCCTCAGTGGTGAAATGCCCCAGGGTTACGCTCCAGCAGCGTGGTTTTAATTTGGGGGTGTGGGAGTGGGAAGGGCAGGTGCACGCAACGGCCCCACAGTACTAAAAAGGAAGCATGCGATGGAAAGGCCGGGCGGTGTCAGGGAAAGCCAAACACACTGGAGCCAAAAATAGTCCCAGTCCCTCTGCGGCTGCGAACTGATGCTCTGATGCTCCAGCAGAGGAGCCCTGGGTACTTGTCCTGGTTGTGCTCAGCCTCCTTGCACAGCTCCTGGAAAAACTGATTAATCTAAGGTGTGTTACTGGAGGGATCCCTGCTGTATGTCTGTATTTTCCACTAAGGACCTTCATCCCCATCAGCCAGAGAGGTGAAGAGGATGACAGTGGTGGCAACGTTTCCATTTGCACAAGCTCTGTTTTCTCATCCATGCTACTGGTGGGACCCAGTGAGATGGCGCAGCAGGTAGCTTCACCGCTGTCAGGCTACCAGATCGAGCAACTATATCCAACACTTCTCTCCTACTGCTAAAGAACCAGGTTAAAATGCAGCCATTGCATGGCAGTAAATTTCTTCACTTCAATATGTTCCTGATTACCTTATGCGCAAAAATATATGCTTATTTTCTAGAGCAGCTGGATCTCTTTTACTCTGCAGCTTTGGTTACTAAAGGAATAGATAAAAGCACTGGCAGGCTCTTCCAGACAGGGCATTTGAATCCATCCTCAGATTACTCCTCTATTAGACAGAGGATTTCAGTGCTATGGTAATTAGTTTACTAAAGAGCTTCTGCAGCAGCAAATTAAGGGAGGACACCGTTGCTAGGAATCACATTATCATTGTATGGAGCTCCTGTGGGGAATACTAGGATTTCTGAAGTGCTCTCTTTCCCTGAGCAGCAGCAGCAAACTAGTTTGTGTTTTCTTATTACATATATAAAGCAGGACAAGCCTATCTGCATACTGTAAAACATTTTATCACACATTATTTTCTAGAATAATCAACTGCTATAATAAATCTATGCAAAGGGCAGACTGTATGTTTTCTTTATTATTTTCAGCTTCATAGCTGCTGTCAGGACATTTTTGGTGGTGAAACAGGGCAGTATTTTCCCTTAGGTGAAATAATTGTGCAAAGAATTAACAAGGGACTTCTTGCGATCTCATGAGAAAAAAGTTTGAAATAACAGTTTAACACGGTTGCCGAGATGCAAAATAACTGCAAAAATCTAGGTTAATCCTGAGGCAGGAGTTTTAAAAAGCACTTTGAGCAGCACTTCCAAGAGATAAAGCAGCTGTTATTGTAGGGCCATGAAGGCCCTATGAATCAGGAAGCTTCAGAAACTAGCTCCCTCTCTTGCTATTAGATCTTGAAGTAGCTTGCACTTTTTAATCCTCTTTAGAGAACAGTTTTTAAACAAACAGCACTCAGGGTCCAGAATTATTTCATAAATGTTTAATGTTTGTTTTTAAAATAATACTGTTTAATCAAGAGAAAAGAAGCGTCCACACATACAGAGTCTTCTTGGATGCCAGCAAAAGAAGTCACAGTACAAATATACCCATGAAAAACATGTAAAACCATTAAGAATATAGAAAATCCTCAATGAATAACCATCTTAATAATAACGAAAAGAATTACCAAAGTGAAAAGAAAGAGATACCATTCCAGGCATGCAAATGTGCACCCACCTTTTCAGAAGAGGATTCCAGAAGTCCAGCAGCTCCAGGTAACACGTTCATAGCTCCTGTGGAAATTAACCAAAAGCCAGGAAAGGGAATGGGCTTGTTACAGCAAACTCAATTCTCAAATCCCACCTGCTGGCCATCTGTTGAGTTTGACTCTTACAATCCCAAGTCTGTGGGCCTTTTGATTCTTTCTCCTCTGCACCAAATGTTTTCAACACCCAAAGCACTTGATACTGACTGAAAGAAGTCTAGGAAGCTTAAAACAGCATCAAAATAGCTGTAATTGGACATGCAGTGAATGCAGGGAGTACACAAAGATTTGTAAGAAGTTAGGCATTTGATGCTTTTGGTATAGAATGCTAACGTTATGAAACATTACTGGACTGTGCACTTAGTCACATGGTCTGAACTTCTGGGTAGACCTGTGTGGTGTCAAGAGTTGGACTTGATGATCCTTAAGGGTCCCTTCCAACTCAGGATATTCTATGATTCTATGATTCTATGAAACCATCTGCTTTATCTTACAATCTTACATTTTTCTTGGGTTCTGAAACACAAATTTAAACCTCAGAGGAATAATACAAGTCAGCATCTTGGATGATCTCTCTGTAGACCCCGTAGCCAGCTTGAAGCAGGCTGCCCACACCTGTGTCTTCTACCAAATGCTAGATATAATCAAATGTGAATTATGAAGTACTGCAGCAAATTATGTATGAGATTATTTTTTTCCACCAGCCAAATTGAATCCATTCTACTGAATGCATAAAATACAAGTATGAGATATTTTTGTACTCCTATCTTGGATGGTATGCCTAAAGGCACAATCAAGATATATTGGTTTTGAACCTCTCTCGTACGCTTGGTAAAGTAATATAATCCGTGAAACTAACCGTCAGAGGACATGAACTGTAAAAAGTATCTGAAAATTGACATATTAAATGGCTTTAATTGCATTAAGCCTTCAGTTCTTATGAGAAAAAGCAGTGACTGATATGCCTTTGCTAATGGACTTTGTTCTCTTGTTCTGCTAACCTAGCATTTCTAGATAACTATCTTTCAGGTACATAGCTACTGAGTCCTTCTCTCATCTAATTATCTGGCACTTTCCTTTTATTTGTTTTTTCAAATCTGACAGGAGATCAACACGACCTAACGCAAGTACTGATGTAAGGATGATCCCTACCATTTCTTTACTGGATTGTTTTTACTAGCCTTTTCATAGTCCTCACAGCTACCTCTACTCCTGAAGTGTTATTTTGCTTCAATCATATTTAGTTCTACATTCATCAGCCAAACTGAGCAGGGTGCTATCCCAACCAATTGGTACTACTTCAGCTTAGATTCTGTCTAAAGCTCTCCCATAAAGAAGCTCCTTAAAGAAATGTGTTTTATTAAGACTTGAGAACATTACCTCACATATGGCTTTGCTCTCTGTAAACTGCAGATTGTCCAGGCAGCCCACTGGTAAAAGGGAACCCTGCGACGCATGAAGCAGCTTATTTGCTGCAGTTACTCAACTATTCGTCACCACCTTCCCTTGCAATTTTGATGGCTCTGCTCTCTGCATCTCCAGCTGCTGTAGGAGCATCCTGGGAATAATTACAGCAGCTTGACTAGCTTTACCAGAGCCTAGAACTGACAACTTACAGTATTCGGTCTTCTCACTGCAAACAGGACAACCCTCAAAAAGGTGCAGGTGGATCACAAAACAAAACCAAGATATTAACACTAAATATGGAGCCTCAGTTTTCTGCTCTAAGAGAGAAAGTGACAGTCTAGAACTGCTTTATTTTGCTCAACTTATTTACAGCCAAGAATATAGCCATACTAGCTAAAAACAGTTAACAGAAGGCATGGCCTAGCAACCATGACCTGCATCTCTTTCTCCTCTTGCTGGATACAGGCAGAGGAGTTGAGTAAAACCCTTGGCTGCTCTGTACTCCCACAGCAATGGCATATAGGCTGCTTGAATTAACTCTGTGCAGGGGGGGCAAAAGATGACTGAATCCTATTCCAGAGGACAATTCTACTCCCCTTGCCCTTCTGTAACATTGTGAGAGAGTAATAAACCAACACAATATTACATCGAGTGCCATAGGAAAACCTATCTCACGTGGTATCTCCTGCCCTTCCTCGGGGAAAAAGAAGTCTGTGTTCTGCAACACATTAAGCAGTCATTCTTGCTGCTGTAGTTCCAGTCTCAGTGGAAATGAGTTATCAACTCTAAACCTGTCACTGCACTGAAGAAATATAATTTTAGCATGCTTTGGAACACACTGGTTTGGTGGACAGTTGTAGCTTATTTTGTGGTTGCTTTTTTAAAAGAGACCTTCTATCATTACTTACTACACTTGCTACTTCTGAGAAAACAGTTGGGGTTTACCAGCCTAAAAAAATATGAAGAACGTGGACAAAGGCAAGTTATCTATTCCTACGGGCAAAAATTAAGAGCTTCATGCAGCTTCCCTTAGTTAAGAATTAAGCATTTATTTCCACTCTTGGCAAGAATTAAGGAGTGGCAGAGGCCTTATATCTTAATCTGCTACTTGTAATTTCTACCAGTAAAACACATACATTTGGAAAAAAAAATAGTAACAGAATGCTGGTTGATACATTTCCCCCCTGCTCACATGGCCATTAAAAGGTCTAAAGCAAACACATAACCCTCCCAAAAGCCCATCTGCTGCTTAGCTAAATCTCTACCACAATAAAAAATACTGTATTTTGTCTAAACCATGACTTTTACTTTTAAAATTTCCTGCAATTTTTGAATACGTGAAGGCTGCTTCTCCTTTCCAAACAGAGCCACGGGTGTTCAAAGAAACCTGAATAAATATTTATAAACACCAGGATTTATAATAAAGACTGACAAAATGCCAGCAGCTTTTCCATGGCTCTTCTTCCACTTCCTGTTAATGAAGCTCTGCTCTGCAATAGATTTCACCCAGGAGAAAAGCCTTTCTGCCAGCCTTCCAACATGGCAAACTAAAGGTTGCAACATCAAATGAATGCCTAGAGTTAATTCATCATCCTTTGAATTTACCAGGTATTTCTGCCTGGTTTGAAGTAATGTAAAGAAAGAAATATTCAAATAGGCTTACTTACTCCCTATCAACAGGTTTCTAAAAATCAGGAGAAAGGCAGATTTCAGAGAACTAAGTCAGGAAGGAGAGGTAATGCCGTATTGCACCATTCAAACACACAAGTAAATCCCCCTCCATTAACTCACCCCTCCTCCTGAGGATCTGGAGCCAAGAATCCAAGGCCAGCCTAGAACTTAAGGCTTCCCAGTCAGTGCACTATGCTACAGCTCTGCCAGCACAGGGGATCAGTACAGTAGGTAAATCATTTACTGCATGCCTCTGGACCCCATCCCAAACGAACACCCCGGGGGGGGGGGGAAGAATACATAAATAAAAAAATACACATGCCATTTCACAAAATTGCAAAACAACCTCTGTCCACCAATCTGCCTGCACATCCCATCATAGTCTACACCATCCATTTTGTTTCTGCCCGTTCCGGCAGTTCCAGGAGTTCCTTGTACTCCTACCTCAAGAGACCACGTGAATCTTTTTTTCCAGGGTGGAATAGAGCACCCTGCTCCACTCAGGCACAGAAGAACAATTGACAAAAGGGCGTGAAAAAAAAAATGCTATTTAACTTGTATCACATGAAGGTTCAGCTTCTGGAAAGCTGAAGACAAATACAGGGTAACAACTTCTAGTTTGTCATTTGCAAAGCTCTTGCTTTCCTTTGGTGCTAGCTGTTCTTCATTCATGGCCAGCTGGGTTCTGCACGGACCACCACCAGTTGTAGAAGCAACTGTAGGAGAGCAGATCAAAAGGATATTGGATGGATGTCGGTGTCCTTTCCACCCAGATAATCGAGAGTACATCCCACACAGGTAATACAGCATTCAGTGAGGATGTCTGAAGATGATTGTCCAAATGAGTTTCTGTCTATCGTTGCATACACTGAGACCTTCGTGAAAATGAATCTGAGCAATGAAACTAGCCAGGCGGTCTGCATTCCAAAACAGTACCAGCTAAATGCAGAACTGTGGAGAAAAGCAGCCTTCTCTCAGCATCTGCCTTCCCTGCACTGCTATCCTTCAATACAAAGCAGGCAAGAAACACAGCTTCCCTCTTCCACTTTAGATTTACAAGGCATCAAGCACTTCACTGAAAAAATTAGAACACAAAGGTAAAAAATAAAAATAATCAGCTGTCAACTGTGAACAAATAAGCTTAGATATATAATCAGAAAGACATTTATAGAAGAAAACCAAGAAACATCTACAAAGGAGTTCATTTAAAAATAAAAATAGGATTTAAACAACCTACTCATTACCCGACTTCCACTTTAAAAAGCCTCAAAAGCATGTCAAACCTTGTTTTCTTTGGTTTTGACAGCAAATGGTTATTTGAAGAAAGCAGGGTAATGATACTAACAAACACTTCTTATATTCAGTTTATTTTTATATGCAGTAACTGCTTCAAATCACAAAAAGAGGTCAAAGAGCCTCTCTCAAAACCTTCTTCCCTTCTTAATTACTTTTTCTGGTGATTTGACCACTTACGCTAGATTTACAAATTCAGCTTACATTCTTACATATTCTTACATTTCTAGTACGAAAAGCACCATAATTGCTCTGAAAAACATTTTGAACCATCTTTACACACAGTCACGGAAACAGAAGAGAAAAGGTCATTTGTCCCCCTCTGAAGGTCCGCATGCTGGTAGTGATTACAGAAACATGAACTCTGCTTGTTTTCCCTCCTCCCCCCAGTTTTACAAAAGGCTCAGGACTTCAGACAAACTTCCACTGATTATGTTGACAGAAGCTCTTCCATTGATTTCAGCTGGGAATAAATCAGCCTTTTACTGAGCTGGCCAAGAGTGCTGAATATCTTCATTGTCTACAGTTTCTCAATTTTATCAGCTACTACAGGAGGTAGAAACTACTTGAAATAAAACTCTCTCCTAGAGTTAAAAAAAGAAAGAAAATCAAGAAGAAAAGTCTTGTTGACCACCATATGTTTATTTTTTAAACAATTTACAGATAAAAATGTTATATTTATCCAAGCAAACACATTTAATACTTTAGTCTTTAACAAGCTATACAAATGAGAACCATCACTCTAGAGCTTTTGATAGCACTAGGACCATTCAGGGTAGGCATGCATGTGTCTCTATCACATGAAGCGAGTCCAATTCCTGACACCAGGGTTCTGATCTTCTGCTTCTTCAGAGCTGGTCAGCTGCTGCTAAATGATTTAACACAAATAGTTACTGGATCACAATACAATGAAAGAAAGCCCATTTCAAATCATGTAAGTGACCTCAATATGTCTGGTCCAGGTGTCAGGCCACAGAGCCTTACCGATTAGTTTTCTTCTCCAAAAGCCAGTCGGACAGATTTTCTCCCCGTGCTTACTGATGTGGCATCCAAACACGTGCTTATACAATACAATGAAACAGCTTAAGTATAGATGTAATATAACAGTAATTACAAATCACAAGGACAGATAAACGAACAAAAAAAAATAACTCGAATCACATTTCTTGCATTTCAAACAAAAAAAAAGTAAACAAAACCATGCATTACAGTTTAAAGAAATATTCAGTTTTAGCTCTTCTGCAAGTCTCCATTTCCTCAAGTTCTAAATTGCTGTTCTTGAGCTTGTCCCAGAGGTTGGGCTACTCGCAACGCTACTGACAGAAAAAGGGTGAGCTGGAAATCATCCAAGAATGATCAAAGAATAATAGCCCCCAAAATAAACAACCAGGACGCACGCATTATAAACGAGATATTCCATTTTAATAGCAGAGTGTAGAAAAGAAATTGGCAAAAAATTCACATGAAAAAACATTTTACAGAATTAATTATGTACAGAAAAGTATGTGTCTGGTTTCTGGTGACTGAAGTTTCACTTTAGTCAAGTCCTACCACAGGATGCAAAATGCACCCAAAACCCTCAACTGGAACAAAACAAACAAACAAGAAAACCATATACATAATCCCAGCTCTGGCTCCACAAATATTGGGGCTGGCTGGGTTCACTTTAACCCACTGGGCTTTCTGATACGCTTTCAGCAATTCCTGAATTTGTTGCAGCTTCGAAACTACTGTCAGCAGTTTCTGCTTGCTCAGTCTTCTTGCTCTGGATAGCACAGACCGTTTTGCCTCCTGAGCCACCGTTCTTTCCATGTGTTTCTTTGAGGAAAGTTTCCACACACCCAGATGCCTGAATTTCTGTGCTCCCTCCATCACAGCTCAGCGATGGCATTTCAACAGCACCACCTTTGCTCTCCTTCACTTGTAGAGGGATCTCAGACACGGGAGAAATGCCCTGCATTTCTAGAACTGGCATGACCACTTCCGTACTGTCGCTATTTGAGGATTGCAATCCACGCTGCGACACAGCTGTTTGAGAAACTTGGGTGCAAAGTTTATCTTCCTGCGTACCTGAAGTCAATGCAGCAACATCAGTGATCTCTGTTTCATCCACTGGTTTTCCAATGTCCACCTTGCTAAGTTTGGTGGTCTCCAGCTTAATGGATGCAATAGCTTCTAGTTTTGAGATTTCTTCCACATTCTCATTTAAAAGTCCTGCTGAAAGGATACTGAGGTGTTCATATTTTCCCTTAGTATTTCCCAAACTGGTATCAGTGCTTTTGACCTTGAGCTCTGCCTTCTCAGACAGAGTCTCATTGTGTTTCACATTTTCTGATCTCAAGGAATCTTTCTTGTTATCCACACTAACATTTGGAGAGAGACTTTCAGATTGCTCAGTTTTAAATCCTGAACAAGCAGTATTCAGACGTAAGTCACTGTTGGCTGCTGAAGTTCTTACAACCTCACACTTGGTTTCTAGGGAGTGGACAGGTTCTTCTGAAAGATGCCCCACATGCACATCTGCTGATAAAGCAACTGCTGACTCTTGGACAAGACCAGAGCAAGTCCTAGAAAATCCTGCAGTCCCTACCTCTTTTGCATCTCTCTTAGCAAAAATATCATCTAATATTACATCAGATCCAGTGTGTCCTAATGATTTTTTTTCAACTTCAACTACTAATTCTACACTGGATCTAAGTTCAACAATGTTTGCTGAGCAGGCATTGACTAACCATGCAACTCCCTGCCTTTGGGTTTGGTTATTTAATCCTGCATGGCCTGAAGGTTCAGGTCTTATTTTTTCTTGTGCTTCTGATGTGCTATTTCTAGTTTCTGTGTTGGTGAGACAAGTCTCTGGCTGTATCTCTGTTGATTCTGAAGCACAAATTTTATTAGAATCACTTCTTATTTCTGTATTTGGAGTATTGGATAGTTCCCAACCACTTTCAGAACAAGAACTGGTCGTCATGACCTGTTCTTCTCCATTACTGGTTCTGGAAGTGTCACATTCACCAGGACTTCTTGTCAATCCTGAAATCTTATTTTGGGTTTCTGAAATCCGAGGAGTTTCACCAGGGACTCCTGGCTGAGATACTTCCAATGCTACACTGTTCAGTTTTGCATCTTTTAAGGGGGTATCAGTAGAATTCCGCTCTGTCATTACTGCTACTAAAACATTTTCTTTTGAAGTGTTTTGAGAACCACAGAGCAACTGTGGACTATCAGTTTTTGAAGCAGTTCTACTGCTGTCACTTAGTTTTTCCTCTACCAAATGGGAATTTCCCAAATTTTGAATTTCATTCCGTGTTTCAGGTAATAAAGTCTTTGGGTGTTCTAAGCTAAGCTCAGGCTTTACTGCATTTACTTCTTTCATCTCTTCATCTTTCTCTAGAGTACCAGGAACATTTGTCTTAGTAACTGTAGTTTTATTTGTGTCATCCTGTCCAACTTTTCCTTGGACTTCTGTTTTCTGCAGATCACAGAATTCCTGCCTGCCTGCTTGCTCTCTGCTTGCTGCATCCACAAGTCCCATTTCTGCAGGCATCTGGACACCAGAAGCAGTTTTTGTTTCTGGCAATTCTGTGACTGACCTTTCCGACAGTTGAGGCTGAAGTGTCTTCTTGTTCATTTCAGCTGGATTCTCACCAAGAACCCAACTGCCTGCTACTTGAGTACTACACTGTGAAGAATCCCCTTCTTTCAATTTAGTCTGAACATCTGTTGAAAGAGTCTGGAATTTTTGACCTAGGTCCTTCTGAATGCCATTTTCAATGTTGGTGCTCATTTCAGAATGAGGTATTGAAGTTTGCTGAGTAACACTTTTCTCCATTTCTGAGCCTCTCTTAGCTGAGAGGACCTGGCTAACTTCAGCAGCCACATTCTGATCCTCTTTAAAGGAGGATGAGCTACTGCTTGTTCTAGGGTTTGCAGGTAAATCTGCCGGTTTTGCAAGGTTAGAGTTTTCTCCATTTGGAAGTGTAGAACTTGCAAGCTTGCTGTCAGATGAACCCTTTCCACCACTGCTGTAGAAAATATCATAGAGATCTTTAGCATTGGCTGTGGCGAGGCAAGAGTTACGTTTCTCTACCTTTTTAGCCTGTTCACTAAAAGCAGTTGAAGGTGGTGGTGGTGGAGGGGGCCTCACGAGCACTGCCAGCATTCTCTGTTCACTTTCAGACACACCTGGAGCTACTTCATCTGCAGGGATGACAGCTGCCTGCTGGACTGCAGGTAGAAGAGGAGGGGGAGGTGGTATATCAGAAGTCTGAGAAGACTCATTTTTCTCTGCTGCTTTTAAATCTTCCTCTGACCCCTTTAGAATTACCTCTTCTCCTCCAAAAGCTTTTGAGATGATATCAGGAGGCAGCATAAGATCTGTATTGGTTTCTTTGACCACAGGCAGTGGCTTGGTAGTAGCTCCAGATGATTTTATGGATAAAAAGGTGTTCAAAGGTGGTGGTTTACTAACTGTTGCAGTAGTAGATTTCCTGAAAATCATGGTGGGGACTGGTAGATTGGGTAGAATTTTTGTTTGCGTTGGTGTGGAAACAACTGGTGTCCATGGGCTAGTGTGTGGGATAACAGTTTTCCCAGACAGCTTGATTTCTATGGGCTTGGCATGGAGTTTCCCAGACTGACATTTATTCTCCTCTTTGATTCCTTCTATGCCCTCCTCCTTCGGAATAGCTCCTCCTAGGCCTTTATCCTCCCTCTCAGTCTTTTTCCAGCTGAATTTCCCAAAGGACATCTGACTTGTTGATTCCTTTTTAGATTCCTCTTTCTTTTCTTCTTTTTTCTCCTCCTTCTCTTCCTTCTTCAGCTTAAGCTTGATACCCATTTTTTGCCCAGAAGAATCTATTTTGCCTTGAGTTTCATTTGCCCCTTCTCCAAGCTCCGGGATGTTCTTTGTTTCCTCTTTCTTTATTATTTTTGGTTTCTTCTCATCCTTCTCTTCTTTCTGTTTCTCGACTAGTTTCCGCTTCAGCTCACTCTGCCGCCTGCGCTCTGTTTCCAGAACTACAGCCAATCCTGCCTGACGGTCTAGATTTCTCCTCTCTTCGTAGAGTGGGTTTTCATCTATGTATTTCTGTGGAAATAAATGGCACAATTTTAGCAACTGGTTCCAGAAAAAGTAAATCAATTCAGCTCTGTTACAGTTTTGCCTTGTTAAATAAGCGCCATCTCAACACTGAGAGAGCAGAGAATTTCTTCCTACCAAGAAACCGAGTTGCTACAAACTCCATGTTCTGTAGTTTAATGCAAATTGAGTAGAGGCTTGCAGCAGAGCTGTCACTCTACATAAGACTGAAAATCAACACTGGGACTTGAACACAATTTAACCTCATGTGGATGAAAGACTTGTCTCTATGTAGTGGGAAGTTCCACTTAGTTTGTTCAGTACAATATAGTGAAGATAACCAAATACATATACATCAAATCAAATGTAATTCTTCAGGAAAAGAAGACAGCAAATAGAAGCTAACAAAAGGCATGACTCACTCCTGGTACACCAGTTACGAACCTTGTATTTCTCGTTGTGGGGATGACTTTTCACATGCTGCTCTGCTGAGATTTGATCTCCAAAAAATTCATGACAGAGCTGGCAATAATATCCAGTGACGGGAATCAGAAACTCAGAGCCTGGAAAGGCCGAAGAAAACAATCAGAGAAACAAAAGGTCAAAGATGCCAAGTTCTTAACAGAGCCAAATAAACATACCAAAGAATAACAGCAAAACCTCCAGCAATGTTCCTGTTCATGCTTTTGAAGCAGATAATGGTGCTCTCCTTACACTTACAGTATGGTAAACACCACTGCCAGGAGCTATCATGTAAAGTCAAGAAGCTTGATTGATTCAAAAAATTATTTCAGTGCTCTTCATATAGCTATCCTCTATAGCTATAGCTCTTCATAGCTCTTAAAGCTATCCTCTATTCAAATAAGTTAATACTTCCTATAGTATTTATCTATTTACCATCTTTGTGGTGTAGTCTGCTCAAATTCTGAACACCTGGTTTATAACAAGCACATAAGCATTTTCATTGAAGTTCAGCAAGACTGCACCCCTGGGCCTAGAGAACCTGCTGCAGTTATTTAACACACTGCAGATCCTCTCTTGGGCAGCCACTACTAAAACGAGGTAACAAAAAAACTGAGATTGATCACTGGAAGGCCTGTTTAGATCATTGATCTGCATTCAGTCAGATTTTAAATCTTATGTGAATTTACAAATGACACAAAGTCCCTTCCGTATTGCTTTTTCACATTGTCTGTACTCACACTGCACCAAATACTCATCAGTAATTCTTCAGAGACATCTTTACACAAAATGTAATGAATCAAAGAGTCTGTTACAAGACTGTGGAGTATTCCACAAGATCTGCCCAAACACAGCAAGCTTTTGTGGTCATACTCTGAGACAAATTCTAATGTTAGCAAAAATCACTTCAGAACTACACTGGAAAAAAGTCACCCAGTATTCAAAATAAAACCAAATCCTAAAGAGAAAAGAAGGAACCTCTTCTATGTTTTCCTATACTCTTGCTCCATTACTTTTTTCACAAGAAGAATCGGGAAATCAAATGATCTGCCGTTGACCTAATAATACAGTATCTATATTTGCTCCTGTAACTAGGTAAAGTTTTGAAATAACATTTTGAAATTCCTTTCTCTGAGTCACTGGAACCTGCTGGAGGGCTAAGGGAGAAGAAACCCAAGTGGAAAAAAAAATAACATACCTTTGGCAGGAACAGTTATCTTATCGATGCGTTTTATGGAGTCTTGTTTGGTCTCACTCTGGGTCTTCGAAGCCCAAGGTCTGTTGTAAGGATCCAGGGTCTATTTGCACAGTGACAGAGGTATACAGGCTCATATATTACACTAGCAAGGCAACTAAACTTGTCTTTTTCCTTTTTAACATCCTTTCAGAATACCGAACATAAAAATCAACGTGCAATTATTTATAGGAACTATGTTTTCCTCTTTCCCCTCCCATTCTGCAATTTATTATGAGAAAATAACCTGTGAAAAGGGTAAAATGTAAATGGTATCAAAGGACAGGCAAACACAAAACACAAATATCAAACACTAGGTTCCATGTGAACTGAACACAAGCCCCGTTTACATTAGTCGGAACACACCAGTAACTGTACAAACTGCTCGAGTCCAACATTAGGGTAAAAGAATTTAATAAGCAGCTTCTTGGGTTCGTTAATTCAGATTCTCTTGTAAAACGTAGCTCTGTGATGTATGTTTTAGTGTTAATATTTATAGCAATATGAAATGCACTTAGTGAAGGAAGCCTGCCACATACCTGTCTGTGTTTCTTATTATGCATGTGTGTGAAAAAGTCAAACATGGTTCCGCAGATGGTATTGCAGTCTTTGCACCAGTGGTTCCCTGCATCATAATATTCATAAATACTGGCCAACTGGAAAGGATGTTTGGAGGATTGCGAAGAGGATTCTGCTGGCTTCGGGCTTCTACCTCTGGACTTTTCATTAGTTGGTTTTGAGTCCTAAATTGAACAAAAGGAAACACTTCTCTAAGACAAGGCAGGATAGACAGAATGCTCTGGAACTCAGAACCTGCCTCCAGCAGAAGCCACACGCACAAAAAAAAAGTATATATCACCTGCTTTTCAGCGCCCAGGCCTATTCCATTGTGTCAGAGAGCTGGTATTGCCGACTAAGACGCTGCGAGGCCACAGTGAAGAGCTTCCAGTAAGGCTCCCAGATGTAATGGCTGGATGGTTGTAGGCAATCAAGGAACCAAATGAACAAATCCCCTATGGCATGCACCCTTCCCACTTCATGCCTTTCACAAAAAAATTTCAATAGTTCCAATATATCATACTAGCCAAACA
Source organism: Heteronetta atricapilla (assembly GCA_011075105.1). NCBI lineage: Eukaryota > Metazoa > Chordata > Aves > Anseriformes > Anatidae > Heteronetta > Heteronetta atricapilla. The sequence continues at coordinate 24,690,180 of CM021733.1, forward strand.
CTGCCCAGAACACCTAAAGACACTTAGAATTCCCCTGTAAATGCTCAGAAGTTACTGTAGAAGTAGCTTGGATGAAAGGAGAATGCAAAAGGAAGTAAGAGTTAGTTGACTAAAAGTAGTTAACACAATCAGCTTTATCAGGCTATTGGAGAGTGCCTGAATTCTCCAGAAGACTCACTGCTTAACAATAATAAAAATATGGTGTTTTGTTAATTACCTTGTGATCTAAGCATCTTGTGACTTAAGCATATGATACTTACACTTACATTGATTTGTACAGGAAGACGCCATACAGTGATACATGGACATTTCAGGACTCTAGCCAAAATCAATACATTTTGCTCAGAATCTGGATGTACGCTAACGTTGCAGAACAGCAAAACAAATAATCCCTGTCCAGTAACATTGCAGAGCAGCAAAACAAATCATCTCCATACAATAATATTGCAGAGTAACAAAACAAATAATCCCTGAAACAGATAATGAATGAGCCCTGCTAATTTATATTACAATAGCACTGGAAAGTAATAGGTGTATTTTGAGTTTTGATTGACATTCTCAATGGCTGAAAGCTCATCATGTTATTACTTCTAATCTGCATAGCAGTCTGGAAAGAACAGCATTTTTCCAGAACTTATCAGGCCCAAACTGGTTGTATAATTCCCAGGTTATTCAGTATCAGTGTCAAACAAATTTACTTAAGCAGATTCATAATTGTTAAATAACATTTGCCTTACTCGATTTTCTGCTTTTAATAATATTTCATGCAACATACACTGTAAATCAAACAATGAAGATATATCCATGCCACTATGTGCCCCAGAGATATCCACATCCCAGTACAATCTAGCTCTTGGTATAGCAGAGTAGGAAGTGACCCAATGAATATTTGCAAATATTTTGTCTGCAGGAACATCACAAAGCTTACATTTTCTTAAAACAATGAGAAGATCAACTTATGATCTGCAGGAAATGCATGGAAGGATGTTCATGATGTCTGAGAAGTGTTTCTTATATGTTATTTACGTACATACACCCACCCAGTATACCCTATAAATTACTATCTCAATCAGAACTTTAAAAACAATGCTTCTCAAATAGATGAGTGACAGCCAGCTCTAACCCGTTTGTGCTTCCACATTCAGCAAAAAAAGAAACAGCTTTCAGTTCACTGGATCTCACCTCCACATCAACAGAAACTTGAGATAAAGCTCAGAGATGTAGTTTTGGTACAACTAGGCTAGTTTTACCTTTGCACTTTGTAACTACAATAGACAAACACAAGCTGGGCAGCAAGGGACCAAAAGGTAGCTTGCAAAGATGCAGAAAGGCATAAATGTTTTTGCCCTTAGGTTGGCCAAGTAAACTGACCTCAGTGTCCAAAGGCCCACACCTTCTTTCTTTTCACTAAAATAAAAATTAACAATCAGAATGACAAGATGAATCTTAGAGACTAAGGACAGTGTCCTATGTGCCTGCAGATATCTGAAATAATTGTGTTCTTGAGAATTTTCCAGGTTAAAATAAGGAACTATGAAAGAGGATCAAGTCATTATGGGTTCAGACAACACAAACAATGGAAGTTAAAATAATGGAAGATACATTCACACATGCCGTATCTCAAGAAAATAAAACAATATAACTTAACACAATGTAGGATTTAACAGGCATTCTTGTCTACTTTAGTTTTACCACGCGGCATCTGATGCAAATGATTTGTAAAGATAAGTGGATACCGGACATTGGTGATGTTTCAAGAAACAAAACAAAACAAAACAAAACAAAAAAGCCTTAAAATAAAAGGCATCTAATGAGTTCCCTGAATCATCCCATGATGAAGCATAAGGAAAAGTTTCCAGGGTTCACCGATCTGAGTTGCCTTGTAGGAGTCACCTCTTACCCTACTAACACTTTCACCTCCGCAAAAAATACACAGTAAGGTCAGGCCTACACAAAAAGCATCTGTCATCTCCCATCATCCATACCAGTTACATAATTAAGTTTATATAGAAAAGTGACATCATTAATCTCCTGAACGCACACACAACCTTTCAGATGCTACTAACATCATACCCTACTTCCAGAGCAAAAACTTTCTGGAACAGGTTAAGTTTTTTCTTGTCTGTTAACCTCTCAGAGACCATGTCAGAGAGACCATAATGATACATACTGACATTTCTTAAGAAAAACTTATAGCACATATGTAATAATCATGTTAGGATGACAATCATATTTAAGTCTTGCCCTGATTTGTTAATATCATCACCTGGTGAGAAGACCAACACGCTCCAAACTTGCAGAGAGCTTGGACAAATATTCCTGCCTGGCAGGCCATGCCAGAAATGTTGCAGAGAACAACCCTGTCCTCCTGGTATGGAGTTGAGACCTAACAGCTGCAAACACTTACACCACTGTTCAATCCAACTCAACAAAACCGAGAGCAAAAACACTACGTGGTACCGAATTGCACAAGCTCTTCAGAGAAATTATAAACAGTGACACATTTACTCTCGCCTGCATACACAATCAAAATCAGAATATGAGATGTGGTAACAAATGATATCAAATGAACCTTCTATTAAATGTTTGGGAGCAACTGTTTCATCACTGCCCTCTTCTCTTAGTGGGAAAATCATTAGCATACAAGCCAGAAGATTTTACCTTATTGGAAGAAGATGTCTTCTCTGCACCTTTTGCATTTTCTGACTTGCTGTTCTTTTCTGAGGAATCTTTGGTTTCCACAGATGGTTTCCGGGGTTTTTCAAATATGTTTATCCCCAGGATCTGTGCTACTTTGTCAAGCTCAGACTGCTTCTTCTCAGCTGCATCAGATTCTTTATGGAGCTCTGAAATCTCCTTCATAATATTCTCTTGCAGTCTGTTCACCTCAACCAACAAGGGGTCTTTGTGTCCATCTTTCTCACGACGTTTCTTCCTCAACATCTCCCCTGAACCGATCAAGGAAGTAGAACAGTTGGCAATGTAACAAGAGAAGTGTCTCAAGATCTGTATGACTATTCCAGCAACAAGTAAAAAACCAATACAAAATACTACAGTTAAATGTTGACCTTTGTGCAGGTGGAACTGACTCTTAGGTACAGCGTCACTAAATCAGCAAAATCCAGCTGTGTAAGGGTTGTCTTTATATACATCCCTAACATAGGCACTGTCATCCTCAACAGAGAGAATCAATTGAATTACTATTTCCCTGCTTGATCAAAAAAGCAAACATGTTTTCTAAGTCAATCGTACATTAGAACTTGAAAAGATCATTTTCCAGAGGTGAAAATTATTATTTACTGGAATCAAACCTTTCAAAATAATATCAGTAAGTTAGCTCTGTACAGAGAGGACTTTTCCTTCTCCAAATAAGATTCATAAAAAATTGAAAGACAAGCTGACATGTCTTCAGTTGCTACTTCTCACTTCTTCTAAAAAAGTGCTAAAACACACAAACTTCAAGTCTTTTAACCTATCAAGCTGAAGAAGATGCAAGAGCACATGCTTCAGTGTAACAGTCAAATTTTGACATCATTAATTTTAATATATTAATTAGGTCATTGCTTTCTCAAGAATTCTACACTGCCAAGAGTATGAAAATATTAGTTACAAATTATAGCCTATATATTATGGTCTTCGCTTCTTCCAGCAGGTACTGCTGGTAGAAAAACATGGGGGGTAGACATGCCGTACCTTGCTGTTTACGAAGCCTGTCCAATTCAGTCTTGAGATAATAGAGCTTCTTTTGCCGTGCTTCTCGTTCATTCTTCAGTTTTTCTCTCTCTTCTATCACCTAAACAGATTGCAAGAGGACTGGATTTTCTTCTCTTCCCAACACAAGTTAATCAGTCTTGCAAAAATGACAGCAAGACCTCAGTGTGCCAGTCAAAGAACACTGCTCACTATTCTCAAAACGTTCCTGTGTTTTTAATACAACAAATAGTTCTCTTTATTTGCATCTGCAGGTAAGTATATCTACGTCCATGCTTCAACCGTGTATGAAGGTGGGTTTTTTTTGCCCTGATTCAGACAGACCAGCTTAATAGCACTGTTGCTGCCACTAGCAAGAACCACTGCAGAAATTGTAGTTCTGAGTTTCATAATTCAGCCACTAATAAGACAAAAAATATTTCTCATTCTAATGCATTAACAGGCTATGCCACTTCTTTTCTAAATGTGGTAATTTGGCCAGCGTATTTCTCCAACACTCCTGTTTTTCCAACGACATTCAGACTCAGCTGAGTACCTTCTTACAGGGCTCAGCAAGACCAGCGTTAAACCGCTGTTCAAAACTCACGCAGCATCTCTACAATTTGTTTATTCCATCACTGACAAGACTTCACAGCCCCTCACCTTGCCTTCTGCTTTGACTCTGTTCAATTTTAGCTATCGTTCAGGCTTCTGCCTCAATCTGATCTTAACTGTAACACCAAATGTATTTTGCAGGTATAACTCTGAAATTAAACACCTGGATGAAGTTTGTTTCTTGCTCAGTAAGGTGAAGACTAGCAGGAGGAGCTCACACAAGATTTTCACCAGTTTGCATCCATTCTTATCAGAGGAAACCAGGCAATATGCTAAAAGAAAACCTGAAAAGTTCCTTCAGTTTCCTTCCCGACATCATTTTTCAAGAGATAAATCCCATTTTTTTTACTTTCACAATGCTCCTAAAGCTTACAACTGACTCCTCTCTTGAACAAGTGAGAAATGATCCAAGGCCTTGTCTTCACTAGAGGATCACTACTATTATGGCAATGTAAACGTTGGCAAGATCCTTAGATCGTGCCCGCAGTAACCACTGTGTATACCAGGGGAAGATGTTTTACCAACACAGTTAGGCCACTTCTTGAATGCCACTAGATGACGACGACAATTATTTTTAATCAGCAAACCATCGTTCTGTCATTTGGGGTCTTTTGCCAGCATCGGAGCATGCAAGTTTTTATATTCCAAGCCACCCCAGCAAAAAAATGGACTAAGCCCAAGCCGAAGAACTCTGTTATGGCAGACAGAGCCCTAGAAGTTCTGCCAAGACACAGAGGTGAGCTACCAGTGCGTATCAGAGCTGTAACCTATAGGTGTGCTACTATGGGGATTTTGCATTTATTTTTAAAATGGTTACAGAGTAAACAGACAAACGCCTGGAAATCTTTAACAAAAGCAAATTCAGTTCAACTGCTTTTAAACTGCAAGTACTCAGGAGGAAAAAAAAGTGCATCTAAGGAGGAAAAGCTTTTACCCCAGTAAGCAAGCAGCCTGACATATTTTAATATATTAGAATAGATAACATACCTTCTGCTTCTGAGCTGCCCGATTCTTTTCATCTGACATCTTTTCTGTAGTACTTTTCAGTGGGTGTGAAGACAGACGAAGGGGCACTTTGGAATGAGCAGGAGTGGTAGGGACATGTACAAGCACAGAACTATCTCTTTTCAAATCAGGGACGTTCTTTCCCATAGAGACCGTCTCAATCACCCGGAGGTTGGGACGCGTGGGGTTTGCTGTCATGGCCATAGTAAGAAGCCCGTGAGCCTCTGGCAGCGTAGGATTAGGCTGTTGGGTAGGGGGGTACATGGTCCACCCTGGGGCTGCATAAGCCATATAATGCCCGTATGCATCATACCCCGGAGGAGCCATTGTGGGAGGTGGATAGTTTTGGGGCATCTGAGCGGCAGTGAACTGGGAATAGTTGGGAATTTGGTACTGGGAAACAGAAGTAGGCGTAGGTGGCAAACTAGTGGGAGCTGGTGGAACTGAGGGAATGAGAGAAACGGGAGGAAGAGGCTGTTCTGGTGCACACGGAGCTATGTCCTGTCCCACTGGCTTGTTCTTTGTATATTCTGATTTCTGAAGAGAGGATGCATCCTTAGACTGCTGGAAAGAGATGGCAGGTGATGCAGAGCGCTGCTGGCCTGACTCTGGAGATCGAGTGTCACTTCGGCTGCGACGAAAGTCCCAGTGGTCCAGTCTGCGAAGGTCTGCAGAGCGACGATCGGGAGAACGAGATGCCAACTTTTTGCCATGAAGGCGTTCCTGAGTACGAACAGCCAGTTTTCCGATTTCAGCAACGCCGATATCAAGTCCAATGGTTTTGAGTAAGTCGTGGATCTTTGCATACTCAGCATTAGGCTCTTCTAAAGGATCCAGCTTGACAGCTGGAGCAGGAGTAGGAGGTGGGCTCATTTTCTGGCTTATTATTTCATTGCCACAACTCACTGGGGGCTTCTGAACAGGGAGAGATTCAGTTTTGGTGTCTTCATCCTCATCACCATAAAGAAATTTCTCTTCATCTTCAATGTCAGGAAAACTACGCCTCCTCTTCTCCTGAGCACTGACAGAATCAGCCATCATGCCCAAAATTCGGGAGAAACCACTGCCATCCTGACTGGCCCTCTCATGAGGCAGCAAGAAGTCCGTGTGGCGATCAGCAGGTTCAGATTTGGCTTCTATTTTCTCCTTGTGACTTAAGAAGCTTCCAAACTTCTCTTCAAATGTGAAAGCGTCTTTGGGAGCTCCAGAAAGTGGGCTCCACTCGTATAAACCGTCACGCAATTCCTTGTTTGCAGACTCCACAACAGAGTCTTTGTTAAACCGTTTGAGAAAGTTCTCCACTTCAGAGGCAAAAGGAGCTGTGCTGTTGCTCTGGGCCAAAGATGAATGACTAGAAAGAAGAGGAAGATCCTTGCTGGGAGCAGGGCTGCTAGAAAAGCCCTCAGGCTGAAAGACAGAGAAGTTATTTTTACTACAGCACCCTCTGAGGGGACTATTCACCTTGCAGAACAAAGGAACATAACCATTTCTCCTCAAGTTCACTGCTAAAGAGAAGGGTTAGAAAAGACAATACACAGTTGAAAGAGAATAGAGAAGATTACAGAACAAATTGTCTAGTGGTTCTGAAATGTCATGTCCAGCAATGAAAGCTTATCTCAGAGAACACAAAAAATCACAATTACATCTTACTCACTTTTTGGCAAGCTTCAGAACCAAAACTTTTAAGTTGAAATGCCATGACATAAATTCAGCTATGCTTTGAGTTTCGTCACAAATAGTATATAACACCTTAAGACAGGTAAGAGTAATTGTACTGGGCTTGTTCCTAACCACTTCTTCAGATATGTGTAATTAATATAAAATTAAATAGGATTTCCATTAACAGGTATAGAATGGGATCCTCAGTATTGGAGGACCTCCTGATCTAAGTGTGTCACCATCAAACTGAAACAGATCAGTGTAACAAACAGATCAAAACCAATGTGCTAAAACATGAGAAAAGAAAATGGTTGATTTATCTCAGTGGTCCCAAGTGCATGCCTTTCCATTGCTCTGATTTTGAGACTCAATTGGTATCGCTTGGGTACAAATTAAATAGGGTTAATATCAGCCTACAGTCTAAAGAGAAAAAATAAGGAAACTCAAAGGTGTTTTCAGGCAGAGATACTGAGGATTCATCAGGCGGTTCTCTAGGTTTATGAAGAAACAGAAAGAGGCACTGTGACAGGCAGAGAGCTTCGATCAATGTCCTGACTGCCTGTGTAGAAAACAACTCAGCTTTTCTATAAAGCTGGCCCAGATCTTAGCATGCCGGGCTGCATTTCAACAAGGACATTTCATTCTGCCTTAGATTTCATAGATGAATGATCCCTGATTAACTGCCTTCACCATTTAAAGTTTCCAATGCAATTCTAAATCATACAGGCCTGCAAAAAGATGCCTGTCCTCTCAAAGACAGGAAAACATAACAATTTGACTTTTCTATTTTGGAAATAAATCTAATATTCTGTATTAGGAAGTGACTGTTCTGGAAAAGTAGAAGTGTAGAGACAGATAGACAATGATCAAACCTGAATAGGAGACTCTACTTCCATCTCCACTCGTTTCTTCAAGATGGATTTTTTGGGCATGGATGGTATTTCCTCAGGCCTGTATGTATGCCGAGGCTCAGAAGTCTGTAGTGCATTAGTCAAGCCTGGGATCACATAACCACTGCCTGAAACATCATGATTCAAGTTTCTGCTACGTTCTTCTTCTTCTCTTTTCCTCCTGGCACGGTCAAGCTCTCGGAATTCTTCATTCAGGTATGATGGGCTTGGGCTTCTACTGCGGCTGCGGCTTCGTCTGCGATAGTTTCGTGTTCCTGATGAGGAACCCTGATGCTCTCCACTCACACCATGCATCTTCTCATCTTTTTCGTACCGTGGACGCTTTATCTCTCGTCCTCTATCTTCTGGCCTTGACGGATAGGAGGATTTCCTGAGTTTGTCACCATCTCTGTCAGATCCACGAGGTAGCTCTTCTCGACGACCATAATGCGGACTATAATCTGAACGATGGAGAAAAACATCGCGGTTGCGGTAGTCTTCATCATGTCTCATGATGAAGGGACTTGAAGGTTGGTCTTCATGTGACGGATATCTCTCAAGGCCTCGAGAGCATGACAAACCCCTAGTGAATATAGGGCCATCAGCCATGTCATCCCTGTATAAGAGAAGCATAGAATAATCGTAAGGGCTTGAGTCAGAATCAACTATGTCTTATTCTTACTCAAGAGCAAGAAATTTCCAAATTGGTTTCAGAATAGCATCTCCATCACTAAACAGAAGCAACATTTTATGTACTTAAGGGGCAGGGGTGAGGGACGGTTGATGTTTTTAATGGTACTATGCTTCCTTCCTATGAAGTCACCTGCAAACACAGTGACACAAACAATTCAATTCACACTGCAGAAAGAGAGCCTTGGAAAACTGATAGGATGGATTTATTTCTGTGAAGGAGAAAAACTACGCATTTTAAAAAAACATTGCTATCATATTTCAGACCACAATCTCTTTCCTCACCTCTCCAAGCAAAATGCCATGGTCACATTTCATATGAATTATTCAAGGTGTAATTCAGTTTCACACTGGCACATACAACCAGATCCTCTTTTTATCTTCAGCTGTGGAAAAGGACCGCAAATTCTGGCAACATTTTCTGTTGCTAGAGATCTGTAGGCAGGACTGTCACAATCACATGGACCGCTTTACCCCCAAACAAGCACAGTTTTTTATAAGATATCTATGAATCAGGGATAGTAAATGTACTAGCATCACTCCTTTGTTCCAGCCCATGCATTATACACAGTAGATTTGCAACTAGCACAGCAGTGGAATAGCTAGCTGTATCTCTTGGTGTATCTTCTTTTGGAAAAATTCCTACAGACACTTCTAATTAGGAGTACTGTTTTAATCAAACCCTTTTCCCTGACCCCTTAAGAACTTCGCTAGTGCTGTCATTTAGATCAGACAGAAACAAAACACACTTGTTACCAACTGCTGGTTTTATTCTCAGATACTTCAAAAATCTATCAAGATCCTCCAAGAATGGGTAGCAAATGTGCTTGTTAAGTGAAATCAATGAGACAGAAACCCTAGAACAATGTCTTTGTGAGCAAGACATCAACTTGAGATGAACTATGTATGATTGCCTGAATCCTCAAAAATCATCTCCTCCTACTAGGAAAAGTCGCTTAATAGATCTAATAAGAGACCAATAAAATTATGCCAGATGACATCTTAAAAAAAAAAAAAAAACCCTACAGGTAAATTATAGCCCAAGTTTTTAAAGTCACTAGAGTAAGAAATAACTGACATGACCAGATAAGGTCTTTTTCTTCAGTATTGTCATAGTTTACACATGCATATTTAAGAACAAAATTAACACAAAACTTCACTGCATCTCTTACCTACATCACTGCAAAGTATTTCTTATATTGTTAGCTGCTGTACTGGTCTAACACTGATCTTAGCAAACATGGCATACACCAGCATCTGTGGTATTAGATGGTAATCTGTGGTATTAGATGGTATTAGACTCTTTCGTGTTCAACAAACTACATACCTCTACCCTTTCCAAAAGTACCAGAACATTTACAAGGGAACTGTAATTAAGTTTTATAAATAAATGTTGCTGTTCACAGACAAAATAGAAGTATTTGGTTCTAATAGCAAATGTCTGTCTTCAGTGCCACCATCACCTTACATGAGAGCCTGCGTGAACACAGCTGGTCAAGTCACAGATGTATTTCACCATACACCTTCAGCTGATTTTTGCGAAAATAGTTCGCATGCCTGCTTGCCAAACACTCTGACTTCAGCAACAAAGCAGGAGGAATATTAAATCCTACTTTGGAAAGAAAGGAACAGCAAACCTACTGCACTTATAACTAGAAGGATGTTTCAAACACACTATGAATAGCAAAGACACAGATTTAAAACTTAAAGATTAAATACAGGTGTGAGAAAAAGAATTGCTTGCCTTACAAAAACTGTGGCTCTTTGAAATATGTTTTCTGTAAATACAATCCAAGAGAGGTATGTCCCTTTAATCTGGCTTGGGTGCTTTTTAGTCATCATTGTCCACTAAGTAAGTATATTGCAACTGTGGGAGAAATACAAGGTGGTACCACTCTGACCATCTCAGTTCCTTCCCCACCACAAAACCTATGAATTACTGGAATCTGTAGAATCAGGGAAGAAAAACAGACCACAGACTATGTAGAGATGATGCCTTAAAGAAGCAAAATCGGTGTAAGGTAAACTTGCTTTCTGGCATATTTATGTATTTATATACACAGAAAGAGAAATAAACAGTGGTATTCTGCTGTCAGCCACCAACAAGACTCCACCTTAAAAGTCTTTGAATAGGAAGTCAGACGAGCTGTTCATACTCAAGCCAGCTGTCACTCTTGATATTAAGCCAAAATCTGCTATTTCAGAGCACAGCTTAACGCAGACTAAGTCTCGGCAGTGATAAGGTCTAATCTTTAGCATTAACCCCAGATGAAAGACTTGGTGGGATGCTCTGTATAGCTTATGCCAGCTCAGATAGCAGTAGAATATCTTAAAAACACTGATAGAGATGGAAGACGAGGGGAGATAAGATACATTCTTCATTTTGATAAAGTGAGATTCTTGGAGACAAAAAAAGGTTATTCTGTTGAAGTAAAAGACAGAAACTGCTCAAGTGACCTCGAAGTCACAGACCAGCTTCATTAAGCAAGCTTACTTAAGGCCAGCTGCCTTAAAAACTTGGGGCAAATTCTTACATATGTTTCAGGATGGACATGTACATGGACTTGCGCCTTGGGAAATTTACCCTGATGTCTAACCTTTGGAATTTTATTTCCTTTCTAAGCTAATGAATCTCTCTGCCATCCCAACATCCTGCAAATTACAGAGAATGATTTGTAAAAGTGATTGCTTCAAGTCTCTGAGTCGTTACCAAAAACAGCTGAGAATAACTGAATTCAGATGTTTGTTCCGATTACTTCAAGATCTGAAGATTCTTCAAAAAGCACCCTTTTAAAAAATAATAAAGAGAATGTACCATGTGCCCAATAAGAATATGACATGCCCAGTATTAACCTCAGTGATGATTAACAGTAAAGACCACTTTAAAGTCCCATGACAGATACAGAGTAAGTGTTCCAGCAACAGAGCAGCCTCTCAAAAGGAAAAAATACATGATAAACAATACCCTTAACCAACTAAGCCAACTATAGACTGTCTTTTAAAACAACCAAAATGGTAAACAGTGAAGAAATTTGCAAGTCAGAAGCAGTACCTACAGGTTTTAGGAAAAGCTAAGGAATGACACTTCAAACTTCTGAACAGTAGGTGCTGCTCAGACAGGTGCAGGTAACACAAACATATAGGACAAAGAAAAGAAGTCAAAAAGAAACAAAAAGTACACTTAACCACATGGAGTTCTTGGATACTTGCAGGTATATGGAAAGTCACTTAAAAACTGAGGTCTACATTGTCTCCCTTTCCCTTATTCTCATCCCAATTCATTTGTCATTTCAATCTTCTCTGCGATCTATTCCAACTTTTTTTGGACTTTTTTTACCTGTTACCATTTTTGTCCAGTAACAGTGAAAGAGTAAAAGTTCTTCACTCATCAAAGAGATAAAGATCCTCACAGCAGTCCTTTTCACTCTAATGTTAAAATAAACTCTGCTGTACGTGCTGTTACTTCTAACCATGAAGCATAACCACAAAGCAGGTTATATACAAAACCTCGCTGGAGAAAAGGAAGCAACGGGACAACCCCACTACCACCACCGTGTTCGTCATCTGCCAGAGCAGCACCGTGACAGTTCTCCTACATACCATTCCTGCTCGTTCCCACCACTGTACTCTCCCCGGGCATATGCACTCATCTTCTTCAGAAGACTGCAGGCTGCACAGGGGACTTACAAGCTGAACACTGACCTCAGAAGAATTGAGGTAAAGGCGTAAAAGTGACAGTACTGAAAACTAAACTCTTGGTTTTCCGCACCTGCTGAAACTTACCCTTACATTTCAGAAAGACAGGAAATTCACTTATTTTGCTCACTTCCCTCTTTTTCTTTATTTTTTATTTTTTGACCAGTTGGGGATATTTGCATCAAAAATGGACGTTAGAGTCTTTTTTGTTCCGGATGATTATACCCAACTGGAAATTACAATTTGGCTGCTCCAGAGCACAAACTACCCCCATCTTTAACTTTGCAATTCAAGATAAAAGTACACAATTTTATTTGCACAAAGTCTTCTCATTTTACTTATATAATCTGCAGCCAGATTATACCTGTTCTTCTACTGAAGGCAAATCAAGGGACCCTAAAAATTCTAATTTATTTTACTACTTATGTGATTGCCTGACTTTATTCACTTCCCCTCTGAAGGGTTTTTGAAGCCAGAATAATACCTTTCTTCAAGCTACACTAGGGCTCTCTTTTGGACTATTCTCAAAAGTCAGGGAAGTACATTATTCCCCCACACACACACAAATAAATGAGGAAGCTGAAGCTTTGTGCTATCTGTAAACAACCTTCCTTTAAGCCAAACTAGGTAGGTTTGTAAGAAACAGGAGGCAGCTGAAGCTGTGAAATGTCAAATGAATGGAGTTCCTTGCTGGAAGATACTCCGGGCAATTTAGTTTATACGGGTTCAAGAAGCAGTTGACAAAAATCAGAGCAGAAATATCTGTCTGGAGTTACTAGGAATGCAGGCAGTGATTTCTGTTTGGGAATTCCCGGTACCACAACTTGCTGGAGGCTTGGGAAGTACTGCAAGGAAGCTTCATTACGTGTTTACCCTATTAGCCATGTTCCCTACGCATTCACTGTCAGTCCCTACTATACACTGGGCTAATTAAGCATTTGGTCTCACCCAGTACAGCCATCCCCACGCTCTTACTGGTTCATACACTTGAATCCCCACCTGCGGAGGACCATACCTGTCACTCAGGTTATCAATTGGTGAGCCCAGTCTATCAGGCAGCCTCCTTCGCTCTGGTGTGCCAATGCAATACCGGTCATTACCAACAGTAATCCGCAAACTCTGTTCCAGTGAAGAAGACTCAGAGCGGAGACTCGGTGAACGTCTCTGTAAATTGAAGAAAGAGTGCAAGCCCATCAATCAGGGAACTGTAATTTCGGCTACAGTAAGGCAAGTGACTCGCCTTTGCTTAACACATAAGACTTGGGGTGCATGGATCAACCAAAAAAAAAAAGCCTAGAAGAACATTTTTTTCCAAATATCTCAATTGCCTATAGTTACTAAAGAAAGGGGAAGGTACTGAGTGCATTTAATTTCTCATTCCAGCTGCCAAGAACAAGATTTATATTTACATTATCTAAAAGGGAAAATTTCAACTCAAAAATACCTTTAATAAGCTACAGTTTTGGAAGGTGGAAGAACAGAAGCTCAAGAAGTCCCAGATTTGCTGCTGTGCTCCATTCTTTGTTAGAGCAGAAGCAGCTAAACAAACATCGCATAAAAACAGTGCCAGGAATTTCTTAATAAAAGCGTCTGGATTTCTGGCCCTTTCCAGCTCTAATAACAACATGAAGCAAAGTATAAAACAAGTGTAAACAAAGATTTTTCCTAGCACTGATGTTTTCAACAGTTTTCCTCGTCTCATGCTGCTTTCAGCTGATAAGCACAGCCTAATATTAAAAATGTCAGTGGTGGTAGAAACAGCTTCTACAACAGAAGTCCTATTTTCATTACTGTCGGTAGAGCTAAAGCAGAGTTAAGTTTCCCTGGAAAAAACTACGGCAGAGAACGCCTGAGCTAACTGCCTTTGTGCGGATCTTCATTTGGAGACGTACCCAATACAGAAAATGTCATTACTGTTAAGTTATGCTTAATTAAGTATGCTTCGCCTCCTTTTAGAATTTGTCACTAAATTCCAGGAATGATCAAATTAAGCGGAGTTCCAGAAGAAGAAGGTGAGATTGGCTGAAGACAGAGAGCCTTGATTATTATTTTTTTTAAACCAACATGATTTATATTCTGCTTAACAGGAAACAATGAACCAGCCTCAGTTCTGCCAAACCAGTCATGCGCTGCATATTGCTTTCACAGCAGCAGCAAGCTGCAGGTGCACTACGTTGCCTGCACCCAGGCTGTCCACCCTGGGAAGAGGCAGCAGATTCAGCTCAATCCTAAAAGACATTAAAAGAACTGTACGTAATGTCCAGCAAGAAAGCAGAATTCCCTCACAAATTTGCCTACCAAAATTGACTTGGTACAAATCTGCACTAGAATCCATTGTGAGCATGTCCTTGTTCTAAGGTGACGTCAAACTGATTTTTATATCTGTTAATCTGAATCGCATCATTTATCAGAACACACTCTAATGACTTTTTAAAAGCAATCATTTTGTATTGTGTAGTATTATCCTGGAACAGTCTGGCTGAAATACAACATACACAAGGTGCACGTATCTCATACAAATGCTGAAGGCTGAAGTTGAACACTGAAGTTTTGCGTTGAAGGCTCAAACGTGCCCAGTTCAACACTGAATTTGGAGGGCTGCCTGGAGAAGCGATTGCCTTGAAAGGCAACTGCTTGCCATCAAGACTGTCAGCAAGCTGGGCACATACATTACAACCATCTCCAGGAACTGCAGATGGAAAAGTGATGATTAAATCTTCGAAGAAAATTCTGGGCAAGAGAAGAAAATTGTTTACATTGAGACAGTTCAGGATATATATGACCACCATACAGATCACCAGAGAGAGCACTTAGGGTGATACATGTTTGAACTTTGCATTTTTTGGCTGCGTTTGAGAAATCCAAGTTTTAACAGCATTTGCATTTGCAGTGTCACTGCTAGTAAATCCTACCTATGCACTGTCCTGTGTTTTCTTCCTTTCCTATTCTGGCTCCCAAACAGCAGTTACTATTACCGTGTAAATGCACAGGTTGCATACCAGATCTTCATTTCTTCTTTCTCTGCCAACCCAAAACATCCTAGTCCTCCAATTTCAGCTAACTTTCTTACAAGAAAGTAAAGGAACTGACAAGAACTATAAAAAGAACAAGCGTGCAGATCAACAGTGACAAATACAAGCAGCATGAACGTTGATCAGCCTTGCAACTGCCAAACTCCCTCACCGCACAGCTCTGACCATTCTTTCCACCATTACACTTTCAATACTTGCACCAAACTTTTCCTGAAACTCCATGCTTTAAATACCATGAAGTATTTACTGAGAAACTTACACCAGCCATATTCCCGATGTGCAATATACAGTCAACATCCCAGTTATACATGAGAACAATAATGATACCCAGGGGAATGCACGCACTCCATCTCAACAATACAATGCCCAGAATCAAGAAAAGTGAGTAAGAATCTCAAAGGCTACTCCTTCCATATTCCAAATCATATGCAGGGACAGTAACTCAGAGCTTGTACTCAAAATTTGTCCACTTTTCAACCCTAATCCCTTATCCCATCAATGTCTGCATTCCATGTCTTACATCTTCTATCCTTATGCATGTTCTTCCAAGTCCTCCTTCCTTACTGCAGCTTAAATCCTTCTTTCTCTGTCTTCTGTCTGAATTCATCCGCTCTCAGTGACAGATCCAAGATGCTACCTATTAAAACGTTTGTGTAACTCTCCACTTTTCCTCACTTTGTATCCTCAAACTTCTGGAGAGAGCGTTTTAAGTGAGATACATCTGAAAACTTTATTAAAACTTTACCAGATCATGCTGATCCAACATATCTGCTGTTTATTTTGGTTTGATCACACTGAGTTCCACTGTTCAGAAAACATCAGCATAATCCCAGCTTTTACCTTTCTCTAAATAATGCTAATTTTGTAAAGAGCAGTTCTAAAAAATAATAAATGTGTACGTGTATCTTATGCTTTATAACATTATTTTTAAATAAGAACTACTGATGGTTGAACACCTTTTGGTGGACAAAACCTTCCATCAAAAAAATATGCACAATGTATAGCCTGAGAATTGCCTACAATGGGCTTCAGTGTATGCCCGAGAATGCAAAATTCAGTCTAAAGAGCTATGTTAAATGATCACAAGTTAACTCATCTTGTGCAAGCTGCTTCTGAGAGAAAGGTTTTCCCTAAATACAGTAACATTCTTGTAAACAATCAAAAAATCTACATGGCTCAGCAGTTCAGCGCTAGCTAATTTATTGGAGCCTAATTTCAAAGATTAGTAATTTTTCTATTCTTTTCCCCTGAAATTAGAATTGGTAAGAAAAACATCAAGAATTTCTAACAATTTGCTGTGAAAACTACTGCAACTTGAGCCAGATGGGTGAAAAAAAAACACTGGAAGAATAGTGCTTGTCAGTAATGTTTGTGTAAAGTTGGGTTTGGCTCATTTGTTTGCTTGTTTTCTAAGGAACGAGTGGGAGGCTGAAGATCAAAAAACCCTGGTTCCAATTTTTCCAAGTCTAAACCACCAACACATTTGGCATTAAAAGTTTTGTTACAGCCCGCTCAGGTTCACAACCTTCCACGGATATAGTGAAATGACAGACTGGCTGCTGCTGAAGCCAATTTGAGAAAGTTCTGCCGTTGTATCGCAGTTCATTATCCCCTTAGTTGTGACCCTGCTACTGTTCATCAAGCTACAATGGAAACACATGAACCATCTTAAAAATCCGTTATATTAAAAAAATTAATTATTTTCAAGCTGGATCTTCTTAGCAATGCAATTTGCAAGGGCACTCCTCTCCCCACTTTCCTCCCCCCCTTGACAATTTATAGGACTGGGATAATAGCGAACAACAGCCTAAAAACAAAAGGCCAGAGGCACGCTTCTCAGCCCGGCTTAACTGTCAAATACAACAGTATCTCCCCATTCCATCAGGATAGATTACCTTCAAGTAACAAATAGCGCCCACCAATAACTGAATTTTAACTCCCCTACAATCACCTGGGATCTCTTCTACGGCTACAGCTCCAAGAACCTGGACCACCAGTAGAAAGGACAATCCCACTCTCTTCTGGGGTCCTACCATGCAACGAAATCATAGCAGGCCACATATTTTGGTTGAATTAACTTTCAGCCAGATCGGTTCTTCGGATCAGCTCACCTCGCAACTTCACAAATACAACTGTGAGAAGTGTGAGTGCAAAGAAATAGGCAGAATATACTGCAAAGCGAGAGGGAAAACTGAGCGTACCGTGCCTTTTCCTCGTACGCATGCTGGATTAAGTGACTGTGGAACCATTGCCTAAAATAATCACAGTATGAAAATCTCTTCTTTCAGTGCAATAGAAACACACAATGAAACTACTACTTACCACAGGTAACAGTGATCAGAAAGACGATCGCTGCACCGGAGAACGACAACAAAAAGCCTAAGTAAGTGAATGCCATTTGCTCCAAAAAAATAAAAAAGGTACGGCTATGCACTTTTGTTTAGTAAAAAGGTGTTGGCATCCAAGGTGGTATCACTTCAGATGCAAACCCCAGTTTCACATGTCCAAATCAGATTTTTGTTTGACTGAGGAAGGAGACTGGAACACCTTGTGCGCATTGCAACTACAAAGTGTTACCTATCAAAGAGTAACCCCCGAGATAAAAATCTGCAACAGAGCCTCCTTTATACGCTCAGAGGAGCAGGAAGAACTCAGAGAAAATGCTCATTCAACATCTCGTTAAAAAGTTACCTTCCCACAAATTAAACCGCGTTTACACAACACGGCGGAGAGAGGCTGGCTGCATCCTCCGCCTCGGCAAAGGATAGCATCATCTCCGAGGCTTATCTAAAATGGCTCTGGCTGTTGAAGAGGAATAAAAATATAACGGAACGAAAGCGCTGCCTCAGGGGCAAACACCCGAGCTCCGTGCGGCTCTCTGAGAAGCGGGGGTCCCGCTCCTCTCCCCCGCACAGGGAGGGCGAGGGCCCGGTGCCGGGCGCGGCCTCCCCGCGGCCTGACAGGGGGACCCCGGGGGGCCGGCGGGGCGCACGTCGCTACTCACCCGGCCGCCGCCGTCTCCGTGCTCGCTCCCCCGGCGGCCCCCCCGGCCGCCCCCGGGGCCCCCCGCTCCTCCCGGCGGCGACGGCAACCTCCGGCTGCGGTGCGGCGACGGGGAGCGGCGGGAGGCGCCGCGGTGGCCCGACGGCGAACGGTGGCGGCGAGGCGGCGGCGGCGGCGGCGGCGGGGGACGGGGCGAAGCGCAGCGCGGCGGAGAAGCGGCGGAGGCGGCGGCGGGAGGAGGCGGCGGGGGAGGCCGGCCGCGGCCCGGCACGGGCCCCGATGTGCCGGAGCGGGAGGCGCGGGTCCCCGCCGAGCCGCTCTCCTTCAGCCGGTGCGAGGAAGACGAGGACGACGGCCCGGAGCGGCCGCTGCCAGAGCGGTACATGATGGCGGCGGCGCGGGGGTCCCGGCGGCCTGCGCGGGCACCCCGGCTCCCCTGACCCGTCCCCCCCCCCTCCCCTCCGCCGCCGCCAACCCCCCCGCCAAGCGGCGGGGGCACCCCCCCCTCCGCGCGCGCGTGCGCGCCGCTGGCCGCCCCGGGCGCGCTCCCGAGCCCGGCAGCCCCGAATGGCGGGGGCGGGGCGGGGGGGGCGGGGTGAGCCCCGGGAGGGGCGGGGGGGAAGGAGGAGGGAGGCGGGGACGGGCGCACAAAATGGCGGGCGCCGGGCGGCGGTCACGTGGGTGCGGCGGCGAGGAGTGCTGTGGCATGGCGGGCGGGGGCTGAGAGGCGCTGCGCCCTCTCTGGGGATGCGCTCGGATGCCTGCCTCGTCATGTGTGCTGCTGCTCCGGGGCGATGCCTCCTTCCCCCGAGGACACCGCCCGCGGGTCCCGGGGGACGGGGAGCGGCTGGTGGAGGAGAGAAGTGGGCTGTGGGGGTCTTGGTAGCGCCTGGCCCTAGGCAAGAGGCAAAGGGGGTTGTGCCGTCTCCCTGCTGTGGGGCTTCTCCTTCGGTAGGAGAGAGATGAAAAGCAGGTGCTGGCTGTCAGCTTTGGGGATGCCAAGTCCAAGCATCCACTTTATTAAATTTCTGGAGGATTGGGGAGGAATTGCCTCATGCCTCATCAGCTGGGCTCCTGCTATTGACCGTGCTCAGGGCAGGCATGTAAGTGTGGCTGCTTTGGTGCTCCCTTGTAAGTGAAACATGAAGTGTTTCTCCTGTTTGTTGCTACTGTGAGGAGGAAGAGTATTTTTGATGAAGTGAAATGGGCTTGCAGCTAGACAACAGGCTGCACTGATTAGGTGTGGAAAAACACACTTTCCACTATGAATGCAGAGAAATGAAAGTTCCATTAAAAAAAAAAATCCACTTCCCAAATTCATGAGCCTTTGTATCTTGGTTAGGAACTAGAAGAAGCTTCATCTGTTAAACATATTTTTTTCCTTAATACGTAGATGTGTCTTTCTTCACTGGTGGTGAGGCGCTGAAGCAGGTTGCCCAGAGAAGCCGTGGATGCCCCATCCCTGGAGGTGCTCAAGAGCAGGTTAGATGAGGCCCTGAGCAACCTGATCTAGTGGGTGGCATCCCTATGCATGACAGGAAGGTTGGAACTAGATGATCTTTAAGGTCCCTTCCAACCCAAGCCATTCTATGATGTCATGAGCCTGTATATATGAAGACCTACTCACTTCTGGTAGATTTGGAGGGGTGGGTGGAGGAATGTTATCCTTGTTTTTGGAGAATGTATTTTCAAAAACATAACGTGCTATTTGAAGCATGCTACCTAAAGCATAAGTAAAAAACATCAGGTTTATGGGTGGGGGTCTGGGGTCTGCCTGATAATAAGTATTTCTGCTGGAAGTGGTTAGGTACAACTGCGTGCTAAAAGTAACTGCCCCACCTTGACATTTTCTGAGTGAGCGCACCACTACACAGGCTCAGGAAATAGGCTCAGCTATGCCAATCATCAAAATAGGTAGAAGATATATAAAGACTATCTTATTTTCCGTTACCATTGTCTACTCTTCCCCCTTCTCTCCTATGGTTGTTGATGTTCATCTGTGGCCTTCATTGAATTACAAGTATCCTGGGATATAAACTTCACCTTTGAAGTGCCCAGCATTCTGCAGATCTGTTTCTGGTGTGTGGAAAACGTAATGGTAGTGGAGGCAATTCATACTAAACCTGTTCCAGCTAAGTACCCCAAGCAGCAGAGATGGTAACAGTTGGATAGGCACAGGGTTGTGCTTTATGAGAACTACAAAACTGATGTGTCTCTGGGGATTTCTCCTCTAGCTTTATACTGTAAATGGAACACAAACACTTTCTTCCTATAAGGAATGTTCTAGAACATTTAGGTATTTGTTAACTTTCTTTTGGCCTTGTATCCAAAGGAGGTATCTTGGTGGCTTATGGTTATTGATTCAAGTGGTGTTTAGAAAGTGAAGGAATCCAGATGCCACTAACATCAGAAAGTTCAGTAAAACTTGACTACAATCCAGCCAGTAAACTGGGGAGAGAAGAATGGAAGAAAGAAGCAAAGAATGTATGTGCTATAGTGTGTTTTTTTTTAAAAAAAAAAAAAAGAAAAAAACTATTTGTTGGCAAAACATACTTGACTGAGTAGTGCTCATTAACATTTTGTAGCACCCTGTTATCTTACTGAACATCACTTTACAACTACTAGATGCATTCTGTGCTTCCTGTATTGGCCTTTTTCAATCATGCCTTACTGAATCAAGTTTTTAAGGGACTGAGTGCTCACAGTAGAATTCAGTTAAATTATTACTAAGGTTAGTACTAAAATTTGGGCCCAATGGCACAGAGGAAATTGAGGGTTCTCATCTCTTTGCAAGAAAGAGTGCTACATTCTGTTCCAGGGATTGGAAAAAAAAAATCAGAGAAGGTCCTCACCTGCTTTGTAGAGTTTTGTAATACTCATGCAACTGATGGACCAGACTGTCATCGGATGAAGGAGGTGCCGGTCAGTCTGCTCTGCTACCAGTTCATCTCCAAAACTGCTCTTTGGAATTCCACAGCTCATCTCGGTCAGAGGAACTTGCAATTAGCTGCTGCTTGGAGCTGCTTAGCTAATTGGATGCTGAGGGCAAAGTTGGGGTAACAAGGTGCCTCTGAATTCTTGTTAGGCCTCAAGTAATGAAGTCACAGGAGCAAAAGGCATTGAGAAATAGAAGAACAGAATAAGAAAAGTTAGCTATATGAACAAGTAAACAATAATCAGAACTAATGTTAATTCAGGTTAATTTGATGTTAAAAAAAATAGTATATAGAAAAATATGTTAATTACAGTGGTTTTTTTTACCTTCATACACCTAAGTCAAGAATAGATCCATGGGTGTGAGGCAGCCATGCAGCACTATCTCTAATGTTAAAATGCTGGATTACTAGTAAGCGGACAGGCAGTTCCTGTGTTTTTGTGGCAAAATGAGTATTCTTGTGAGAAAGTGCAGTGGAAGATACTCCTCTGTTGAACTTTGCGGATTTTCTTCCCCTGGAAAGCAGTGTGAAATATGTATGTTGTGTCTTCAGGTCCAGGAGAAGCAACCCATTCATGAAAAATGTTGGGCTGAGCCAAGTAATAAGCCATTCTTGGTCATGATGTCATGGAATTTGAGGATGGTTCAACTGATAGGAGAGCCCTGGCTGCAAGCACAGAAAATGCATCCAAATAGACGATCGCTTTCAGAGATTTTACATCTATAATTACAAGGTTGATATCTCTGAATTTAAGGCTTGCCTAGACTGGCTTCTGTTGCAGTTCAATATTTACTTGTAGCTGGGAGGTGGAATGGGCATGGAGTCTACACTCCTTCTTGGACTCCCTGGTCGTAGGAGGGGTATTAAATAATCTGTTACAAAATAAATTCAGAATAAAATTGGGGGACAGTTTCCCTTTGCCAGGTTGCTTTTCCTCACTGCAGATATTTCAGTCTAGACTTCTGAAAAACTCTGGCTAATTGAGGATGAATAAAATCTGACCTGTGTTGGACCTGGGGGGGGGGGTGGATTAAATGAAACCTGATGGGTTTTTTGTTTTTTGTTCCATTTGAATGCTCTGATTCTTTGATAAATGTCAGGTGCATGATTATTTATAGTATGCAAGGTACTTTGTAACTAATACACCCACAAGCCTATATTTCACATGACATACATCTTAAATCAGTCAAATACATAGTAGTAAATGTCTCAGGCAGCAATATTCAGGAAGAGGGGAAATAGCCAACAGGAAGCATGAAAATGAGGAATGTTTTAGATGCTGGCCTTTCTTGTATTTAAACGTATTTAGGCAGAACAGGTACCAGTGATTTCAGATCCGTTAGGGTGGATTAATATTCTGAGTGGCACACGAAAGCTGTCCATTTTTCAGTCCATGTGGGAAAGTTTATGGTTTTGAACATGAAAAGAGAGGTTAGGAGAGATGAGCAAGCAGAAGCAGCACACAAAATGAGAATGCCAGAACACAATGTGGTTGAAATGAAAAACTCTTGAGAGTGATTAGTTCAAGGGAGAGGGGATGCTCTTTGTCCTGGTATCTGAGAACTTCTTTGGTGTCTTACAAAGTCAGGGGGAGGCTTCCCACCCACTCCTAATTTGGAATAAAATAAAAAGCTGGAAATATGAAATCTGAAAGCTTTACTTGTGTGCAGCTCATGCTGCATCCTCATCTCTGAGCTGTCTTACGAAGTTTCTGTCTTAAGAACTTCTTTCATTTTTTGAAGGGAAGCTTCCTTGACTGTAAAGAACATAATACTTACTATCAAGGCCTCTGCAGGAAAGTTTATTCTAGAAACCTTTGAGCAGTCTATGGGAGAAAGACCAGCCGGTCCAAATGCACCTAGTGTACAGATTGGTAGCTTAATTGAACACAAAAAGGCAGCCTTGCAACTCTGGCACACAAGTGAAGATTACTTTCAGGACTGTGAGAAATCAGAATCCTCCAACACAACAATTAAACAAGGATATATAGAGATTTAGGAAAACAGCACTATGCTAGAAGGTTGACCTGCACTTGAGTAGAAATTCTGGTCCCTCTTCAGATTCATATGTTGTAAGGCAATAAGGTTTCTCAGTAACTAATATTACAGTGAATGTTGCCTTCTTGTTCCTCTTTACAGTACAGTCTTCATACCAATTAGGTCTCTGTGCAGGACTCAGAGAATAGGAGTAGCATGTCTTCAGTCTCCACCTGAAAGCTGATTTTCTGATACGATGGTGGGGGCCTGGTCCTGAAAATCTGTGGAGAAGATGGCAAACTGATAAAGCTTGACCAAAAGAAAAACACCTTTTCTCCCAGGGCAAGAACAAGATCAGAGAAGAGCAGCCTGATGTGGGAGGAGTTTCTGAACTCATGTGGGATTCCTGTAGGGACGGCAGATGCCCGGGCAGGTCTTCCAATACTTTCTCCTGCTTTATAAGCTCACAGCAAAAGCCTTTCGGTGTTGCCAGGTGCTTACTGCCATGCCTTTCTCTCCTGCTTCTTTCAAGGAAACTATGATTAGAGCGTACAGTGGCCTCCCAGCATTTGCTCTTATCTCTGCTGTCTTGCTCCTCTGACCAGATTGCTCTGTCTTAGACAGGAATGTTACTGATATTTTGCTTTTTTGGCACCCCATTGATAACACTTCTAAGCTCTGAGAATGCTTTATTGTCCCTCTGAAGAACTGTGTTGAAAGTAAAATTTGCTACCTGTGATGAATTATTCACAGGGATACACTAATTTTTTCTGGCAAGAGAGATTACTGAGGGAGGGTTTGAGAAAATTGAGTACCCAGAGCACCTGCCATAAAATCACCAGGAGCAGCTAAAATCGCCAGGCTGCATTCCGGCTTTACTGCATGCACTTATTATTGTACAACAATTTGAAAGGATTAGGGCTGGATGTTTTCTCATCTTATTGCCTCAGATGGGAAGCTGAGCATTTACTCACCTGATAATGCAACATAATCTCGTGATAAAGGCTGAGTCTTGCATTCTGTGATGCCACTTGCATGTGTTATGTTCCAGACACAGTCACTGAGCACAAGATGGATAAAACCAAGTGTTTTTTTTCAGTGTGAGTTATTCAGACGACTGTATTAGGTTAACATAACGATCTCTTCTGACTTTATACGGCTATTACCACGTCAGGAGAGCTCTGCAACGTTAGGAATACTGCTGTATTGCCGGCAGAGCGCTCTTGCAGCAGTACCATCTGCCACCAGCGAAGAATGAACGCTCTGCCCTTAAAAGCATTTATTTCGTACGCGTTTATGAGCCAAGCTACCGCCGCCAGGGGGGGCACCGGGCGGCCTGGGACGGGCCTTGGCGGGGGGCAGAGGTTGGAGCCGGAGCAGGCCGCAAGGCCGGGGCCTCTCCAGGGCCCGGGGGCGGCGGGGCGCGGGCATGGAGGGCTCGGCCCGGGCGGGCGGTGGGAGCGGGCCGGGAGTGCTGCGGGGCCGGGAGTGCTGCTACTGGCCCGGCCCGAGTCCTATAGCGAAGCCGTGGAGGGATGTGACCGATGGGTGCTCGTGTGCACAGCTGGCAGTGTTTTGCCGAGGGGCGTGGGCAGGCGGGTGCTTCCCGGGGTGATTTCGGAGGTGAGCTGGCCGTGAAACCCACGGCCTGGAAGGCAGCAGGAAGTTTCAAGTTGCCAGAGCAGCGAGGTGCGGGGGTGACCTGAGGAGACGGCGTAATTTGAGCTTGATCGGTGTGCAGAGATGATAAGACAGCAGGCGTGCAGTGTCCGAGCCTGGGCTGCACACCCAGGAAGTTGTCTCTAGTCCTAGGTTCATTTCTTATCACAGCCCGCCCCGGCGGGGGCTGTACTTGGCCCGTGCCTCACACTCCTTTCTCTTTCCTGCCCTAGCAGCTCCCAGTAAAAGATGGAGAACATCCTGACAGGCTTGTGTGGCACCGGCCCGGAAGATCCGCTCCCGCTGTGGGTTCACGGCAGCATTGGCCATTGCTTTAACCAGCTGACATTAAATGCGATTCCTCATGTGGTCCTTGCAGTGGTCAGTGCCTGCTTCATTGGCACTCCCAGGTATGACAACCAACTCGTCTAGCTCTTGATTATTATGCAGGACTGGAGGCGGGGTGGACAGGCTGGAAATTAGATCTCTCTGTAATGTACAGCGTATGTCCTTAGAGAACAACACGATATTACAGTGCTATTACATTTGTCAGCATCTGTCCTAATTCAGAGTACCGTGTTCAGCTCTGGTCACTCCACTGCAGAAAGGAGTCCAGAGAGAATAGAGAGGATAGTGAGAAAATATAACAGAAAATAAGTGAAAAGAATTTCAGTGAATGGGGATTGGGAAAACTGGGGGTCTTACAGGAGAGGATATAAATCCAAGGTGGCATGGAAGATGTATGTAAGGTAGTAAGTGGTTCAGAGAAACAAAAAAGTTTTCCTGTTTACTCTCTTGAATTTGTAAACATGACAATGTTCACTGATATTGAAAGGCCGCAAATGGTGATAAAGCAAGTGATAATGAAATCTTTTGTTGGGCAATAGATAATAGACTTCACTTAAACAGCATCACTGAAACCAGGAGTGAGAAAAAAATCTTTATGGAGAAAATATCACAAAGATGAGAGAAATCAAGGATTAGAAATGTGACACAGAGAATTTGATCATCAAGATGTTAAATATATTTTTCTGTTAATCTTCAAGGACTGGAGTCTGATTTGACCACAAAATATCACAGTTGCAAACAAATTTATGTATATAAAGGCTATTCACAGTATCTGAATCTCTGGTATTGATTTTTTACTGGACTTTATTGACCTGCTCTAGTTTAGCAACACCTACAATCTGAAAAGGTTACAAATCTAGGGAAGTGAATACATCAGTTGCAGATAGGGAAGTGTATACAAAGGAATTAATTAAGAATTAAGAGATAAAGAGGGAAAGGGGAAGGAAAGAGAGTGTTGACTCTCCTTGTCATGAGATGTGATGGAATACCAACTGTGAAGTTTTTCTGCTCTTTCTCCCCTTAGATCTGGCTCTGGGGTGCCTCGCCAGCCAGGCTGGAGATACAGAATTGCTGCTGCTTTTATACTCGCTGGCCTGTTCGTCGCTGATATAATCCCAGCTGCCATTTCTCAGCAGGAGCTGGGCCCTGTGTACCTGGAAGTGCTGGCCAGTGGCATCGCTGCACTAACGTGGCTCACTCATGGCGCCACTCTGCTCATGCTCTGCAGGTCCATTCATGGCTCTACCAGGGGCCCTGCAGCCCTGGCTCTCCTCACTCTCTTACCCCTACCTTCTCTCATCATCACGCTGGTCTGGTACTGCAGAAGTGGGACAGCCTGGTCCCCTGCCCACCCTGCTGTCTCCTCCAGGTTCACCATTCTCTGTCTGCAGCTGGCGTCTCTGCTGGTGTATGTGATTAGCTACCTCTTACCCACCCCTGACAGGCACAAATTCCTCTCCATCAATAGCTCCTGGCAGCCAGACCAGCTCATCTCAGAGCCAGGCATCTCCGTGTCAGGTCAGCAGCAAGTGGCAGAAGATGGTGAGAGCTGGCTCTCACGCTTCTTTTATGTTTGGATGAACCCTCTTATGAAACGTGGCTATCAGTGGAAGCTGAACCAGCCACAGGATGTCTACCTGCTTCCTCACCAGCTCCAGGCTGCCGGGGTTTGTGATCGGTTCTATGCCTGCTGGCAGAAGAAGGCAGCTCTGCACCAAGAAGAGGAAGAGACGGTGTCTCTTACTAGCCCAATCATTGCTGCAGGCGATGGGAGTAGCGGTGTCCGGGACAGCTTGCACCGTGCCCAGGAGCCTGTGAGACTCTTCTCAGTGCTTCATGCAGTCTTTGGGCTTCGTTTCTACTCGCTGGGACTTCTCAAGCTGGCCGGCAGCCTGCTCGGTTTCTCGGGCCCCCTGCTTCTGAACCTGCTGGTGAACTTCATGGAGTCGCGGCAGGAGCCCCTGAGCCACGGGGTGCTCTATGCACTGGGGCTCTTTGCTGGCTCCTTCCTGGGCGCCCTGCTGCGCAACCAGTTCAGCTACGAGGTGAACAAGGTGACGCTGATGGTGCGGGCCGCCGTCATCTCTGCCATCTACCGCAAGGCCCTGCGTGTAGGCAGCACCAGCCTTTCCCGCTTCACCGTGGGTGAAATCGTCAACTTCATGAGCACGGACACCAGTAGGTTGGTCAACTTCTGCCTCAGCTTCCACGAGGTGTGGAGCCTGCCCTTCCAGTTTGCCATTACCCTTTACCTCCTCTACCAGCAAGTAGGGGTAGCCTTTCTGGGAGGCCTGGCCTTGGCACTGCTGCTTGTGCCCATCAACAAGGTCATAGCCAACCGCATCATGATGAGCAACAAGGAGATGCTGCAGCACAAGGACGCACGGGTCAAGGTGAGGGGCAGCTGGTAGCTCTCTGAGTTGGTTACGGTATTCTCTCCCCGTTTGTCTTTGGAACGTTGGATTTTGGCCACTTGTGGTGAATCCCAAGTGAGTGAATTGAGTCACAACTGTTGGGAAAAGTGCTAGAGGGGGCACACGTGTAAGTGGTTCAAAAGCATTTCAGGGTGAGGCATGTTCACCACCTGCAAGATAGCAAACCTCTACTGTTTGTCTTGCCCCTGAGCAAGTTAAAGTTCCCTTGCAGCTTCCTTTTCCACGTGTAATAGTTAATGCAGGTCTCCTGATTGCTTCCTTTAGAGACACTTCATCCTGTTACTGCAGTAATCCTGTCACTGGTGAGGTATCTTGCAGTCTGGACAAACGCAACAATCATGGATGTAGTGGTTTTATATCACTCCAGCTTGGCACCCTCAGTCAGCTTTTCCACAGCTGTTTGGAGCTTTTGAAATATTTATCTTCCTAACAGAAGGTGCATCTAGTTGTACGGGATGTGCTGGATTTTCTCCAGCTATTGCAGGACTGGTTTGCTACGTGAACTCCTTACTGGTTTTCTTTCATGTCAGGCACAAGCATATCTCAGCTTGCTCTGCACATGCTGACCTGAGAGCAGGAGCGAGAGGGGAACATGCTACAGGGATACCTGAGCTGCTGGATGTGAGCCAGCTTGGCTCTGGACACAGGCTAGCTGTGGAGTTGTGTAGTGTTTTGCCTTTTCCTGAACCTCACACAACATAGGTAGCTGAGCAAGCTGCTGGAATGAGAAAGGGCAAAGTTCTCAGTAGCTGCCACTTGAGTTTATGTCTCCTTTAGCAATAAATGGCTCCTGGTATCTCTAGCCTGGCCCTTAGCCCAGCCCAGATGCCTAGCTGGCATTTGGTATGTTGGGCAGACACTGGTTACTAGATGGGATTTTCCCCTTTGCCTGCAGCTCATGACCGAGTTCCTAAGCGGCATTCGTGTGATCAAGTTTTACGCCTGGGAGAAGCACTTGAGCACCAGGATAAATGCCTGCCGGGCTAAAGAGCTGCAGAAGTTGCGAGCCATCAAGTACTTGGATGCCGTGTGCGTGTATCTGTGGGCAGCACTGCCTGTTGTTGTCTCCATTGTCATCTTCATCACCTACGTTCTGTTGGGGCACCAGCTCACTGCCACAAAGGTGAGTGAAGGGGGAGATCCCAAGTGACAGCACGGCTCACTGTGGGTAGTATTGAGAGCTCTAAGATACCTCAGAGCTCTAACTAGGAGACTAGGTAGAGTAACTAGGAGAGCCTAGTTACAGGCCTGAGGCATCTTCTCTGTGAAATGAACACCTCCTGCTTCTCCCCACAGCTCTTCAGGCTCTCTTTGGTGAAGCTGTTTAGAGAGTACAAGATGCCAGGGAAGTACAGCCTCCAATTTTATGTTTCTTTCCTTACCTCTGCAGGTGTTCACAGCGTTGGCCCTTGTAGGGATGCTCATTCTCCCCCTCAACAGCTTCCCATGGGTGTTGAATGGGACCTTGGAAGCCAAAGTCTCCCTGGATCGAATCCAACGTTTCCTTGAGCTTGTGGACCAGGACCTGGAAGCTTATTATGCCCTAGGTAATGGGGAAAGATGCTGATGGGCTTGGGACTGAGCAGGAGATGTTTGGAGCAGGGAGCTGAGGTGTGAGCCCCAGGGGCAGTACTGGAGGGCAGCTAGCCGTCACGATGTGATTCAAGACATTCAGTTGGCAGAGCACAGTGAAGGCACTTCATTTGTGTGGAAAACAGGATACAAAGCCACAGCATTCCTCTTTACCAAACGTAAGCCACTGCTTGTCCCTAAAGAGC
Source organism: Heteronetta atricapilla (assembly GCA_011075105.1). Lineage (NCBI taxonomy): Eukaryota > Metazoa > Chordata > Aves > Anseriformes > Anatidae > Heteronetta > Heteronetta atricapilla. Next base: position 24,719,592 of record CM021733.1, read on the forward strand.
CCCACCATTAGCGTGCCTCTAGAGAAAGCTGTTCCTTCCCCTGTCCAAAGCTCCTCTGCCAATAAAGCCTTCAACAACCTCAGCTTGGCCTGGCAGAAATGTTTGGGTGTGTGCCCTCTCCTGAGCCATCATTGCTCCATTTTTCTCCTTCCTTGCTGTTTACCAGTTCCCTTTCACCTTCAACAATAAGAAAACCAGGTAATCCTTGCCGTGGCTCTGTGAGAGCCAGCAGGTCACCCTGTGTGTCCAGAGGGAGTTGCAGACAGGAGGGCTGGAGGAACAGAGATAACATATTTAAGGACAAATCAGTAGGCAAGCGTCTCATTCTGGGGTTGGTCCAGGGCATCCTAGCTGTGCCCTCTCCCTGCCTCTTCCATTTGGGAACAAAACTGATGGTATTTGCTATGTCAGGTCCCTGTCATTCTCTGGCCTTCTCACTGTAGTGCTGCTTTTCCCTTGCAGAGAGCCCTTCAGGTACAGCTTCTGCGATAGAGATCCGAGGTGCAGATTTTTCATGGGCACCAGGTGAAGAAGAAAGCAGCAGCCAGCCCTTATCCACAGGCACTCTGCAATTGCACATTGAGAATCTCTCAGTGAGAAAGGTGAGCAGGAATGCAGGAGGAAACAGAGAAAATGGCCCAAGAGGAGCTGGGGTGACGTGTTTTCTTGGTCTGATGAGCCATATATCAAAGATCTTCTCTTGGCCCAGAGGTGCGGGACACATCACATCTCTCAGAGCTGAAATGGGCTGGGGGAGTTCAGGCTTGGCTCACAGATGGCAAAAAACTCCCTCTACTTCCCACCACTGCTACAGGCAAGGATTAAGCTGAGCATACATGTGGGTTCCAGAATAACTTGGTTGTTAACACTCCTTGCAGACTTGTGTCCTGCCTTATCAGGGATCTGTTTCATGCAGCAGCTGTGCTGAGCTCTGTGACTGTATTTGTGAGGCAGTCCTAGCTTAGGACAGCTGTCAGCTTTCTTACAGGCTCAAGAAGCACGGCCAAGCCAGCATGTATTAGCTCACCAGGTTGCTCCTTTTCATTTCCCTTTACAGGGGATGCTCTTGGGAGTTGTTGGGAAGGTCGGCTCTGGCAAGAGCTCTCTGCTTGCAGCCATCACTGGAGAGCTCATTAAGTAAGTAACCTAAAGACTTCTCCCTGCCTGGTCCCTCCACGCCACAGCAGGCGAGGACCATCCAGTGCTGCCCATATTTACAGGTCATTTTGATCTGCCAGTAGTTCACCTTTGTTGCCTTTCCATCCACCTCTGGTGTGCTTGCAGACAAGGTGGTCAAGTGTATGTTTGTGACCTGGAGCAAGGATTTGGTCTGGCCACACAGGAGCCTTGGATCCAGTTTACCACCGTCCGTGAGAACATCCTGTTTGGGCGGGAGTATGATGCCAGGCTGTATGAGGAGGTGGTGGAGGCCTGTGCCCTCTCTGAGGACCTGAACGTGAGTGCCTGAACTCGAAACCTTCCTGGGCCTCCTTGGCCAGCTTTTGCATCCAGCCTGAGCCACACTCCTCAAGAGTGAGGAGTTCTCACTCTTGCAGGCTTGAGCCTGCTTTGCAATGTCCCAGTCACAGGGGCTGAAGCTAGATGATCGTTAAGGTCCCTTCCAACACAAACCATTCTATGATTCTGTGATTGCCAATCCCAGACCATACCTAGCCCCACTTTTCTTTAAGGTGTGAAGTCGCTTTGGTAGCACTTTGGATGGTTTCCTCTGCACTGAGTTCTTCGTCCTGGGGAAAGATGATCTTGCATCTGGCTGTTGACTGCCAGGTTTTTCAGGCAGGAATCTGTCAGCAGCTGATGCTCTTTTGGGTCAGAGGGCACCTCCCTGGAACTGAGGGGCTGTGTCTGTGGTCCTCCCATCAGTAACGCATGTGTTCTGGGTTGAAGCTTGTGGCTACATTAGCCAGTGAAGTTGCTGTTACACCCAGTAGGAAACGTGCCTCTTCCTCCAAGTTTACCAACTGGAGCCTGATTTTCTAAAGAGCCAAGCACTAGAAGCTCCCGTTTGCTTCAGCAGAAGTTGTGAATGCTCTGTAAGGATAAAGTATTTATTTGACAAGTTGTAGATGTTGCCTATGGAAGTTGTTTCTGACTACTGAAGCTCAGTTGTTTTTACTGTTTGGATGGGCCCTGGCAATATTTTGTTGAAGGCACAGCTACTGCCCTCCCAGAAAAGTCCTAGGCAGAGTTAGAGTTGTCTCAGACCAGAAGTTCCTTCATGGGTGGTTCAGATGGGGCCACCTGCTGGAGCCTAAGAGACTCTGTTGGCATAAAGGTTGCCAAGCATGCCAGTTGTCTGCAGAACGGAGTGTGTACTGTTGCATTGTTTCATTTCTGGTAAGAGGTCAGCCTAAGGAGTTACTGCCAGGGTCAGGGGATGGATCCCAGCATTCTGATCTTGAGTTCTCAGTAGCTTCCTGCCCCTTTTAAATGGATTTTCTTGAATGTTTCAGATTTTACCAGCAGGTGACCAGACAGAGGTGGGCGAAAATGGCGTGACACTCAGTGGGGGACAGAAGGCTCGAATAGCCCTTGCCAGAGCTGTTTACCAGGTAAATAGCAAAGCAGCTGTGCTGTGCCCTGTGCCAAGTCAAATGCAAAGAAGTTGGAAGCACGCAGCTGTGCGATGGGCTCTGGCAGCACATCTTAAACCATATCAGGCTGGCCTAAAGGTGTTAGCAGTGTCCCGTGCTGAGGCACTTGCACTCAGCACTGCCTGCTCAGGCAGGGCCAGGGGCTGTATCCCCATCTTTTGTCTCCCTCAGGAGAAAGAGCTTTACCTGCTTGATGATCCCCTGGCTGCCGTTGATGCGGATGTAGCCAGTCATCTTATGCGGAAATGCGTTCTTGGAGTTCTCCAACACAAGACCAGGATCCTCTGCACCCACAGGACTGAGTTTTTGGAGAAGGCTGATGCCTTGTTGTTGATGGACAATGGCAGGATAGTCAAGACAGGTACAGTGGCTGTCTTTGCAGTGCCTGTGTGCCAGTTTTGAATGGCTTGAGCAAAGATGGCCATAAGGAAGTAGGATTAACTAGTGGGGAACCCAAGGAGGTTTAAAGAACTTGGGCACACTGCATGTGGGCAAAGAAAGGCAGTATGGAATGGAGCGTGCAGATGCACAGATACGGACAGATAAGGCAGAAAGCCATGGCAGGATATAAGCAGCAGAACCTTCAGGGAGGCAGCTGCTGTGAGAGGAAATACGGGATGTAATGACAGAGCAAAACTGGGCCATTTTGTACCTGGTGTCTGTTCCTCTCAGTCTCTGAAGCATTTGCATGTCTCTTTGCAGGCACACCGGCCGATATTCTGCCACTTGTGGAAGCGATCCCCAAATTCAAGGATGTGGACAAGAGGCAGAAGGACAAAGGTTTATACCTGGCAAGCTTGGGGGTGGCTGGGACAGTACAGCTCAGCTGAGCACCCAGGCAGAACCTGTACCTGATGACTGCTGGCCTTAAGCAGAGCTCCCACCACCCTGCTGTGCTGTGGTGGTGCTGGTCTGTGGGTAGTCTGTTCACAGGGGGAGAGAATGCATATGGATGATCAGGTGTTGGTCTGGAGGAGTGTTTGAATCTGCTTTTCCATTTGTGGTGTGGGTCTGGATGAAAGTCTGCCAGGATTGGTGCACCTATCTTGAAAGGAGAGAGAGGAGGGAAGAAAAGTCTTCCTTGTAGCCTAGATTTATTGTATATACAGCAAGGAGCAGCTCCAGGAGGTACTTACATTGCACTGACCTCTGCTTTTGCTTCTATCCCTACAGCCCCTGATGAGCAAAGCCAAGAAGAGGACATAGAGATAGAGGCAGAAGAATCATTCCAGGACAACCATCTTCTCCAAAAGGAGGAGGAGAAGAAAGAAGGGGCAGTGGCTTTTCAGGTCTACAAGGCATATTGGTTGGCAGTGGGCAGCTGCCTGGCATTATCCATCCTCTTCTCACTGCTCCTGATGCAAGGTGAGGCAATGACCCAGGAGCACATCTCTCTTTAGATGTTCCTCTCCTCTTGTTTCCTGGCTGTGTGGAGTCCAGGGAAGAAAGAGGCTGGGCTTTAATTGCTCTCCCTGCACCAGGAAGACCCCTCTTCTCTTCCTCAAACTGAAGTAGCATGGTGGGGACAGGAGGGGGGGGATACGTGGGAACTGGCTCTTGCCTCTCATTTGCTGCTGCAGTTGTGTGTCTGCTCCTTTAGCAGTGCCCTGTCACTGCTGCAGCTCATGGCAGTTCCCTTGCTCCTGCTCTACTGGAAACAGCACAGAGTGAACACAAATGACTAGACTGGGCAGTGAGACAAAAACAAAAGCAGCCCACCTACTCCCCTTCCAGCTTTTCTGCTTTGTATTTGCTGACTTGAAGGTTGAATCCCTCGTTACACAGTCTGTCTCTCTCTGTAGCATCCAGAAATATCTCGGATTGGTGGCTCTCACATTGGATCTCCAGCATATCCCAGACAGCAAATACCTCTGTGATGGTCTGTTCAGCTTCCCTGCCATCTGCAGAGCTGCTTCTCTTCTCCACTGTTGGGTTTGTGTAAGTGAACTCTGGGCAGGAGATGCCAAAGGAAACGCTCCCATTTTGCCCATGTGCGTTTCCTGTGAATATCCTTGAGACCGCCCCACTGCAGGGGATCTGCATGGCTGCTTTGAGAAAGACAGAATTGAAATCTCTGTCCAAAGATGGAACTGATAAAGTGCCTGTAGTGCTTCTAACCTGAGGTTGACAGAAGACCCCTGGCTGTATATTAATCACAGCATTTGTCTCAGCATAGCAAAGGAGGAGTATCAGGCTGAATTATCCTGATTTCCCCTTGAGTCTGTTCCTGGGTCCTGCTGCCCTGTCTGAGTTTACTGCCATAGGGGCCTTGGCAGATTCATAATCTTCCTCCTTCCCTGTTCTAGCTCCCCCGTTCAAGCCCTGGACACAGCCTCAGTCCCTTCCAACGGTTCAGCGGATGTGAATTTCTACCTGATGGTTTACGGGAGCATTGCAGGAGCCAACTCCCTCTTCACCATTTTTCGGGCCTTCCTCTTTGCTTACGGCACCATCCGTGCTGCCACTGTCATCCACAACCGACTGCTCCAGAGGGTTATAAAGGTAACGGTCAGCAAGTCCAGGACAGTCTGGGGTTCCTGCAAGTCGTTCTGCCCTGCTATTCTTCTCACGGTTGGGAGTAAGGGTGTGAGAGATGGGTTTCTGCAGGCGTTAGCTGATGAGCTGGTTAGCTGCAGCTGACGGGCTCTTGATTTCTCGTTGCCTTGTTGCCAGGCCACGGTCACCTTCTTTGACACCACGCCAACAGGCCGCATCCTGAACCGCTTCTCCTCAGACCTGTACTGCGTGGATGACAGCTTGCCGTTCATCCTCAACATCTTCCTGGCCAACATGTATGGGCTCCTGGGCATGCTGGTGATAATCACCTATGGCCTGCCTTGGATTGGCCTGGTCTTACTCCCTCTGGCTGCCCTCTACTTCTCTATCCAGTGCTATTACCGGCGCACGTCCCGGGAGCTCAAGCGCCTTTACAGCCTCACCCTGTCTCCCATTTACACTCACTTCTCAGAGACCCTCTCGGGACTGAGCAGCATCAGAGCCATGCGGGCAGCACAGAGGTGAGCGGAAGGGAACCCAGAGAGCCAAAACTTTGGCTTTATAGACCGGTGCCATCGTGACGTGGGGCTGGGTACAGGGTGGTGGGAATGCCCCTGATCTGGGGCAGTGGGAATGGGGGTTGAGTGGTGCATGGTCTGGTGTGAACCTGTTGTGCTCCTGCCAGGTTTGAGTTGGAGAATCAGCTGCGCCTGGAGCAGAACCAGCGCTGCCTCTTTGCCAGCAACACAGCAATGCAGTGGCTGGACATCCGCTTGCAGATGATTGGGGTCGCTGTGGTTACTGCGATTGCAGGAATTGCCATCATCCAGCACCAGAAGCATCTGGGAAATCCAGGTGGGCTGCCAGGGATGGTTCTGTCTCCACACTTGGGCTGTGGCCCAGGGGTTCCTCTTCTCCCAGTCCAGAGCTGCACATCTCCTTTTACCAGAGTAGGATCCAGAGCTCCCACTTCCTGTCACTCTGCTTGTTATCCACAGTGTAATGCTTCAGCTCCCGTTCCTCCTCCTTCATGGCCCCATCCTAGAATGGGATCCCAGACTCCAGAGTGCTGAATTCTCACCTGTTTCTTTGTCCTGCAGCCAAGATCCCAGCCCCTTCCCTGCCATTAACACTTGATTATGTTTTTCTCCTCTCAGGACTTGTGGGCCTGGCGCTCTCCTATGCCCTGTCTGTCACAAACCTTCTCTCAGGCCTCATTTCCAGCTTCACTGTGACAGAAACCATGATGGTGAGTGTGGAGCGGACAGAGGAGTACACTACAGACATCCCTGTGGAGCCACAGGATAAAGTGGTCCAGGTAAAGGCCTAAATACGTTCTCAGGGACTGGCCCTGTGCCCTGCACTTGCCTCCAGGTGGAGATGAGAAGGTTTCAGTGTGCAGGGAGGGCCCTCACCTACAGAGTCTCTTTGGATCATTTGTCCTTTACCAGTACATCCCAAGGGGGGGTGAACCCCAGGCAGGAGTTGTTGAAGAGGAGTTGTTGAAGGCTAGAATGACAGGAAGGGTAGAAGAGCAGAAAGGGGTGGTAGAGCTAAGCTGTGAGGGAAAAACAGGCATAGAAGGGGGCTGGAAGCAGAACTGGTCTGCGCTTTGAGTCTTTTTGAAAGCCAAACAACAATGCAAAGGGATGGATGGGGCTTGGTCTGTGTGAAGGTGAGGCTGAAGATGACAGTGGGTCACAGTCACGCTCTGTCTCACTCTGGTGGCCCTCTTAGGTTGCTGCTGACTGGCCAAGCCGGGGGCTTGTGGAGTTCCAGCACGTGGTCCTGGCCTACCGAGCAGGCCTGCCCAATGCACTCGACGGAGTGAGCTTCACCGTGTACCCCAGAGAGAAAGTGGGGATTGTGGGTCGCACAGGATCTGGAAAATCCACTCTTTTCTTGGCACTTTTCCGTATGCTGGAGCTGAAAGCGGGCCGGATTCTCCTGGATGGTGTTGACAGCCGGCTGGTGGGCTTGGAGGAGCTGAGGTATGGGGGTCTGAGCAGAGCAGGGGGCAGCCCAGGGGGGTCAAGAAGCTGAGAACTGTCAGTGGTTGGATGCCAACGGGAAGGATGAGGAGGAAAGGGCTTACTGCCTGTGCACCCTCTTGTCCTGGCAGCTTCTTGTGAGTTGCTGTGTTGTTACTGTAGAGCTGTGCTGAGGAAACCAGGCTGAGTATGTGGTCCATGCCCTGTATCTGTCTCTAAACTATGCAGAGAGAGACACTGCCCCCAGGAAAAAAATAGTCTTAGATTTTCTGCAGAACCCACCCCATGAGCTCCCGTCTCTCCTTTGCTTGCAGATCTAGGCTGGCCATCATCCCCCAGGATCCATTTTTGTTCAGTGGTTCAATCCGGGAGAACCTGGACCCTCAGGGAAAAAGGACAGACGCTGAGCTTCACGAGGTGCTAGAGCAGTGCCACCTGCGGGATGCGGTTACTCGGATGGGTGAGTCTGAACCCAGTGTGGCGAGGTTGGTGAGCTCCTGGGAGAGGGGAGGAGGCCTCAGCTTGGGCAGGGAACTGAGGTAAAGAGCCTGGGTGGATGCAGCAGGGAATTGGTTGGGCCGTCTTGCTTATGAGTCCATGCCTCGGTGAACACCTGAGGGAGATGCTGGTCCCCTTATTCTAGCCAAGTGTTGCATCTCTGGGCCAGCTGTTGGTGGCATCTGAGCAAAAGAGGTCCAGTTCCTGAGGCTTGGGGCTGAGCAGGATTGGGATTTTGGGTGCTGCTGGGAAAACCCCAGACCGGGGGACCTGTGAGGGGGCTACACACAGCCTGGTGGGGTGGCCGCTGAGCTTGCCTCCTGCAGGTGGACTGGACAGCGAGCTGGGAGAGAGAGGAAAGAGTCTGTCTGTGGGACAGAGGCAGCTGATGTGTCTGGCAAGAGCCCTCCTGACGCAGGCCAAGGTGAGTGCCTACTTCTGTCAAAGCGAGGGGTGGAGGAGCCGCTGACAGCCCTGCGGGCCTGACAGGACAGAGCTCAGAGGTGGGCTGTGGTGGGGATGGGTGGCCTGTGCTACCTTCTCAGGCTGTCCCTGGGTGGGGACTGGGGTCTCCCAGAGGGTGCTTAGGAGCGAGCTCCCTTCGCTCTGTGTCCCTGGCAGGTGTTGTGCATTGATGAGGCCACAGCCAGCGTGGATCAGAAGACGGACCAGCTGCTGCAGCAAACCATCCGCCAGCGCTTCGCTGACAAAACCGTTCTGACGATTGCTCACAGGTAGGGAGGAAGCAGCACACAGCGTGGAACTTTATCCTGCCGGAGTGTTATTCCCTCATGGGGAGCAGTGGTTACGCCTGCTGTGCCTGGACCTTGAGCTGTGATGCGGCTTTTCAAGTGTGAAAGGGTGGAACTTGCCTGTGTGCCTGTTCCGCTGTATTAGCCCCTGGGTGCTGGGAACAACTGGATTGTTAAAACGTTGTACCTAGAAGCTGGGGGACAGCAAAGGGCAAATCACCACATCGTGTGGCAGATGGCTCCCCTGGGCACTGCTAGGACTGGGGAGTGAATGAGGCCGTGTGGTTCTGCCTGACGGGGCAAGGAGCAGCGGAGAGATGTCCTACAGAAAGGAGCAGTTGGACCCACGGGTGGAGCAGGCGTCTCTGGCTCAGCAGAGGGCACTGCAGGACAGCCAGCAGCGAAGGGCTGCAGCCAGCTTCTGGCCAGAGGAGGCAGAACACACTAATTCTGTTTTCCAAACCCGAATCTTGGTCCTAGCTTGTACTTGATGCTGGCCGGCTAGGCATTGCCTAGGCAGGGGAGGGCAGCAGTGCTTGCCACACGGAGGAGAGATTTAATATAGGAGTAGAAGATGGTTACAGGCAGAGGGAGGAGGACAAAACACAAATCCTGTGGATATGGAGAAGGGGATGGGTCAGCGTTAGGCAGTGGTCTCTGCCCAGAGTACTCTCACAGTTGCCAAGTGGAGAAAAATTTGGAGGAGGGATGTGCAATTGTACGTAGGGTGTTTTAAAGGGAACTGCTTCCCAGCACAAAGGTTAGCACAGAAATCAAAGTCAGACAAGCAGGTGGCGGGGGCTTGTGTCCTGCTGCAGATGTGGGAGGGGTGGAGGACAGGCAGGGCGAGCTGGGCCTCGTGAGTGACTCGAGTGTGTCTTGTTCAATGAGCTGATGGGTGAGGGGCAGGAGGGTGTGGTGGGAACGTGGCTCCTACACTAGGGAGGTTATGCAGAACTGGAGCAGAAAGGTAAGCACGCCGTGGGTTGCGGTGTGTTTGGGGTGAGGGCAGGCCTTCTTTGATGGAGGAGCAATTACTGAGAAGCAGCAGCAGAGGAAGGAGTGACAGAAGGCAAAGCAGCAAGACCGGGTTGAAGATGGTCCCAGCCTTTCTTCCCCTGGGATGGAGACAGGAGAGCAGTAAGGAGGGAGAGGTGGTGATGGGGTTTCGTACCCGTGGTCCTCCTGCACTATTCAGCTTTGAGTGAACCGTTCATTGAGTGGGAGAAATTTAGGGCTGGAAGTGACAAGTGCTTGTCCTTTGCCCCTCCACGTCACTTTCAGTGCTGCAGCCTGGCACTTTTTTGGGAATGAACCAGAGTCCTGAACCACATGGTGCTTTATTCTGCCCAAATCCTGTGTCCTGGCTTCCTGACTTGTGGTTTTGTAGGGCTGTAGTTTCTTACTAAACAATGCATGGCTGTGCAAAGACATTCCTGCTGCTCCATCCTTCCTCCCTAGGGCCAGCAACGAGGAGATCCCGGTCTCGGGCCACCCCTTGACAGCAGGCAGAGCAGCATGTGGGGTTTCTTCACTAATTTGTGTCCTGCCCTTGGCTGTTCCGCAGGCTGAACACCATCCTGGACTCAGACCGCGTGCTGGTGATGCAGGCGGGGAGAGTGGCAGAGCTGGACTCTCCCAGCAACCTAAGCAAGAAGGACGGCTCCTTGTTCCAGCGCCTCCTGCGCAGCGGGCAGCAGTGACCTCCCGCCCGGGCTGAGCCCAGGCAGCCCCGCTGGCTCTGTGGCTGGCTTTCAGAGCCTCAGCCAGCAGCGCTGGCCCTGCAGGGCCGGGAGCTGCCGAGGTGAGAGAAGGGGTTGTTCCTGCCTGCAGACAGCAATTGTGTGTCCTCAGGGACGGGAGCATGGCGTGGCAGCCCTTCCTTTAGTAGGAAAGGTAGGAGCTGGTGCTGAGGGCCATGCAAGCCTGGCTGGCGGGGCACTGTTCACCTCCCAGGCTTCCCTTTGAGATTACAGAGGGCTTTTCTGTTCGCTGAAGAATCAGCGACTCCTAGTCTGAGACTTAGTCTCACATGTACTGTTTAAATAAAGTGGAAACATCCTCGTGAAGCTCTGTTATTTGGGTCCTTGTCCCCTGTCCCCCCCAGACACCGACATCCTTGTGAGCTACAGTTGTGCCCTCCCTGCACACGACAACCCTGCCTCCTCCCTTGCTCTGTCAGGAGACACTGACCGCTCCAAATACCCCAGAAAGTTGCACCCAGAAGCCTTGCTTCCCTTTCTCCAGCTTCCAGTGGAGAAGACCGTCCCCCTGAAGGGCCAGAAGGTGATCACACTGAAGGCCTCTAAGATTAGTTTATTCCAAGACCATTTTTTCCTAGGGGAATTCCCTATGTCTCCTCCCCTGCTCCCAACTGCACAAACGTATGGCTTCTTTCAGTTTTAGGATCGATTTGCTCTTCCCATCAGCATGCTTGGACTCACGTTTGGGTTTTCCTCTTCGCAGCGCTCTGAGGCAACACCTAGCACATACACACTTTTGCTGTGCTGTCCTGAGGCAGGTCCCCTCCTGCCTCTAAGGCAGCCCGCAGGGGCCATCCCCACCCCCTGCAGCCCGGGTCCCCTCAGTGACCCTGATAACCTCGGTAACCTTGGCTTCCCAAGCACGCAGCCTCCCATTTCTGGAGGCATCAAGGTCACAGACCCGGGGAAGGTCCCTGGAGCTCTCCCAGCTGCACAGTGCCAAGGCAGTGAAGTCAAGGGCTTCCAGGCAGTGAAAGGTTTATGGTGGCTTGGGCCAGAGCATGGGGCAGAACAAGCCCTGTGCCACAGCCTGCGTTGGTACGTTTGAAGGCAGTGATGGGGATACTCAGACCCGGATAGAAGAGGTAGCTGAGCAATCTGATCTGACTGGATATGCTGAGGGCAGGAGGTTGATGTCCAGAGGTTCCTTCAACCTGAATTACTTTATGACTCTGATACACTGTTTCTGGGCTTGTATTTGTTTTATTTGATAAAGGTACATCATCCATCCATGTATTAAAAAAATAATCTTTCTGAGGAAGCCCCAGTCCCTTCTCCCAGGTCTCCCTCCTGGCTGAGCGTTCGCTCCTCCGTCCGCTCTCTTTGCACATCACCTTGAACTCAGCTCTACGACCCTACAGGCCAGTAGTAGGGATTTTGTTGCGCTTTGCTTTACTTTGTTTGTAAGAGATCCACTGCTTAACCCCCTGTTCCTACGAGGAGGCACGAAAAATCCCGGCAGGGAGACGCTGATTGCTGCGCACCAAACCAGAGAAGGCAGCGCAGACCTGGTCCAAAGGCTAAGTGCCACGGCAACCTGCTGCCTCTTGGCTGTGCTTCAGCGACGGTGGGGAAGGCAGTGCTCTGTCTGCTCCCTGCAGTCGTCCCAGGCTCCGTAGCCTGTCATCACAGCCACAGCAGGGAGCGTGGCCTGTTTTGTATCAAGAAGCACCACAGTGGCTGCTTTGGGGTTAGTGCTGGCAGCCTGCCTTGGAGCGGCTGGCAGGGGAAACGAGCGTCTGGATCTTGTATTGCTCCCAACACAGCCCCAGCATGTCTACCAGCCTCATCCATCTCCAGTTTCACCTGCAAGGGCATGTGAGAAGGACCAGCTTGGGCCCTGAGGACCCCGGAGGGGAGCGGGCTGTGCTCCTCCCCGTCAGCAAGTAGTGAAGCAGAAGTGTGCGCTGGGAAAGCTTTGGTGTTGGCGGCCAGGCCAGAAGGGACGGCTTGGTACGTGGGGGGAAAAGACCCCACAGATCATCAGGAGGAAGGAACGGAACACGTTTGTAATGCCAAGGCTGACAGCGAGGGGAGGGGGCATCCATCACACGGCAGGAAAAGAGCAGGAGGAGACCCCAAGAGATCTCCAGAGTCTCTTCGAACTGGCTCACAGAACCACAAGGCCGTGGAGCGAGAGCATTTGCTTGCTCCCTAGGGACACGGCACCTGAAATGACAGCCTCCAGAAACCGCCGGGAGACCCCGTCCCATCCCGGGGCAGAAAGCCCTGAGCAGACGCAACCATCCCAAAGGCCCCAGAAGAAACATCCCAACACCAGCAGAAACAGGGCAAAGCCACTTCCAGTAGTCACCGGGAGGAGTTGCAAAGGCAGAAGACGTCTGTGAGACGGCCGTGCCCTCCTCCAGCTCCACCAGTCCCATCTCCGAGCGCTCATGTCGGAGCGGTCCCGGCGCTGCTCCCTCGTGGGGCTGGCCCCACGTGGCCCTGCCTCGATTCCTGCGGGCGCTGGCTGTGCCGGCCGGGCGGAGGTGGCTCGGACACGTTGCGCCATGCTCAGCGCCGTGGGGTTTCGTCGATGCGCCCGCTGCCCCAGTGTGCGCCAGAACAGCTGCCCGGGGTGCAGTCCGAGGGGTCTGCCAGCGCGACGACCTGCCAGGGCCTGGCTCCGAGTCCTCGCAGCTCACAGCTCCGTCGTCTTCCTGGGCTCGATCAGGACGGTGTTCAGCATGCCCACCTGGCACTCCTGGTCTTGGAGCTTCCTGGCAGCCTGTGAAGGGCTTTGGCACCAGTTCGACCTCTGGCGGCCCCTCTGCCAATTCCTCAGGATGAGCAGGACGGTGATGAGGACCAGCACCGCCGTCAGCACCCCGAACACCAGCACTGTCACCAGCTGGGCTTCGCTCAGCCCGGAGTCCCTCTGGGTCACCACCTCCTTCACAGAGATTTTCAACAACCCTCCCCCCGGCGCTTTCTCGCTGTGGTTGGCCACACGCCGCCCCGTGACCGCAGTCCTGACGGGCTCCGGGTGCGTCACCCCGGGCGTCTCACTGGTGGTGCTCCGCATCACCCCGCCGCTCTCCTGGTTCGCAGGGTGGTAGGGGGGAGCCCAGGTGGGCTCGGGGACGGAGATCTCGCAGGTTTTGCCGGTGAAGCGGTCAGGACACAAGCAGTCGTAGTCGTTGATGCGGTCGTAGCACTTTCCCCCATTCCTGCAGGGCTGGCTGGCGCAGTCGTTGATATTGATGGTGCAGAAACGCCCCTCGAAGCCCACCTGGCACTGGCAGGAGAAGCGGTTGATGCCGTCGTGGCAGGTGGCACCGTTGGCACAGGGGCGCATCAGGCAGTCATCCACGTCGTGCTCGCACAGAGCCCCCACGAAGCCCGCGAGGCACCGGCAGGTGAAGTTGCTGGCAAAGCCGTTTTCGTCTTGACACTGCCCACCGTTCTTGCATGGAGACCTGTGTGGGGAAAGCAAAGATGGGTCACGGCCCTGGAAAGAGAGCTGTTCCCCTGCCCTCGGGAGGGAAACGCTGATGATGAGGATGATGATGGAGCCAGCACAGTGCTGGCCATTCCCAAAGAGAGGACAAGGGACGGGAGTCTGCTTGGACCACAGCCCCAGCGGGACCACAGTGCACCAAGCTAAGCCAAAGCTAAAGATGGTTTTGGCTTAACTCCATTAGCACATGGAAATCCACGGATAATGAGCCAAGCCGGGCTGCCGCTTGGCAGCGCGTGACCCACAGCTAATGCTGTCTGTAATCTCGCTGCCCCGGCTGCTGTGTCTCACCCTGCCTTCTCGCACGGCCCTGCCTTCATCTCGCAGTCCTTCCCGTGGAAGCCCTCTGGACACAGGCAGGAGTAGTCCCCATCTCGGTCGTAGACGCACTGAGCCCCGTTCTGGCACGGGGACTGGTGTTCGCAGATGTGGATGTCTGAGAGGAAAGGAAAAGGTGGAATGAGTGAGAAATGGGGTCAGCACAGGCAGTTCAGTTCCCACACCCTGTCAGACCCAGCGGGATGGGGACTGGCCGCAGTTTCTCCCTCCTCCTTTCCAGCAGGCACCAGCAGCAACAGAAGTGCAGCCTGCAAAATGCCCAGGTTTGGGGCGCAGAGAAAGCAAGATGATTCCTCATCGCCCTGCAAACTGCGTTGTGCATGTCAGCCACGTGGCAGGCGCAGACCCACAGCAGTGGCACAGAGGCCATGAGGCTGGATGATGGGATTGTCCGCAGCAGGAAGCCCGGGGGAAGCTGGAGGTGCTGCCCAAGCCCAGCCATGGCGTGGGAAAGGCAGTGAGTTCATCCGCTACGTTTCCGAAGGCTGGTCTGCGTCATGCAGCTCTCACCGTGCTGACAGGGACAGCCAGGGGACATCGGGACATCCCATCTCCTGGGCTGCCCAGGCCAGCATCGTCCGGGTGGCTGCTAGCTGTGCCGTCCCTCCTATCCGTGCGGGGTGTGCTGGGCTTCAACCACAGCCCTCCAACTGATGTGTAGCACAGGGGATGAGCTCGGATGAAGCCCCTCTGTCCCCTGCAGTGCCACCCACCAGTGTCACATCCAGCCCGGGACTCACCTTTGTCACAGAACTTGCCGGCCCAGCCGCTGTGACAGATGCACTGCCAGGGCTGGTGGCAGGTCCCGTGGAGGCACCCCGGCATGCGCACGCACTCCTCGCAGTACTCGCCCTCCCAGCCTGGATCGCACCTGGGGGACAGGGCAGGGAGTCACGACACGCAGGCTGCGGGAAGCTGACTTCTTGCCGTGTGGGTGAGCTGCAGGAGCAGCCCCGTGAGCCCGCCATCGGTACAGCGCTATCGGCGCCTCGTCTTCACGGAGACGCAGGATGGCAGGGCATTATCATTTCCATCATTTTTTTTCTGAAGTGGGCAGCAACCCAGCTGCAAGACACGTGGCTGGTGTGTGGAATGCACCGATCGACGGGCTTATGGGGGCAGCGTGATGGGAAAACCAAGCCCTGCCAGACACAACATGCCCTCTGGCCCGAGGTGGGCGGTGAGGTGGCCGTGGCTGTCAGCAAAGCAAAGCAGTGGTGCCCCAGTGGCTTTCCCTCACCGTGCCAGCTCCAAGGGGGAAAGCAAGCAATGAGATAAGAAAAAGAGGGCATCTCTTTGGAAGCAGAGCTGAGTGGAGGTGGTAGCAGACACTAAAAAAGCTGTAAGCAGAACAGCACAAAGTTAAACCCAAGGAAAACAACGCAGTCTCTACAGTAAGCAAGAGGATTAATTTCCATGGGTGGGCTCGTTTTAGTGAGATGCGTGGTGACTGCAGCTTCAGCAGGCCAGCCTGAGGCTGCTTGTTCCCCGCTGAGACTGGCTACTGGTGCTATGGGTTGTTTTGAAGAGATCAGGAAAATGGTAACAAAATAAAGTATTGATCAGAGGATTTGTGACAGGAATGGGGGTGATACCCTGTGCCTGATAGCGTTTGGGCAAGTGCACTCCCACTTGGAGAACCGTGAGCTGAGAGCAGGCTGCGAGCATCCCTGCCCTCGGGTACCATAGACTGCAGTGCGGGAACAGGAGGCTCGAGCTCCTCTCCTTTCCTAAAAAGAGAGCAGTCAGCCTAAAAACAGCAAAGGCAGACGTCTCCCTGAGCAGGGGGGCGATCTCAGTGGGGCATTACCAAACTGGAGGCATCGAGGGAGGGGGAGCAGCCGGGGTGGGGGCCCAGGGACGTACCTGCACTTCCCATCCTGGTCGCAGCAGCCGTGGGCCAGGTTGCAGCGCTCACTGCAGTCATCACCTGCAAGGCAGGGGTCAGGGGACAGAGGTTAAGTTCTGCTAGTATCTGCAGGCTGGTTCTGCTAGTGCGGGTATCCAGTTCTGCTTATTTATTTAAAGGCTGCTGTAAAGAAGCTGTAACTGAGCCGTTGCCTCGCTGTGCCGCATCTCACCCGCTACTCAGCACCGGTCTGCTCCCTCCTGCCCAGTATCTGCTTTCATCTCCACCTTCCCCTCTCCCCTGTCACCTGCTCAGAGGTTTCTGCAGGAGCCCAGGCCCAGGAGATGGCTGCCCTCCCCTGACCGAGCCTCTCCGAACACGAGGCGAGAGCCTCACAAACCAAGCCAGCAGCGCCCAGGGACTGGGCATCGGCATCCCACCTGCCTGCAGCCACCACCTCCCTCCTGGCAGATGGCTTTGGGAACTCAGCCCTTATCTGGAGCTGGGGGAGGGCAAACTAATCTTCAGGAGAGGATTTTGCCTCATGGGATCCAGGATGAAGGCACTCAGGTTTGGGATCTCTCCAAATGGGCCCATCAGTGCCTGTGAGAGGTGGAGCAGCGGGGCCTCACTGCCTGCCTGCTCAGCCACTGCCACCCCCACGGGCACCGGAGCGGGGGCCCTGCAGTGGCCACCAGTCACCCCCCAGGTGCTGGATGACCGAGCAGCATTTTCTGGTCTTCCAGGTCATTTTCTGGTCTCCCAGGTCTAGTTTGCATGGTGAACTGAGGAGACTTTAGCCATGCCAAGGACAGGTTTGGAAAGACGGATAGAAGAGAGACAGACCCAGAGACTCACCTTGGGCAAGCTGGTGATGCGCCAAGAGGATCCAAAGCAAGGACATGAGCTGGAGACAGAAGCTCCTGAGCATGGTCAGCGTGGCCCCACCGAGATGAACACCTACAGAGGGCAGAAGAGCAAGCTCAGGGAAGTCCCCTGGCTCACACCGCAGCCTCGCTTCACGCATCCCTTCCTTTCCACTACCTGGGAGTTTTGAGCTGAAACATCCAGTTATGTGTGGACTTGTCACCGCACTCCTCTCTGTCCTTCCAGGCTCCTTCCTCTAAGGCAACGTTGGAGCACTAAGAACCAAAAAGCCTTTTAACATGCGTGTGTGGGAGAACAGAAGGCATACACCCAGCGCTGAGCGCACAGCCGCCGAGGCTGCTACGCCGCTCTTCTCGAGGGAACAGCATCTAACACCCTCCCTGCATCGGGGACGTGGGCATCTTGTTAGGCAAGGTCCCCGCTCTGCACCCATCCTCCCGTGCACCTTCAAAGGGATAGATGGGCCGAGTCTTTTTACAGAGCCCGGGCTGCTTTTCAAAGACTCGCTGCCTGCTTCCTGGGCTGCGGCGAGCAGACCCGATAAGCCGACGGCTAAGACGCAAAGCTCCTTCTGCCTCAATTAGACTCAGGGGGCCCCGGGTAAATCTGGTCGATGAGCGGGCAGCAAATAGCACCGGGGAAAACGTCCCCGGGGCTGCGGAGGCGAGCACGCACCCTTGCTGGGCACAGTCCTTTCCCTCGGCCGTCCTGCAGAGAGCCCCGCGAGCCCGGCGCTCCCACACCCGTTTATTTCCCGACCGCCTCCTGCCCTCGGAGTAGCGTTAAATACTTTCCAAAAACGCTTCACTCCCTCCCAGCCTTCTGGGGTTGTTAAGGGCAGGAAATTCTAGGGTGATATCATAAGGATATTACTATAATGAGATGGGAGGGGTTAAACCGTGCTGCGAGGAGCGCGGTGAGGGTACAGAGCAGGCTCCATCCAGCTGCGTGGGTGTGATGGGCAGGGGCCGTGCCACTCTCAGCCGTACTCCGAAGGGAGGGAAGGTTGTGTCGGGTTGATTGCTACACTAGAGACTACTCAGATTCGGAGACATGCTCCCCCTCCCGTGCCCACACATACACATCCATCGCAGGAAGAGGTGTCGGGGTCCCCGCTAGCGGCTTGACCTGCCTGGACCAGACACAACA
The DNA here is from genome assembly GCA_011075105.1 of Heteronetta atricapilla. NCBI lineage: Eukaryota > Metazoa > Chordata > Aves > Anseriformes > Anatidae > Heteronetta > Heteronetta atricapilla. The sequence continues at coordinate 24,737,395 of CM021733.1, forward strand.
GCCTGCCGAACCTGAAGCAGCGATGTTGCTCAAAGCATCTTGCCGGCACACACACCACCGCCCACAAAGGAGGCGGCATTTTCAGGGGGGCTGCGGGGTTTAATCGCCACTGCCCCAGCCGAATCCCGGCAGGGATCACCGCATCCCCCTGCCCCTGTGCTCGCAGGACCGTCCTTCGCTTCCTGCCCCAAAATGCCGGGCAGCGGCGAGCAGCTGCTGCATTTCAGGGGAGGGTGAAGTGACGCCTAGGAAACTTATAAAATAATTCGGGGCCGATGGCCGAACAGTTGGGAGCCCGCTCCCTCAGGGCTGTTGGGAGCTCAACCGCGGCCACACGTCATCGCAAAGGTCCCTTCCCCGCGGCTTCCCCCATCGCCGCCCCCCGACCTGCGGGCGATGCTGCCCCATGGGCAGGGTGCTGGGGGCATCCTGGGGGGCAACCGGGAGCCCCATGGGGGTGTGAGCGGGCCTGGCTTTGGGGTGCAGAGATGCTCCCCATTCCTCCCCTGAGGATGGGGGCTGTGGGCTATTAGTCCCCCCCCCGGGGGCTATTACTGACACCCCTCGGGGGTCACCGGGGACCTCCTTACGGCTGGGGGGGGGGACACAGACAACCCCAGGACGGCGGCTCCCCCAGACCGAGGCTACCGGAGGATGCACCGGGGGATGCCGCACCGCCACGGCTCTCCCCTCCTGCCCCCCCCAGCAGCTTCGGGACCCCCCAGACCCCCCCTCACCCTCCGTGCAGGGGGTGCCCGCTCCCCCCTCTCCCCCCGCAGCCGGGTAGGGGGGTACATTTTGGGGGCGGGGGTGCTCTCACCCTCCGGGCCCCGCCGTTCCCCGGGCGGTATCTGGGGGAGGGAGGGGGGAGAGGGTCGAGGTGCCGCCGGTGCCCCCCTTCCCCGGGCTGCTCACCTCGGCTCGGCGGCGGCTATCGCGGGGCGCGGCGGCGGCGGGGGGCGGCCATGCCCGGCTCGGCGGCGGCGGCGGCGGGGCTGGGGAGGCGCGGGGCTGCGGAGGGAGCTGCCGCGTGTGCCGCTCCGCCCGCCGCCGCCGCCGCCGCCGCCGCCGTGCGCCCCGGCCGCCTGCCAGCGGCTGCGTGTGCCTGCACATCCCCGCTGCCTCCCCGGGACAGCCCGCCTCCCGCAGCACCGCACCGCAGGCGGCTCCCCCCCCAAGCCCCAAGGCCCGCTCACCCCTGCCCTGATGCCGCCGCCGCCGGGGGCGGCCACACGCGGGACGCCCACCACACGCGCCCCACGCGCCCCACAGGCGCCCCGCGAGCCCCCCACGCCTCACAAACCCCACGCACAGCCGCACGGAGGGGCCGCCCCGCAGGCCGGGCCTCGTTGCCCAGGCCCTCACAGGGAGCCCACGGCCCAGGAGGAGTGAAGATGTCCCCCAGGGCTTCCCCGCCTGCCCCAGGGAGCTGGGCTGCAGCTCCGTTTCTAGACCATGAGGTCGGGAGCCCGGTCCTCGGGAGGGGCAGCTTGGGGCAGCCACCCTGACGGACAGGAGCCATCCCCTCAATGCTTCTCCTGCCGCCACTGTGGCTGTTCGCAAGCCATGAACGCCAATGCCCCAACACTAAGACAAAGCCAGGCAGAGGGCCGCCAGATCTTCGGGAAGGACGGCTGCCCACGCTCCTCCTCACCTTGCATGGCCTTTCTGCTGCCCGATAAGAGCGGGTTGCCCTGCCACCTTCAGAGGTCCCAGCCATCCTTAACTGGGTTCCAGCCAGCCCTTTTCCATCCCGCTCGCCCCCAGTTTGCTGTATCCACCAGGAGGCAAGCACGGCGCCATGTTCCTGGCACAGGGGTGCTGCCAAATCCCATCTCCTCACCACATCGGACAAAGTCCGTCACATCCCTGCTCTCCTCTTGTCACCCCTGACCCTCTGAGCCCCAGCAAGGCCCAGCTCTGTGCCAGCTCTGTCTGCATCCCCCTGCTTGCTCCATGTCTGGACAACACAGCCCCAGGGTGCAACAACATGGGTGCTTCCTGCTCCGGCGGCCTCCTCGCGGCCTCTCTCCTGCTCTCCTGTCAGCCAGGAAAGCTGTTCCTTGCTTTCAGGTCCTTCCTGCCTCCTCCTGCCACATAACAGCTCCAGGGTCCCCAGGGACCGGACGGGTTGAATGGGTGTGAGAAGAACCTCTGGACGCTGTGTGCACGCTTGCGGGAGCGCGGTGTGGCAGAGGTGGGATCGGGCTGCTGAGAGCTGTGACGAGGAACGAGAGCAGCCGAGGCAGGGGAAGGCAAAGGGGGTGCCGGAGATCTGAGTGTTGAGGCAGGGGAGTGGAGAAGGGAAACCACGGTGGGGCTTAGGGGCAGGTGAAGTGGGTGCATTTGAGGAAACAGGGTTTGGGGATTGTTCCTGTCGGTGTGAGTGTCATGGACAGGGAGGGATGGGCATAGAAAAGGTGGGTGCAGAGGAAGGGGAAGGGACCAGAAGGGCGCACCAAGCACCAGGCACCCTAGGCATGCTCCCTCCTCAGCACTGAAGGGCTCCTGTCCCAGCCCTGGGCAAACTCACGAGTCCAAGCCTTGCTCTGGCAGTCCCCAGGTTGCCCAAGATGACTCAAGCAAAGCGGCTCTATGTGCAGACCCAAGATACGGGGGCTGAGGAGGGGATTCCTGCTCTTGGCTTAGACCCGGCTCTGCTACGCTCTGATCCCTGCCATGCCATCCCTAAGGGCGTCTCACAGGGAACAGCTGCTGGGGCAGAATTAGGAAGGATTTTTTCCTAGCCATAAGAATCCTTCCAGTGCTTTTCCCTCCGGTGAAGGAAACCCCACAAAGCAGGGACCCGGAGTGGGATCGGGAATGCCCCATCACCACGGTGCCTCTGTGCCGCTCCCCTCGGCACGTGCCAGCCGCAGCCTCCCTCCCGTGCCGCCCTCCCGACACAGCACCACTGCTCCCAGTGAGACGGAAAAATTACCTGTCAGCGCCAGCTGGAACCGCTTGCCTTTCCTCCAGCCTCTGCGACCTGTGCCTTGGAGGCAGCTGGACATCAGGGGCGAGGATGCTGGGCTGCGGGAGCAGGTGATGTTGCCTCTTCTCCTCCACCGAGGAACCTTCCCTGGAGCAGGGAGAGAAAGAAACTCTTCCCTGTGCAGACGCCCACGGAAACTCACCCCTTCCTCCCCACTCCAGTCCCTCGAGGGAGGCAGAGGAGCAGCAAAACCAGCTGGAGAACGGCAGCGGACACGTCCGAGCTGCCAGCTCACACCATCATCCCCTCCCGCAGCTCAGGGTCACCCTCTCCGCCGTACGCCTGCCCGCCGGCACCAGCGCGGGGTGTCCGGGTTAAAACAAATGTTCTCCCCCATACCACCCCCCTTGCTTTTCCCATCCCACCCCGGCCCACAACAAACATCAGCAGCTCGCTGGCCCCGCAGCCATGTAACCCAACCCCGGCCATTGTTCCCCCTTCCCCAAGGTCTATATTTGACTCTGCGGCAGCACCGTGGCTGCGGGGCTCTGTGTGTGTGTGTGTGTGTGCGCTCACCGCACGCGCACGCTCCGATATTTGTCCAGAGCCTCATTCCCCAGATGCCCGGGATTGCTTAGAAATAGCTTCCATGGGCAGTAGGTGTTTGTGCCTGCAGCGGGGACGCGGAGGGGGCGGGCGAGAGAGGGGCAGGGAGAGGGTGAAGGTCGAGGGTGGAGAAGTTCCCGGCTCTTCCCTGGCAATTTTTGGCCGTCTCAGTGATCTATCGTCCGGCGGCAGATCCGGGGGATGATGGAGAAGAGGCCCACCCGTGGTCCTGGTGAAGCCATCCTGTCCCACCCTGCCCAGGTCCTGCTCTCCAGTGGCACAAGGGCAGTTTGGCTCCAGAAGCCTTTCAGACCTTCCTAGGTCTTCTGGCCGAGACCATCAGAAACGGCCCCGGGAAGGGAAGTATCCGATTCCCTTGGCCCTGGTGGCTTTGCAAGGGGTGCCTCAGCCCATGGGAACTGCCCTGGGATTCACCCTCCTCTGTGTCAGCGCTGCCGTGAGGGTAACCACCCTGGGACGTATTTTGTGCTTCCCCAAAGCCTCCAGGAATGTCGCCCAAGCCCAGTGTCACATTCCCCGTGACCCTGAAGTCCCTGGGAACACTGCTGAGGCTCAGCATGTCTTTTTTATTTGCATCCTTTGTGGCCTGCCGGGACAGTCAGCAAAATTGGAAGTAAGTACAATCAAAATGAGTGACGGGAAGGACCCCCTTTATCCTAAACGCTGATCATCCGAGGAACTCATTGCCACCAGATAAAGAGAAAAAGCATTCAGTAGACCTTCCAAAATGACAGGGCATTTATGGAGACGATGAAAATAAAGAGTAATGAACCCTGAAGAGCTATAAACCCTCCTGCCCTAAGGTGCTGAAGGTGCTGGGCTATGGGGTAGGGAGCAGCTGTCCATCAGGGCAGCTCCTTCGGCAATTTTGCAGAGGTTGCACCTTCCCCTGAACCAGGAGGACCTGGCCTGGGAAAAGAAGGATGCTGGGGACATGAGGAGGCACCCAGAGGACATTTCCCATCACCACAACCAGGGGGCTTGGACTTTGACTGCTCTGGTGGTACTGTGAGATGCTCCGGAGCAGTGGTTCCCAGTGCTCAGAGCCAAGTATCAGCCTCCACCCGAGCCTCTCGCTGCTTCTTCTCAGCTCCATTGTCATGGACTTGAGCTCAGTACCTGCCGGCCTCCCAGCCTGCTGTCAGGGATGGAAAAGTAAGCTCAAGCCACACGTTATTGAGAGATACGGATTTCTTGAGTACAACCTGTGTACTCCTATCCAAGACAGGACAGAGCCACCAGGAAAGAAAAAAAAAAATGGCTAATTAACTTCAAACAGACCCGAAGGAGAAGGGAAGGAGATAGGTGTATGTGGAGGGTGGCTGGAGAAAAGCCCTCACCGCTCACAAAACTGAGTCATCCCCCTTCAAAAAAACCCCATGGCTTTGTTGTGCCGGATCTTGTTTTGCCCCGTGATTTTTGGCTTCCCTCTGTGTGTGTGTGTGACAGCCACTTGCACGAGAGCGCTCAGCCCTCAGGACTCGCGCCCCTGCCCCTGCCCAACCTCCTGCTGCCAGGGGGGGTCGGGGAGGACCGGGGCAAGGAGGAGAGGCTGGCAGAGGACGTCTGCCAGGCCTTCCCCTGGCTGGCACGCACCGCTGGGTGCCTCGAAGCCCACCTCCAGCCGTGCCCTTCTCCCTTCCTCTTTCCAGCTGGCAGCTCCAGCAGTAAAACCTCCCTAATCTCACCGGGAGCACGCACGCGAACGTTTAATGGGAGCCTATTGAAGCAAATGCTTTGAGCTTCCTTGGTGCTCGTCTCGGAGCTTGCTCCTGGGTATTTACAGAGGTTGGCGCATCTCCGTCTTTGCAGAGAAACCTGGCAGCAGAGTCTGAAGCAGTGAATTTCAAGGTCATTTCACAAAGCTCCGGGCCTGTGCTTAGAAAGGCTTGAACCCCGGGTGCAAGGGAGGGGAGTCCATAATTACCAGCCCCGGGGGATGTGGACGATGGTTGGAGGGGGAGGCTAATTGCAGACTGACTGTCTCCTTGGCCTTCAACGGCTCTGGTGGAGCAGGGAAGCGGTGTGCTCAGCCAAGCACCGAGCGTGTCCTAGGGAAAGGTAATTCCTCCCCAGCCTGCCTGGACCCGTCCCTATAAACAAGGAGAGCTGCGCGGGGAAGGCAGCGCTGCACATTTCACAAAGAGACGTCTCTCCGGGCTGCAGAAGCGAGCCAGGCGTGCAGAAAGCCTCCTTGCGAGACAGCACGCAGCCACGTGCCTCCTCCCGAAACAGCCCGCGAGTCCCTGACCTGCCCTCAGAGGCAGGCGAGGGCTGGGGGATCGGCTCCTTCCCCCTGGCTTGTGCACCCCGGTTTGTGCCGTCCCTGGCACCCTGTCACGTCCACATCCTTCGTCCTTCATTCTTCGTGTGCGGGCGAGGGATCTGCCCCACGCCCCGGCGAAGCCCCGGCTCTGGGCCACAGCCCTCCGCCGCCTCGCCTCCCCGCGCAGGCTCCGCTGAGACATCCCCCCCTTCCCCTCCGCATACTTTTAACTCTGTTCATTTCAAACGCTTTATTAGCATGACAAGCTAAACAAGTTTTGACAAAGGGGAACGGATTCAGAGCCCCTAGAGTCTCTGTCTGGGGCTGACACCATTCCTCCAGCCTCTGCTTCCAGGTAGGGTTCTGCCATGCATTGAGCAGCCCTCGGGCACGGGCACCGTTTCTCCCCGCTCCTTCGCCAGGAAAAATCCCTGGCGTGGAAGGACGGCTGCTCTTCACGTCTTCACTTCAGGGTACACCCGTGCTGGCACTGGCATCCCTTGGGGCGAAGGCTTTGCAGAAAGCGTTGGTGGGGCGAGGCGAGGCCGCCGCGGGACGTGGGAGAGGAGGGGAGGAGAAGATGCGCGGTGCTGGGGCAGCTCCTCCTGCAGAGAGCTCACCCCAAGGGGCAATCATAACTGTGCCGTGGGTCCCGGCTGGGAAACAGCTCCTTTCAGTCAGAAAAACCTGCACAAGGTCACACCCCTGTAACCGGTCCCTTGCAGAGCCATAAAGCCCCCAGGGTAAGAGCTGGAGGCACCTGTGCAGGCCTGGCCCCCAGGGAGAGCAGAGAGCAGAGGGGCGAGGGGGCTGCCACAGCCCAGCCACTCAGGCCAGAAGGAGCCCCAGGGGACAGGGCAAGGGGCAGAAGCGAGCAACTGCCACGCTTTTTAATGGCTGGTTAGAAATGGCCAGTAGGGGTCACTGAGATCTATTTATTTATTTTTTATTTTTGTGCATATGCATTTATAACCACGTGAAACATGGCGGCAGTTGTAATGGGGAAGGGTTGGTGTGCAGAACATCCGCCAGGTGAACAGGTCAGGGAAAAGCGCCATTATGAACGTCTGAAGTACCAGCGTGGGCTCTGCATCCCTCCCTGATCAAACTCCATTAGGGCACCCTGCAGGAGCCAGGGTCCTGCGCTGGTGCTTTGCTGTCATTGTTCTCTGGCTCTGCCTTCATCTTCCATCCCGTATGCTCAGAGATGATTAGAGATAAATTCAAGAGATTAAGAGATTCAAGCTTCAGGGGGCAGAATATTCCGTCTGCTTGTCTTTCTGTGCAGTGCCTGGCACAATTACTCAAGGCAGTCCCATAAGAAAAACTGCATTTTTGGTTGGGATGGGTCAGCACGGTTCTGTTCCTCAGCCATTGCTGCTGGGGATCCTGACAGCAAAGCGCCCATGAAAAAACTCCAGATGCTTTTGGAGACTTGCACACACTACAATTGAGCCCCAGCCCTTGCTGTTGTGTAGTAGGATGGATTGAATTATGCACCCGGGCATTGTTAGCAGCTGGCTTACTGGTGGGCTGTCTTCCTCTGGTAGGTGCATGCTCCAGGCATGCTGGCAGGGTGTGTTTGGCTGTCCAAATCTGCCTCCACAGACATGTTTGGCTGTCCCAGGCTGTCTGCGCTTCGCTGTTCTTATTGTTCCTGAGGTGCTGCTGGTTTTGGGTGCTGGGCTCCTCTTGTACTGGCGCATTCCAGAGTGCAAGCTCTGCTCGCTTATGTCTTGGTTTTCTTTATTTTATTTTTTTTTGTTCTGTTTAGTTTTGTTTTGGTGGACTCAGCCTGACCATGAAACCTCTTCTGTCTCTGAGGGCTTCCCAGCTGAGGTCTAGTGGGGAGTCCTCTGCGCAGCCTGCTCAGGTGGCCGGAGTCACAGAAGCAGTGGAGGGGACAAGCATGTCCTGAGAGTCCCTTCTTGACTGCAGCACCCAAGCAGGAGGAAATGGGACTTCATGCAACTCTCAGGCACGGATCACCAAAGGCTGGTCCAGCACCGTTGTCCTCTCAGCTTGACCTGGGTCGGTGGGGAACTTGAGAGGACCAAGCCTGCACTGCCTTCTTCTGGTGGGGAGACATTATTTCTGGTGCCTAACTTCTTCAGCCAAGACTGCAGGCACTTCAGAGGGATTTGTCCTTCCACGGGGTGGCACCTGCCTGCCAGGGGTTCCTTTTATACAGTTACAGGCGTCTATATAAAGTGCTGCCAGTTGGAAAGTATTTTGAAGAGATTCCTCCCTGCTCTTCATTAAGGATCATAAATTCAGCTGGTATTTGAGAGAATCTAAATGTACTTCCAGGACTGTTTGCTGAGAGCTTTAGCATCCGCCAGAGGCCCCTTAAAATAAAGGGATTATTGCGAGTCAAGTGTTAGATTACCTGGTGCTTGTTAATTGAACTTCAGAGGCTTTAGTGAGCAACTGGCTCTAGCAGGGAGCAGCACTTTGGCATTAATGGTGTTATACAAATGAATATAATGTAACACAACGTCATGCTTCCGCATCATGTCACATCTCTGGGCTCAGGGCAGTGGTAAGTCCAGCTCACAAGCATTCCGGATACAGGAAAAGTCAGGGTGGATGTGTGTCAGGAGAGAGAGAGGGAGAGAGGGATTGGCAGTCAAGGACTACTGGATCTGAGGAAGAGGGTTTTTTTTAGTGCTTAGAGCAGGTGACTGCTGTTCAGGCACCCCTAGCTCAATTTCTGTCTCCCTTTGGCTGTGTGACCTTGGGATCTGATTTTGAGAAGAGCTGAGTTTAAGAGAAGCAATACATGCTGAGAACACCTTCCTGTGGGGCTTATTTCACCTAAACTCATAAATGCTTGAAGATCCTCTTCATAGATCCTCTGTGATTCTATGACCCTACTCTGAGAGCTCACCAAAAGAAACCAAAGGACTCTAATCATTGCTGCCATCAGAGCGCACCCACGGAAACCTGAACAGACCACAACTGTGAATGCTCCAAGGCAGCAAGGCCCATTGGAAACCGAAACCTCATCAGCTATGAAAATTTCATCAGCTGGCGCGGTAGAAGCAAGAATCTGGAAGTGGAGAGCAGATGGGCAGCTTGGATTCTTGGAGCCATTGTACTTCTGCTTGTTATCTGACTCCGGCACAGGGAGGATTTGGAGAATTTATGGGGGTACAAGTATTGAAGGCTTTCTTGAAATATCCCTGGCTGACGTGTGTCATGGTGCAGACGGCGCTTGCTGGGTGCGGAGCAGACGTTTCTGCACAATATTCCAAGGTCATGGAAGCAGGGTCCTGCCGAGCACCTGTCGGTTATTGTGTAAGAGGAGAGAATGTTTGGGTCCAGTTTGCAGCACTGTGAGCCTTTTAATACCTGGATGCACACCTGAAGGCCTTGGAAACATAATACATTTGGGAGTATCATCCAAATGCAGTCAGGACTTCTCTCAGCTATGCAAATTTCCTCTGGACTCAGCTCAATTAATTAACATGTGGTTATCAACTGTTTGTGAAAGAAAGAGCAACAGGGAGGGGGAGCAGAGGGTGAGGAGGGCTACAGAAGAGGCCTGAGAGGCAGCGGATAAAGTACATGTGTGAGCTCAGAATGGTATAAATGGGGTGAATTGGTTTAAAGTTAAAAGCTATTGATTTATTGAAGTCTCCAGGCCTGAACAATAGAGTGGATGAGTCTGCACATAACAACCAAAGAGCATTACCAAAACTGTGTCCAGGTTTGACTAGTTCTTGTCCTCATCTGGCTAGTACAAAGCCCTCTTCAAGAAGCAGGCATTTGTCCTGGGTATTTTTAGGTGGATTTTTCCATTCACTACTCTCCCCCTCTCCCTCCTTTCCCACTGGGATCCGGAGTTGGGATCACGCTTCCATGTTGACTTCCCTGTGATATGCCCCAAAGCGTCAGGGTGTTTCTCAGCGACTGAGGCACACAACAAGCAGAGGAAGCTGCGATTTTGGATGCTGGCTCCCAGTAAATTGTCCTGGCTGGCAGAGACCTAAAGAGGGCAGATCTCCTGCAGTTACTGGGAGCCCATTCTGGGGCGCTGAGCGCACCCACAGACTCTGAACTCCATGGCCAGCCTGTAATAACTTTTTCCATAGTCCTCCCCTGCAACCTTCTCCCCATGGGTCACAAGGTGGGACTGTTTTTAAGGCCTGCCCTGATGTGCAGTAACTGTACAACCTTAGAGGAAACCTGCAAAGCAGCCAAGGGCTGCAGCCTGCTGTGGAGAGCCAAGAAAGGAATCAGGCAGAGAGCAGGGGCTGGATCCTTCCTCAGCCATGCAGGAGTCATGCCCTGAAGGGGAGCTGAAGGAATAGCCGAATAACTATCCCATGTCCTTAATTACACGTGAAGACACCTCAGCTCTGCCAGTTTTCTATCTGAAGGCACACGGGTCTCAGTTTGATGGACTATTTATATGCCGTGTCCCTCAGCGTTATTTTCCGAGCTGGCTCGCCTCATCAGAGAGATTTATGGGCACAGCTGGAATGGGACGGTCCATGTGTTATGTTGTGGCAGGATTGTGCCGGCTTCACCACACAGACAGCCGCCCACACACCCTGTCCCGCAGCCCCCATTGCCCCCCGCTCCCCCCGCTGCCCCGGAGCCGCCATTTCAGGGACGGCGCCTCCAGGGGGTGAGGGCGGCTTTCCTCCCTCCCCCGCGTCCCGCACTTGGGCTCGCCCATTCCGCTCCCCCCCCGGGTCCCGTTGGTCGCGCCCCGCCCCTCTCCGTGCCGCCCGATGACGCAGCCGCGGCGCGGCGTGGGGATTCCGCCGGCTTACCCGGCGTGCCCCGCGGCAAAATGGCGGCCTGAAGCCGTGAGCCGGGGGGGGGGCGGGGGGACCGGGAGGAGTGGGGCGGCCGGGCCTGGCCCTGGGGGGGCTCCGTGCCCGGGAGGCTTTGAGTGGGGGTCGAGGGGGGCGTGGAAGGAGCCAGGAGCCCGCTGGGGGACGGGGGGGTGTGAGGGAGGAGGCAGGGGGTGGGCACGGGGGTGGCTGCGTGCGGGGCTGTGCGGAGAGTTTCCCACTTTCCGCTTTGCCAAAGCCAGCGGGGGAAAGCGGGGAGCCCTCCGCCAGCCCCAGGAGGCGGGCTGCTCCCTGCTGGGGGTCGGGGAGCAGCCCCTGGAAGCGTTAAAAAAAAAAATAGCGAGCTGCGTCTGGCTCTGAGTTGAACACCCGCAGTATAGAGTGGAGTAAAAGACTGAGGGCTCATAAATGGGGTTTCGGATGTGTGGGGGGTGGCACTGCTAAGCATCAGGGTGTGCAAGCCATAGTAAAGCTGAGAACGACCTGCATCTGGGATACACCAGGTGGAGGTTGTCCGCTGAAAAGGATCGTCCACCACATGTAAACAGTTCCCTGCCAGAGGAAGCTTTTCAGAGGTATTCGTCTGTGCTTTACAGATTCAGAGAAAGGACTGGGATAAAGGGCCTACGTAAGAGGAAGCGATGAATCGCTGAGGCATCAGACAGCAGGTAAGAAAGCCAGGAATGAGCTGATGCTGAGTCAGACTGTGCTTTTGTCCCTCTACTTGATTTTTTTTGAGACTATGGAACCGTGTACTTGACAATCATTCCCTCTCTATGGTATGCTCTCCATTCAGGCAACACAAGCCTAATATGATGCAAAGGTCAGGGATGCAAATGAAATGGGAGTAACCCTGTAAAAATCAGTAAGAGTCCCTCAGAGGAAAACTGCAATTAAAGATTTAGTACTCTGCATGATATCTAAAGAAGCTGAAGTAGCTGTATTCTCTGCATAACTGTAAGAGGTCTGAGCCAGAGTCACGGTGATACCCTGATACCTTTTCTGAAGATCATGCTCTTGCAATCACTGCGGTGTCAGAGTTAGGTAATTCTAGTGACCCTCTGTTCTGTTGGGTTATTTCTTCTACCACATTGTGTTTCCACCCGTATTTAACCAATCCATTGACGGATGGTTTGGGTGTGTTGCTGGCAGGTAACAGCTTGGTCCTTTAACATTTTTCATCCCTTTCACTTGTCAAATCACTATAATACAATTCCTTCATCTTTACTCTGCTTTTGGTGGATCGCTGCAGAAAATGTGTGTGTCCAAACAGTGCATTGCCTCCAGTGCTTTTCAGCTTCTGGATGGTAAATCAACATTTAAGCCAGCAGGTCTGAGCTGCGGCAGTCAGCAGCTCTGATTCTCACCAGGCACCCAGTGCTCTTTAAGTTGTGGGAGTACATTTCAGAAGGGCCGGTGGGGTTCAAAAGTGCAACCTGTGACTATCTACATCTTTAATATTAACAGGACATTGGGTCAGGAGGGGATGTGTTGCATGCAAAGACCTGTTGACTCTTCAAAACAGCTTTTTGAACCAACGATGACCTTGCATTCTTTTTCAGTGTTTCAAGTAGTTTGTTGGCTGCCGATAAGTCGCTTGCTTTGCAGCTTTCAAATCCTGGATTCTTATCTTCCCCCACCACTCTAAGTACAACCATGTGGCACGGTATTTTGGGAGAGTATGAAATAAACTATACCTTCGAAAGAGGAGTAGTCCTTCCAAGTGTGCCCCTTTTTGTCCAGAGCAGGAGACATAAAATTGGGTAGGGTGATGGATGTCAGTGTGCGGGTGTGAATGGTGCCAGAGCTGGCTTGGAGAAATGGTTTGTGGAGGACGATGTGGTGTATAAAGTGCTTTTAAAAAGGTAAAGCATGCCTAGCTGTTTCAGCAATAGCAAAATAAGCAAGTTTCAATAAGGTGTGACTATATTTTTTGACAGTTGTTTGACATGTACTTGATGCTTGTGAGTCCTGGAAGCTGATGATTTTTCCAAAGGCGAGCCCCCTAACCTGCTGAAATGTCTGTTACGTTTCATGAAGGATCTACTGAAAACTGGACCCTGAAAATTCCATTTATCACTGCATATACAGCCTAGTCCTAAGAAATAAATCTGGAGGTTAGGTCATAACAAATAACCATCTTGCGTCCTTGTTAGCAAGATCCGAGCACTGTGACAAGAACACTGTTGTACTGGTTAATAACCCTCTGCCTTGCATGTTGCTGGGAGAAATGCTACATGTAGGAGTCTCAAATGAGCCTGCATGTGATACTGACTGAGGGCAGGATTCCTGCACTGAGAAAGGAAGATGGTGCTTGATACCTTTTTTACTCCTCTCTGCTCTTTTGACTGGTGTTGTCAGGAACAGGAATTTGCATAACGAGTGGAGCAGACTTCCTTGGCTGTTGGACTTGGTTGATCCTCTGCAAGTAATTTAAGGTCCTGAAGCTCTCCTAGCCTGAGAGCTTTCTTTGGGAAGATGTCCCCTTTGTGTGTGATGCCTTTGAGGGCTTGTGCCAGGTGTGTGTTTCAAGTCACTAGTAAATGGAAAAATATGGTTCTCTCTAATCCCCGTTTTACACAGGAGTGCAAAGGAACCGTGTGCATAATCTATGCAAATAGGGCTAATGCCTTAGGCAAGAAACTGTCTGTCATGTTTCCCTGCCAGTTCCCCTACCTGAGGGCTTTTTCCTACCTCTCGACTGGCTGGGTCTGTAACAGAGGTAGGAAGAATGTTACTTTTTAAAACTGAAGTACCTCTGCAGCAGGTTGGAGGGGAATGATGGCCTTGTAGTCAGAATGCTAACCTGGGATGTGGGATATCTAATACCTGCCAGAGGTTGCGTGGATGTGTTCAAATCATTATTGTTCCTCACTCTTCATTTTTTGGTTGCAAAATGTTAATTAACGCCCATCTTATTGAGGAAGGGTCCATAAGTGTCTGTGAGATCCTTGGGTACTCTGGTGTTGAATGTTTCAGTCAAGTTTGGTGGCGGTGGGGGAAAAAGATGAAAAGAATGTGCAAAGCTGTGACTTCAGAATGATGTAGACTCCTGCATGTTCCGCTGACCTGCAAGTGCTGTAGCATGATGGAATTGCTGTGGAGTCTAGGTCAGGCCCTGTTGTCTTTAAGGCAGCTGGGCACTCTGAGACCCCCTTTCTTCTCTTCCCAGGAGCTGTTTCCTGATTCCACAGCTTATAATGCTTTATCTGGCCAAATCTTTACGCTTTAATTTAATCTTTTCTCTTTTGTGCCCCCTTGTTTGTTTCAAGCTAGGAAATTGTTCCCTTTGTTGCCAGGATGTTCCTTTATAGTCTTGTTGCTTCTATGCCCGGGCAGAGAAGGCTGAGAGCAGCGAGCAGCTCGCAGTCTGTCTCATAGTCAGAATGCCATGAGCCACCCTCCCCGGAGTGTCCTCTTGGGAGCGGTGCTTAGGAAGGAGATAGCGTGGAAGGCCGGGTAGGAGTGAGAGCAGCGCTGCAATGGTTGGAATGCAGGATAAGCATCACTTGGGTGGGCTCCGTTTCCTCCGCTTTTCAACAGCGCTGGCTGCCAAGTTTGAGGAAGACTGCTGCGTAGAGGTGAAGAAACTGGAATGTGTTCTTCAGTTGAGGTGAATGCAATTCAGTAAAACTGATAGGCATCAAACTGAGTAATGATTTTAAAGTATTTTCACATGATGTCTAATCTGTGGAAATTCGCTACCACATAATAGCACCGAGGCTAAGAGCTGAGCGGGATTCAGAAGAGATCAAGCATTTATACAAGTGGAAATGTTCAGACTTGCTTCAGCTAAAGAACTTGTTTCAGAAGGCAGATTTTTCAGACATAACCCAATCTCTAACAGGCAAAGGTTACAAAAAGGGGCAATTCGTTCCATAATTGTTCACTTGGGCTTCTTGCTTTATCTTCTAAACCACCTAGGACTGGCCTGTGTCAGAAGCAAGGTACTGAATCACACTTACTTACAATTTTATTTGCCTATTAACCTTTCCTTTTGTGATACCTACATCGAGAAAAAGGCCCCCCAGCTGCTCTGATCAGGGCTGGTAGTTGAGGATTTAAGCTGGTGGAGAGTGGTGTGCTTGGAAAGCTAATGCAGGCTGTAGTTTAAGACTGTCTTATTCATGAAAGCGAAGGCAGGTGAGTACTGTCTCTTCACTCCAAGTATTCAGACAAAGCAATTTGTGCTCCCTGTCTTTGCATCTAAGTGGGAATTGTGTGTGTGGAGTTTGGCCTTTCCACGTTGCAGTCCTGTAGTGGACTTTAGTCCTTAAGGTGGCTGGCAGGAGACTTTAAGGCTCTTCAAGTGAGATCCTGTATGTTGTAGCCCGAGCCTCAATTTCTCAATTCCTCAAACACCTCTGTGTTTGGGAAGATACAGCCTGTGTCCCGCAGCCTTGTCCAATCCACACTGAGGATCAAGAGGATCAGCTGTGCTGCATGGTCGCACAGGCACGGATTCGATTTGCTGCATAGGCTAATAAAGGTCAGTGGCAGTTGTATGGAGATACGTATGAGAGGGTGCTTGTAATATCTGCCTAAATGCAAGGGGAACTCCTGAAGATAATTGCAGAGCGGGAGGATTTTCAGAGCTAAGAGCGGGTCTTTCAAAGCCTGAGATCTGTGTGTGGCTACCCTCCTTATGGGCTGGTCTGGAACAACATGTGCTTCAGGGCACAACGTAACCCTTCTGTGGCAGGTGTAACTGCTGTGAGAAAAGGGTTGGTTACTGACTTCACAAAAGTTGTATGGTGCTGAGAGAATTAAGATTAAAAAGTGAAATGGTTCAGGATCAAGAAGTAAGGTTTTAAGGTTTTCTGCAAAGGTTGGGCTGGTTTTTAGGTGTAGAGGTTCTGACCTGCCAACGGTGGCAAGAGAGAACAGGCTTATGTTTCTGATTTCTAGGGGTCAGCACATTCAGAATTGAGAGTCAACAGTGACTGCTGGGTCTTTGGCTGAGCTCTGTGTTTTGTCCATGCAATAAAGCTGGTTTTGGCAGTATAGAAATCTGAACTGTGGATTTCCGTACTCTTGTGCTTAAAGTCTCAGTTATCCAGCTGCATTTGTGTGAATGCTTCTGAAATCAGAAGCGACAGATGAGGTAGTTTCTCCTAACTATTGGGGAATTATACTTAGGCTCAGAAAAAGCCTTAGGCGAGTTTTACTTCATAGCATTTGTTTCAAAAGAATATAAGTTATTCTCCCAAGACAATAATGAGATAATTATTGTGGCAGTGAGATTTTCAACCATTATTTTAGTGTATGCTACTCAGGGTAACTATTCAGACCCAGGAATGTCTCGCTGCACAAGCTCTGTGCAGTTCCCAAAGACGCCTTGCTTCGTTGTCTCCTAAATCAGATTTCATCCTGCAGCTTTGGTGTTCATTAGTGAGGGCTCTGCTGCTGCTTGATGGGGAAGTTAAAAATATTCTGGGGAGGTGATTTGAAATCTGGTTAATCTCAAATGAGTGAAAAGTGATTGCAGTTGATTCTACTGTTCTGGTTTATTTATTTATTTATTTTTGGGTACATCTTATTTACCATTTTTTCCTTATTTAAGGGTTCTTCCCCCTTCTGTTTTACTGTCGGTGATCCTGTCAAATGGGCAAAAAGAAAGTAATGGAAAAAGGCAGGGTTTTTGTTTAAATGAGAGTTGTTTTAAGTAACCTTTCTTAGAGTGGACTTCAAGTTCACTTCCTACATTTTTCTGAGCAGAAAGCATCCCATGCGCTAAAGTATGCAAACTGTTTCTTAAACTTCTAGAGTTAAGTTTCTAAGCGTTGCTTGTGCTATGGTTAAGTAAATACTAGGAAATGAAAGCTCTGAGGAGGATTTTCTCAGCGAACTTCATTTTGCTAGCAAATACACTCTGTTAGTAGACGTCTGTGTAGGCGCTCAATCCACTTTCTTGTAGGGTTAGCAAGGAGTGTCATTTTGGGGAAACTTCTCGTGCCAGGTTGGACTGACTCGTGAAAGCAAATCACCCTGGCCAGACTGCGTAACTGCTGTAGAATCTACTCTTAATTGTATCTGTTTTTTCCTCAATTGATGATGCCTCTGTAATAGGTTCCTAGGTGAGCCTGAAATGGCTATAACAGCATTCAGTGTCGTCAAGGCTCCGGCTGGATGGAGAGAACTGTATTACTCTGCAGCTCCGGAGATGATTTACTACCCGACTGACAACTTGCAATATAAACATTAGTCCAAGCATGATCTTGTCCCAAAACCCCGCCTACGCGGGGAGCCAGGAGTCTTCCTGCCACGCGCCATAAATCGTTTACGGTTTGCTCATTCCCGTGCATTTGAAAAACAGCTGTGTAGTGGGGATTAGCAGTTTGCAGAAGGCCCGTGCGGGGCTAAATTAGGGTCTCTTGCCCTGGTGGTGAATACCGGTAATGGAATAGCAGGAGTGCTTCTCTGCAGTGGAAGGCAATTTACTAGGGGAATGGGGGTGGGTGCAGGGGATCTGTGAGGGTACAGCAGCCGAGGGAGAGCATTGGGTTGCAGAGCTCCAATTGGAGCTCAGATGCCTGACCGATAGCTGCCCAGCGTGGTGGAGGGTGGAAAAATTAATTGTAAGATGTGTTTTTTTTAAATGTTATTCACATATTTCTATTTATTATGTGTGCATACGTATAAAAATATAAACGTAACATACATTGTATGTACCAAATGCAAGCAGACTGCTTTTGTCTCCTAGGAGCCGAAGGGCTTTACAGGGTTTATTTATTTATTTAAGTCTTGTGGGTGTGAAGAGTGGTTTCCCCTTTGTTAGGCTGTGGTGGCAGAATTTGATTATAGGAGGGCATCTGGGGCTTCACAGCTAACCTGAAGCTTTTAGGAAAAGTTTTATGGCACCACTTGGATTTATTACAGCTTAGCAATTTCAGCTCCCAAAGACAAACTATTCTTGTGCTGTCTGCGATAATTTAAAGCTTCTAATGACTGGCTTATGTTTATGGTGAAACCTCCCATTTTTCCAAGCCCCAGCAGCACGATCTGTTTCATAACTACATGTATTGATGCTCTTACATCAGTGCCAAGTACACCGGAGCCTAAAGCCACTCGGTGCCTTCAGGTCTTTGTGTAGTAAGGAGAATATTCAGACTTTGCTGTACAAACGAGACCAGATAATGGAGTTCAGATACCTCCTGTGCGCTGGGTGACAGACCAGCTGCTGAGTAATGCCGATATAAGTAGTTCGTTTATAGCAGGGTTGGTGTCTCCATCCACAAATCCTCTCTTGGGTGGGTTGGGTAAGAATCTGGGTGGAATGTGTCACCAAGGCACCCCCTTCCAGACGCATCAGCTGAATGCAAGTGCTTCCAGACTGTATCATAAGCATCCAGGGGGGCACCGGCAGAGAAAATGGGCTCTGGGTAAAGCAGGTGACTTGTTTCCACAGTGACACAGTTAGAAAGGTTCTCACTGTTCTGTTGAAGTTGCTGCACAGGCATCCCTCGGAAACGGGAACATTTTCCTGGAGCTTCTTGCTTTGCTCTCCTCTTTTGCTGATTTGGGGAGAGCAGCTGGAAGGGCTCATCCTAGCCTCGTCTGAGCCTAGGAGTTGCCTCCTGTTTTTACTTCTCTTTAATTCCTTTCGGTAAAAGGCTGTGCAGCCTGTTTGATTTCTCGTGCCTTGCTGAGATGGAGGCCAGATAGTACCAAATAAGTTTGTGGCTGTTTGTGTGGGCATTAGAGATCTGGAAGGCACCTGCTAATGAGCTGTAGGTCATTTCGTGTCAGATTGGCTAAGTTTCCATTGAGCTGGTTCTTTGTTGCGGCAGTGCGTACGGACTGTGTACGTTTGGGGATCCCTCTTATCTCGCTCAGATGCAGAGGGTTTTCCTCCCGATTGCTGCCTCCTCGCTCCCCACAAGAAGAAAATCTGCCCGACTCTGGGGAGCTCTTAACCTAAAGATTGAATCAGATGCTTTGCTCTTGCTTGTGTAGGCTTCCCATATACACACAGAGCGTTAGAGGGGCGTGGGTATGTGATCGTGTTTTGAGCTCTCCCTCCTCGGTGCTGTTTTCGGTGCTGCTGGTGGAATTCACCTTCCCCTTTTCCCAGGAACTGCTGTGAAGGAATTGCTGTCACCCAGAGCAAAGCTCAGCCTGATGCCTCAAGCCCTTACCCCTCGGGGTGAGGACTTTGCCCAGCGTCCAGAGGCGGCAGATTGTTTGTTTACGAGCCTGTATCTCCTGAATCTGCAGGGTTAGGCGTGAAGGGAACGACTCAGGGCAGTGGAAATCGACTCAGGGCAGTGGAAATCGCCACCCAGAGTCGCTGGAACAGGGGAGGGAAGAATAGAGCTAGCCGTACAGTTAACTCTCCCCCCCGCCCCTTCTTTTTTCTGTTTCCTCACCTGCCCAGCTGTGTAGTAGGTTAGCAGTACGTGTCTGTTCTTATTCTTATGAAAGTAGACTTTGTTCTCTGAAGACTGCTAATCATGCCCCATGGGGGTGTAATCAGTTATAAGGTATTTAATACGGTGCAGGCGGGAACAGGCCGCCTGGCCGAGCTGGCAGATTGCAACACTACGGTTATAAAGGGCCCCTTTCCCCCACTCACCCGCCCACCGGTGGCAGAGTGAGGGTTGTACCTTGAAAATAAAGCAAAATAAAGCTGTGGTGGGGGCAGGGAGAGGAGAGGCTGAAGGGGCAGCTCCTATTCTGGGAACCGGGCTGGTGGAAATGCTCGGAGAGCCGTGGCCAGGGCGGGTTGGTTGTGCTGTCGAGGCCTGTGGGACTTTGGTGCAGTCACAGGGGAACGGCCCTTGGCAGCCTGCAGGGCAGCAGAGGCTGCCATCTTCTCGGGACTGGGTTTTCTTGTGGTGGTTGGGGTTGGGGAGGTATGGGGTGGTTAGAACGGGAGAAGCCCTTTCTCCTGCATACGGTGATTTAGGCACCTAAGCAGGTTGGGTGCTTTGGTAAATCCTGCCAGGCTTCTATTTATATCTTTGGATATAAATCTATTGGTAAATCTAGCCTTTCGTGCCTCTTTCTGGTGCAGCAGCCTGCCTTCCTGGCTTGGGAGGGAATAGGTGGCTTGAGGCCTTGAATTTTAATGGCACGGGAAATCTGTTGGACCTCATCTGGTCTGTTCTGGTTACCTAATACCAGGCCGTTCCCCTCAGCGAGGGCCTTGAAATGCACGTGTAGGGCGTGGAACAGCTGGGCCACAGCCTTAGAAACCATCCCTGCTCTGGCAGCTCGCTAGATGCATCGGCGTGCTTCTGGGGCTTGCGGCTACGCTGACCTTTCCCCTTCCAGGTTCCCCAGAGATCAGAGCCTTTCAGCCCTTCTGGAGCTCTTTGAATTTGCTGATGCTGCTCTGGGCACTGACGGCACAGGGCTCCGTCTGTGCACATGCTCTTTGCTCCTTGGAAAGTAGAAGGGGATGTCTGTTCTGTATGAGCTCGTGTTGTACAGTTTCTGACACTTTTTCCTTTTGAAATCCTGCTCCTTTCTGGCGTCCCTGTGCTCTGCTGAATTTAAGAACATGCTTCGCGAAGCCCAGCAGCTAGAAGCTCTTTTTGGTGACCTGGGGGACATCGGTGTAGATTCAGGTGGGGTATATTCGTGCTACACTGCTTGTGGGAGTGTTGGCTTTCCTGCTGGGCGATGAGAGAACGCTGGCTATTAGGTCTCAGAATTGTCCCTTAGCAGTGGCTGATGGGTTTTTGGGTGGGGATTGACATTTTATTGCGTTACACAGGGTAAGTGCAGGTTCAGAGCATGAGGATTCAGAAGGCAGCCTTCCTTTTATGGGCTTGAGTGCTGACAGCTTTACCTCCTGGTTCATCTTTTATCCCTTAGGAGCAACTTCCCGTTCAGTAACTGAATTCTTTGGAAAGCTTTTGGGACTTCCAGGAGCTGCCCATGAAAAAAGGAGTGTTTTCTGACTAGAACCTAAGGTGACTCGAAAACAGTGGGGTGCTGGGACAAGAGGTTACCTGTGCTGGATTTTTGTACGCTGAGTCTCTGGTGACCATGTAAGTGACCAGGTAGGTGTCAGTGCTGCTGCAGAGGAGGAGGATGTACAGTGCAGATGAGATCTGTTCCTGTGGGAAGGAGGACAGTGTTTACGGAAGGACTTTTCGTTAATGAGGAAGTGATTGCATCTGAGAGAAGCTGCTTGACTTCAGGCAGAGCGCTTTCCCTGGGGAGGAGAAAGACCTGGACCCTTCCAAGCACCCTTGATGTGCAAAGTCAGCCGCCTGTTCAGCTCTGCCCCCTCAGCTCAGCAAGGCTCAGTGCTGTGTTCTCCCCTTCTCTTGTAGGAAAAGGCAGGGAAATTCCCTTCCCAGGCTACTGTGCTGCTCCCGGTCCCGCTCCGGAATGCTGTTACTTCCAGCCCTGCTGATGGCTCCGCACATCCCCGCACCACGCACGCAGGTAGCTCTGCTGCCTCGCTCCGTGGCTTTTTTTCTGTGGCTCGAAGTCTCCTGGAGGACTCGAGGAGGACCCCCGAAAGAGTTTGAGGCCGAGGCTGTCATCGGGGTCCTGGCAGTGGCAGGGCTGGCGTGCGTGGGGAGCGTGGCGGGTGTCAGCCTGGCGGGTGTGTGGGCTTGCTGCTTGTTTTCCTTCCCTGCCCGGTGAGGAATGCAATGTGTTTGCCTTCCTTGGCCTGTGGTTGCAGCCACATTCCTGCACTGGGAGTCAGCGCGGCGCGGCGTGCTGTTCATGCCCCCCGGCTGCATGCTTTCAGCTCCACATCAAAGGTGTGTTTGGTGTGTAGCTTGTGCCATTCCTGGCCACACCTGGTGGCCTGCAGGCATGCAGGAGGTGGAGTCTGGCTGTGTTTGCAGATGGCATTCAGGGTTCAGGCTTCTTGCTTGCAGAGAGGCTGGAGCTGAGGCCATGCTAAACAACCCCAGGAATGCAGCGGGAGAGCTGAGCGGCACAGTCACTCCAGGGGCATGTCCTAGCAGCAATGTTTCCTTTATAGCTGCAGCAAAATAATTCATGCCTGCTCCTCCAAAGGAACTGGCTGTTTGCTTGGGTGTGTTGTAGGGTTTAATTTACACCGATAAGGCCAATTAAGGTTGGCTTGTCCCCCTGCAGCCTGTATGCTCCTCGTCATCAGCTACGACTGAGTGACTCGTGCCACCGAGCTGTGCTCGGTAAAAATTGTGCATGAAATGTCTGCCCAGAGGTGGAATGGGCCCAGGATTTAAGCTGGGCAGGAGTGCTTCCCCCAGGCAGCGGGATAAATGTTCTTAATGCTGCAGCTTGGCTACCCCAGCTTCTTGTGGAGAAGCCTTCCTCTTCTGGCTAGTACCTCAAGAGGTGAGCGCTGGAAGCTTGGTGAAGGATGGCAGGTCAGGATGCAGATGCTTTATTTTGGGATCCTTGCCGGGGTGCCTGAGAGAAACAGGCAGTAGGTTTTGTATGTCGCTGTCGCAGGAGCCATCCCAGTCCTATTTACATAAGTCTTTTGTTTGTCTGGCTTGGGGAGAAATGGTCTATTGTCAGTGTCAAACCGAGTATGGGCACCTCTCGGGCAAGGTTTGTGGGAAGAACAGCGGAACATCTTTTGTGTCCTGCTGTAAACTCTGAGCTTTTCAGCTCATTAACCGGTCTGCTTTGATCTTCCAGTCTTGCAGTTCCCCTTCTGGCAACTTCTAGCAGCCTTCAGCTCTCTGACCAGGCAGTCATTTCCATATTGGAGTTCATCCTCTGCAGAAGACCTCCCTACTGCCATCCTTAGACAGCAGCAGGCGTGAAAGAACTGACGCCTGGTAGTCCTCTGCCTTTATAGCATCTCTTTTCCTTTTTGGCCAGCGCCACAGTCTCTGGATCAGTTGCTGCAGAGCTGCTGTTACCAGGCTGGTCCGTGCCACCATCTCTTAGGAAAGATTAAAGATGGCTTTTAAAGGCAGCGTCTCAATGGGGGATGATTAGGAGGATGTTACTTGTTGCAAAAGACTGTTGTGATGGCAAATAATTTCCAATCCTTTCACAAAAGATTCTCTTCTCCCCTGATTTTACGTAAACTATACATTTTATTTCAAATGAGTGGCTGCTGACTCTGTACTTCCCTTTTAAGACTTGGGTGTTCAGGAGAAAGTGTGCTGCTTGAATATTTGCTTTCCTTCCTCTGTCCCGCGATGCCAAATCCAGCGATATATCCTGTGGCAACATGAAGTAGAACAAAATATAAATAGGTCTGAAACAGGATTATGTGGAAAGTTATTGATTGAACGTTTCAGTGTATATAATCATTGTGTCTTTCGGCTTTGTCATGCAACATGGGCAACTGCTGCAAAAATGGGGATTTTAGCAGCGGGAGCAATATTTAATCCTACTTTCTGGTTTCCAGGAAAGGGGTGAGGCTGATTCTTGGTCTTTTGCTGCCCCGTCAGTGAGTTTTAATATGTTGAGGAAAGAAAGTTGGTTCAGCTTCCCTGCTGGCCTTCAGGAGCGTGTAGGAATCCAGGTCTCTGCGCTGCCGTGCCCAGTGCCGAGCACCTCTGGCAGGGAGATGTGCTCCGCTGGCTACAGCAGGAACCTTCACCAAGCTGCTACATCTCCCCCTGCTGGGACAGGGACCAGAAAACAGGGCTGTGGCCTGGGAGTAAAATAACAGGAATTGTTCTGATCCTGGAGCACCTCAGGCCAGCAGCAGGTGTGGTGTTCCTCCAGTCGAGACATTCCTTAGGCCAGAGTCACGGACTCTAGAGCCCAGCTCTTGTAGCTGCATGAAGCGGAGGGCATGAGCCAACAGCTTGCTGTCGGCGCTGGACAAACACCTCCTCACGTCTGCCTGGCAGTACGCTGCTGGCATTCCTCCCCTCGCTTTGCCCTTAGATGAGCGGCGACCTGCTAGCCCTTTGGGTGGTTTCCTGTGATATTCCCCCCCCCAAAAAAACGTACACAGAACATGGCAGTTTGCTTTCTTTAGGACATCTGGTACCAACCGTCTTCTCTTCTTGAGCCCCTTTGAGGAGAGGTGAGCGGAGGCGCCTTCCTTGCAGCGTGGCTGTTTCTCATTCCCGGCTTGCTCCCTTGCTTACAGGGAGGAGCCCTGTGGAGGTGAAGTGCTCGTCCCTGCTGCCGAAAAGGAGATGTTTTTCCATAACCTCAGAATAATTAACAGGCTTGTGCTATCCCAGGGGATAACAGTGGTGAAGACCAGGCGCTTCGGTTTTACAAGAGCAATGCCAGGCAGGGGATGTAGTGCTAGTCCGGACAAGCTGACCTTGCGGTAAAACAGAAGTGCCTGGCCTTGCTGCAATTGCCCTTTGGGACGATTCGTGCTCGTTATTACCTCCAACAGAACAGCGCTGGTGTTAGCAACGATGACAAATGTGGAACGAGGTGGTTGAGGAGAGGGCTAACGCTGCCCTGAGGACGGGCTGTGTTGGAGGGAAGAACTGAAGCAATCCTGCGGGGGGAATGTGAAGATTTGGGGCATGGGATGAGCGAGCTGGCGGCAGGCAGCCCCTCGTGTACTGTCTGTAGGGCGAGGGGTGGAGGTGTGGGTCCTGCTGCCAGAAGGACCAGCCGGAGCCCCAGTGAACGGGAAGAGAAGGGTCATAGCCGGTTGCGTGCTTCATACAGGTCACCAGTGAAAGATGGGTGGGTGTATCTGTTTGCTTTTCCTAAACTGGATTAAACCGTGGAGTATCGCTGTGACTGAGCTCTCAGAATGAAATCTTTCAGCGGTGCAGCGGTGCTGAAGGCTGAGGGAGTCATTTTAAGCAAATCAAATGAAAAAAAATAAAATGAAGGAGGCAAACTGAGGCAGATTAACTCCAGGGCCACACCACAAAAGAGAGAGGAGATGCTCTGGGGTTACGTTCTGCTTCAGGAGCCCTGCTGTGCTATTGTTTACAGAGCTGAGACAGGTTTTGTGCCCGTTCCTGCCCTTGGCTCGGGCCCTAAACGTGCTAGGCCCAAAGCATGTTTTTGAAAGCAGCCTCCTTTCCTCGTTTGTGCGTCGTGGCCTGTTGAGACTGCTGCTGCCAGCGTGTAGGCGTGGGTGCCCCGGCACCGAAAAGAGCCTGGCTGCAGAGGGCAGCTGGGGGTTGGTGGGGAACGCTCGGTGCAGGCACCAACGGAGGAGGTGGCCGGGACTTGGTGGGGGACAGCCGTGCCTGGTAGGAAGCGTGCTGCACCATCGCTCCTAACTTCTGGGCAGGGAAAGTGGCAGGATGGGACAAGGCGGTGAACGCCTTCCTCGTTTCTTTCTGTGGTTGGGTGGGTTTGTTGCCCTAACACCACTTCTGTGCCTCTCAGTGCTGCGCTGCTTTTCTCTGCCAACTCATAAAGAGCTACTGCTTGTTGTAGCTGAAGCAAGGATCAGAGTGGTTGAAGGAAGAATGACCTCCTGCTACCCTTACCCGGTGCTGGAGTCGGTAATTTCACTTTGTTCTACTGACTGCTGTCAGCGTTCAGTGCCATAGAGATCATAAAATATTTCTGTGCTAGAAGATTTTCTCTGATAAATAGCACAGAGGATGGCTCAAGTTTCCATGGCAATGCTTCTGAATGTGCTTCTGTGTCACCAAAGAAAGAGGGACTTGGAGTTGACTAAGGTTTGAAGGTTTTCTCAGAGGAAAGGGAATGGTGGTGAGATTGCACGTTAGTTGTTTGCCTGCCTCTGGGTAGTGCCTCTGATACATAATCTGGAGAAAGGGGAAGCTGACATTTGGCTAATGGCAGGGCTGGACTGTGTCGTGCAAACTATAGCTGGACTCCTGGCCATGCTTAACTGTTCAGCTCCAGATGCAGCTGCACAATCACACAACAGTTAAGCCCGTACCATTCTCTGCCTCTCACATCTGACCATCTGCTAGGGAAAAGCTAATTAAACCAAAGCGATTCTTGCTGGGATTAAACCCTAGCAGCGGAGAAAATTGAGAATAGTACCACCATTGTTCTCCCACTGCTGGATCAGGATAGCTGCTTTATTTGTGTTTGTAAAGAATTGCAGGCTATTCAGCTCCTTGCTGTCAGGTAGGTGTTCAGCTCATGCATTTCCCTTCTTTCTACCCCAGATCACTCCCGTTTTAGGTGCAAGAAATAAGGCTGTCTTGCTGAATTTTCTTGCGCTTCCTTTTTTTTGTGACAGCTGAGGCTGTTTTTCTTTTACGTGGAATTTCATGCAAATACAGCACACAAAGCTGTTTTCTCTCCTGGTGCCTCAGTTTCCTTGTTAGTGGAAATTGTTCCTGTCTCACGCAGTGCACGCAAGTATGGTGAGCGTAAATCCTAGCTTTGGTATGGGGACGCATAGCCTCGTCATTGCCAGAAGCAACTAGTAGGAGTCTGAGATTTGAGACCAAGTAGTTTAAGGCGAAAATGTACCTGCAGCCCTTGGAGAGTTTAAAATTTCAATCTCAGAAAATAGAAAATGGGGAAGTGTAGTTCCCTTAGCAACTGAACTCTTGCATGTACCTACAGCCCGTGTTACCACGTGATGAGGGCTTCAAAATAGCTCTTCCCAAAAAATAATAAACGAAGTGGACTTTATATAGAGTGTATTTTCCATTTATCTTTGTGTGCTGAACAGGGAAACTTGTTGCACCGGAGAGGTGGTGCACAGAAGGCAGTGACAAACAGTGAAGGTTGTCTTGCTGGAGTGGACGTGAAGAAGGTTGGAGTGAATGCAGAGATCACACTGGAGAAGCCTGTAGAGATGGAAGTGAGAGCACCAAAAGGATGAAGATAAATTAAGTCTTGATACTCAGAGAGGAGCTGTTCAGACGGTTAAAAACTGAGGAGTGAGGGGAAAAAATGTTCATTTTGGAATTGCTGGAATTTAAGGTTGACAAATTTGTATTGGGGGGAAATGCTGTGGGAACTGGAGAGATGAGAGGTGACTTCAGGGTGTGGGCTTGCAGCGCTGTGACTTCAGACTTGTTTTGTGTGTGTGCTTACCCCAGTGTTAGCAAGAGAACCTCACTCATACTTTCGTGGAAGAAGCGCAGTAGTAAGACCGTGCCTGGGGGCAATTAGCTAACATGCTCCAAAGAGTTTACTCAGATAAGCTGTTGGTGAGCCATACCTTTAGGAATGAGAGAGCAGGGAACATTCCCTTCCTGGTGCCTGAACTGCTCCGGGTCTGTTGGACATCAGCAAAGAGAAGCTGCGTGGGTGTCTGGAAAGCAGGGTGCAGCACGCGGCCTCGTTAGCACCCTGTGCCCCTTGCTTGGGAGAATGGAGAAAGCTTCATGCGTGCACGTCTTGGCATCCTGATGGTTAGTTGGCACAGGAGTAGTAGAGCCTTCAAGTCCTATAAATGTCAGTAACTTTGATACCTTAATATACCTCGAGCAGTGTGGTTAGCTTATATTGATTCTGAGAGAGATGCCATGCTCTGCTTTGTCTTGTTTGTTTTTTAAAAAAACACTACAAAACCTTCTTAGGAAGCAGAAAAGGGCAAAAAGGGTTAACTGCAATATTGTTAAGGATTATGCCTTTGCAGGGAAGTTGTACTGATTTAACTTAATCAGATTAGCAACAGTTATGATTCTATTAGGGCTGCATTCTTGTATAGGCATCCTTAATTTGCTTTGTCGTGTATCTATCTATTTAACTTAAGTTGATTCAACACAAAGTGCTCTTAAACTGAATTAAATACATTTACCCAGGGGGCTTATGCCACTTTACATTATTTTCTAACTCGATTGAATTTACTGCGGCGTGTATGGAGACGAGACCTTGGGGAGGAAGCTGCTCCTTTTTATTACTTACTGAGCAGTTTGTCATGTTTGGCTGCGGCCGTGTGACCGTGGAATCAAAGAGCCTGTTGTGGCGCGTGTTGCTGGAGGATGGGTGCTCTGATCACCACAGGCCTTGCTACAACTTGGGCATTCTTAGCCACAGTGGGTGATTAAAGAAGATTGTTCCTCCTCATCAAATGGGGCTTTCTTTCCTAGCACGGGCGTGAACCCCCTGGAATATCATCTTGAGGTTGCTCCTCAGCCTGCCAATAGAAGTGCCTGCAGACCCAGTTAGCGTGTTGCGTGCACACCAAAAGTAGCATTTCAAAGCCTTTTCAAACGTTCCATGTTTTAAAGGACTCAGGTGGCCGAGCAGGTTTGTGCCGGACTTCTCTACGGCTAGGCAGAGCTGGAGAGAAATTTCACGAAATTTGATGGTGCTTCCCAGACCCCGTCTGACCCCAGTGTGCTTCATACAGTATGCAACTCAGCAGGAACGGTGACTTCTGCGAGACTCATGGCCAAGGAAGAAGTTCCTACAGAAGCACTGCTGATGCCCGTTCTCTTTCCTATTGGAAAGGATGAATCTAGTGGATACATGTGAGTGTGGGCTCGAGGGGAACAAAACTGGCACGTGAATTACTCCACAAGACCGGTTGTGGTGGTAGCATTTCAGAATAAAGCTGACTGCTATGAACACGGGTTTCATTGCTTGGAATTTGCTTTTGCCACCACCTGCACGCATCGGGGCTATGCTGAAAGCCTCTGCAACCTTGCAAGTCCTCTGTAGGTTGGGTCACTGCAACAAACTTGTCCATCTGTCCTCCGTAAATTATGCAAATGGTGTGCTGTGCTCCATTGTCAGTCTGTGTGGGTACTGCCTGGTGTGTTGGCCATCTGTGCCTTACTACAGCTCCTAGATGGAGGCTGTGTTTCAGAGAGCGCATTGAGGCAGGCGCATAGGTTGCAGTAACAGAGCGTTTTCTAGCACTGCTGTATTGTCTGCTAGGGGGATGGCTCGGTGACTTTCAGTCTCTGCAATTAAGGAACCGGAGGCCACAGCTTTCTCCTAATTTATGAGCCCATAGGCTGAAACAAGAGGATTGCTGGGGGTTGGATGGGGCCTGGGGGGAATACTTACAGGTGCGGAGACGGCCACTTGTAGGTTGTTGAAAAATTTAAGTTGTTCCTAGTTTGTCCTAATCCAGTGCCTTTTAATTATATACTCTAGGAAGGTAATGTGAGATTCTTTTTTCCTTTTCTTCCTCTCCTACACAGTGCGGGAATTGGCAGGGGAAGGGGATTCCTACATGTTGATTTTCTACAGAAATGTTCACCCACTCCCTCCTTCGCTTCTCTTCAATTGTTTGCTTAATGTAGCCAGTCTCTAGTTTGTGACTGAGACAGAAAATGCGAGGCCATGGCTCTCCAGTTTCCCTCATGACATCTCCCAGCTTCTGCCAAATAAACACTGGGACATCAAGGTTTGCTTTTACTAGCAGGACCCACGCAGTTATTTTCAGGAACTTTTGAGAGTTCTCCTAACCTCCACAAGTAGTTTTCTTATGGCCTGGCATACATCTCTTTAAGTATCTAAGAAATGTGCTCCAAAAATCTTCCCATGGAAGATCTTAAAAGATCCCAGGTAGGAAGACAGAGTGGGGAAGGACATGAAATCTAAGGTGCAAGGATAATGGTGCTCAGGAGGTTTGCAGCCTAAACCACCTTGTGAGAGTTAGAAGGATCACTGAGCAACCTAAAGAGATCAAGCCAAAGGGGTCGCTGAACAAACTGAACTGAATTCTGGTGTGTCAGCATTTCTGGGTGGGGGGCTCTCGTTAGCCCCTTGTGTAGATGTCAGCACTAAAGGTGGCTTGGCGGGTGACCTTTTGCCACGCTGGTTCTTGTGTGATTTCAGATGTAGCCATTAAAGGTGGTTCTGTGCTCTTATATGCATTAGAAAGCTAGCGTTCATTTCCTGGTCAGAATCTCCCCTGGGTATTTTTATTCTCCATTAACATTCCTTCTGGGGATTGTATGTGGGTCCTTTGCTTCCTGTCCTGTTCCTGTTCAGATGTTAATCAGCTGTTGTGTTCTATTCCAGTTACGTGTGAGCGATGGTAGTGTTTCTTGGGCAATGCTGATCTGCTCTGGCTTTTATGAAGGGGTTAGGGAAGCTCAGCTGCTCTTAACGCAGTGACCAGAGTAGCTGATAACGCATATTTAAGGTAGGGAACCCAACTGAAATGGCAGGATTGGGGTCTTTGTATTGTAGAAAGAGGGAGTGGGACTACGAAGAGTGTGATTCTGAGATGTAAGAGACTTCCACAGGGTGCATGGTTATGACAGACACATGATATCTGCTGCCCAGTGGTATTTATATTCAGCCAGAACTATGTAAGACTGTGGATTTCATTTACTTTGGAAGTATGTTAGGTGCTAAGTAGGGTTTGTTGCATGCCTGTTGTTCAACAGCTAGCCCGATCCCTTTCTGTTGATATCTTTTGGAGTTTTTTCCTATTCAGGGAGCAGAGATTTCTGCTTAACAGTCAAGGTTAATTGGTCTGAAAAAGCAGGAATGAGCAATAATCCTCCTGAAACTCAATTTTAATCCAAGAGTCACTGTAATGCTATTACTCAGCTCTGAATCGTGAGCATTAACATGCAAGCCGAACTGAGAAGCAAGTTCCTGCACTGGGAGCTGTCATCCTTTTATTTTAAAATGAGCCTCAAAGTAACTAGCAGCAGAATGGATCTGAACATATTTTTAATTGGAATTCCTTCCCTGAATGAAAAGCTCTCATTAAATGTTAAAGTGTCCTTTAATAACCTTGCAGTCCTTTTCCATTGTACTTGGCACGAGTGGTCCCGCAGGGGCTGCTTTTAACTTCAGGCAGCTTGTTCTCCTGTCCCAGGCAAGACCTCTCGATGCAGTTTTTACATCACCTCTTTCTCTGATGAGTTGTCTCCATCGGGCTTACTGCAGCAGCTTCCTACATAATCTGGCTGGAGACACACGGAGGCTAGGGCTGGCTCTATCCATATGCACGAGAAGACAAGTGACAAAGTCTCTCTTCTTTTCTCACTTCTCAGGAGGCAAGCGAGGAGAAACTGTTGCCTCCTAAAGCGGGATGTGCCAATCTCCGATGCTGGATCTGTGTTTGCACTAAAGGTTGGCTGAAACAGTGTGAAGTTTCTGGGTTAGCTGTGATGATTAGCTACGTGGCACAGGACAGTAGCAGCAATTATTTTTACACATGCGTACGTGATTGGAGTTTTTTTGGAGTGCTCTGACTTGGTGATAGCCAATGAATGTTCCTGCAGTGTTGCTTTAGAAACAAATGGGGCTGTGATGGTGCCATGGAATGTGTTTTCCCTGTCATACAAGATTATCTTTCTGAACAAAGAGCAAGATCAAAGAAATGTTGCTTTAAAAAGGAAAACACTGGAAAGATGACAACGCCTGAAATAAGGACCATTTTCTGCAGTGCAGTCACCATATTTCTGGTAAGGAAGGGAAACTGCTGATCCTGAACACTGGTGAATGGCCTGTTTTATGGGATCAGAAAAGGCAACACATGAGAAGGTAATGATGAGGAACACCCTGCAAGTCAAGTCCTTCTCTGCCCTTCTGTACTACAGGAACGTGCAGCTGCTCCAACAGCAAACGAGCAGAAACTGTGTGCCTCCTGGTCTGAAAACCAAAGCTAATTATTAGTTACCTCAGGGCTTGAGGGACTTTGCAAGAGTCAGGAAGGCAATAAGTGTCTGCAAATGTTATTTTTTTTTCCTTCAGTGTTTTTTTTCCCTGTTGTCCAGAGGGTTTGTATGTGTTAGACCTCTTCCTTGTTACTGGAGAAAATGTGATGCGAGTGAGGTAGTGTTGTGGTTTTGCATGAATGCCACAGGGCTCTTGGTTCTGCGAACCCTGGACGGAATAACCCAAGCCATTCTGTGCTGTATCACGTCAGCTGCTGGTGTGTGGCAAAAGTTTTTGCCTTTCCCAAGCCTCACAGAGAACATAGCCCCTTGCAAATGGAGGGGGTGGGTTTTACACGGAGGGCTGCTGCCCAATAGCAACAACTAGTCAAGCATGTACGCGCAGCTGCGCTCAGTCACTGTCGCTGCACCCTGTCACAGGGAAGAGAAAAGAGGTGGTGTGTGTTTTGTCTTTGTGAGGGGGTGGGGGAAGCAGCAGCTTTTTGCATTAACGGAGCAAATTGTTAGGTTTCTAGTGCAGTCTTCAGAGCCTTTATGTGCTCATGTCTTCGCCTGGAAGACCTGACTATTGCTGAGGCTGATCGGGGTGTAAGCCCAAGCTTCCAGCTTGCTAGTCTCCAGTGAGCTTAGAAATTACTCTGAACTGTGGGCAGTAGCTAGAAGATGGAAGAATTGGAGCTAGTGCAGATGATAGCATTTACAGTTCTCTTCCTAGCAGGCTAAGGGACATTGCTGATGAGAGATGGACAGGGCAGATCAAAAGGAGCAGGAGGTTAGGTTTCCTCTTGTGTTACAATGCTAATCAGAACGGCAAAGACGGGGCTGAAGAGCTGACTGCTGCTGTAGCTCCAGGATAAAGCCGAGCTTCTCCTGGGTAGTCAGAATGTGGGCCTGGCAGCGAGCTTCCTCAGAGAGAAGCTTGTGAATAGTGTGGTGAGTGCAGAGCTGAAATAGTGCTGTCTTAAATCTCTAGGTATTGCCTGTACCCTTCTCAGCTTTGAGGCGCAAGGTCTGTCTTCTACAGAGACTATCTGCTGCTCTCTGAACAGAGGCACGCTGAATTGAGCCACGTTTGGTTTCTCTCCTTGTGGTAGCAAAGGATGCCGAGTCACTGCAGGCAGAGAGGGCTTAACTGTGCTGTTTGGTACAGGGAAGTCTGCAGAACAAACTTGGGTTGGTGTGGCAGGCTGGTTGGGGCACGCACAAATGAATGACAGAGGCTGGATTCCTGGTGTTGATCAGGAGCACAGGCTGGGAAGCAGTGACCCCTGGAGCCACCTAGAAGAACCAGCTGCCTTTCAGAGCCCAGTTACCATTCTGCAGAGGCATCCTGCTCAGTGGAGGGCTGCTTAAAACAAACAAACAAATAAAAAAACACTCTTTTTTTTGTGGGACACAGTGAAGACGAGGAGCTTACTTCACTAGATGGTCATGTCACCAGATAGTAGCCTGATGGTGCAGCAGTTTGCTGCTGGCTCCTGTCCTGGCACCTGGCCGTGGGTTGGCCTGCACGTGCCTGGCTGTTTCCATGTGTTGTGTTGATAGGTGACTGACACCGAGTTTCCTTTCTCATGTTTCAGGAGCTG
The DNA here is from genome assembly GCA_011075105.1 of Heteronetta atricapilla. Classification (NCBI taxonomy): domain Eukaryota; kingdom Metazoa; phylum Chordata; class Aves; order Anseriformes; family Anatidae; genus Heteronetta; species Heteronetta atricapilla. The sequence continues at coordinate 24,770,013 of CM021733.1, forward strand.
TTGGCCAGATGCTGCTGGATGCTGACAGGAGAAAGCTGATTTGGAGACGAGCAGCCAGAAATGTTTGGACACGTCGTCATTTTGGATCTGTAAGTCCTTGTTGGAGGGGAAGTTGCCTGGAGGCACTGCGAGTGTTTGAGTGTCTCTGAAAATTCTCAGATCATGAGGGTAGGTTTCCAGTCCCAGGCTCTTTTTGAGGTAGGTGGGGAGGAGATGGCAGGTAGTAGTTGTTGGGTATTGTGTAGGAAGCAGGACAGTCCTACCTTGAGCCTGAGGAGCTGTATGCTGAGAGACAGCGAGGCCTTTGGCGTGTTTGTTGTGCGCACCACGGCGATGGAAACATGCAGGGGCCCATGGGGGCAGCTGTACCTGGAAGCCCCTGCTCGTCTGCCAGCCTGTCTGGCTGCTGGCTTTGCCTCAGTGCTGAACCAGCTCCTGCTGGGAGCTGGCAGAAAAGCAGATTCAAACTTCACTGACCTGGTCCTTCCTGGATTTACACATTCTCTCTCTCCCTCCCTATGCTTTGCAGCTTTGCCCTGCAGAGCAGTTACTGTTGTGAAGCTGTTTTTAACTTTGCTAGTCAAGACCCGACTACAGCGCTGTAGTAAGGAAGGGGGCCAGACAGCTTGTTGGGCCAGGGCCAGCACTAGGGCACCTTTCAGTTTGTTTTGGCAGAGTTTGAGTTTGCGTGGTCCTGGTTGCCTGCCTGTTCCATTCACCTTCCATCTGGCTCTCCCCATGTGCATACAACTGCTCCACACCCTGCGCTCCTGTCCCGCCTCCTGGGGCTTGGTGCCCTGGATAGGGGAAAAGCAGCGCGGCAGCAGAAGTGCATCAGGAAAGGGAAGACTCCACTGCCATGTCCTGAGTCAGTGGCAGAGCGATAGCCACAGAGCTAAGCCCTTACAGGCATCTCGCAGGTGAACTCGTTTCTCTTCCTGAGGTGATAAAGGGTGAGGGTCAAAGCCCTCTCCCTGGGCTTTGAGCACAAAAGATCATTTCTGAACCTGTGTTATTTCTGGGTTGGATGGGCAGTATTTTACAGAAGCCTGTTAGCAGCAAGGTAGAGCACGGCACAGTGTGTGCTGGAAGCCAGAGAGTCGCTTACCTTCCTCTGCCTTGTAGCGGTGTGGGCTATCGCAGCGGTAGGCACAGGGACGTCATGTTTTGGCTCCGAGGAGAGACTGATAATTGCCAGCTCATTTGTAGGTGCACAGACTTAACAATTACCTCATTCATCCTTTTAGCATTACCAAGCTCTTGTACCTAAGGCTTCACAGTCAGCATCCCTCCGCTGTAGCGAAGGAAATTAGCAGTAAGGGTCCAGTCTCACAGGAGGTGCCCTCAGTCCTTCCTGGAACCAAGGTTCTCTGTAAGCTGTTGCTTCATGAATTTTGAGTTTGCGTGGTCCTGATTGCCTTGGGTGTGTCCTTGCCAAGTGACTTTCCAGCTCCTGCAGGGCTATGTGGCTCAGCTGTCCTAAGCTCATTTCCTTTCCTTTCAGAAGATCTGTTGTGGGTTGGGGCAGGCACTTGGAGTGAGATGAATATCCTGTTGTCCTCGGTTATAAACATTCCCCATTCCTTAAATATTTATGGGGTGAGATTTAAAACTTCTTTTTTTTATGGATTCTAAGCTATTTGTTTCCCTTCTTCAGGGCATCTGAGTGAGTGTCCGTGCTTCATGAAGCTTTGCATTTGAGCTGAGGCTGGTAAGTGCTCAGGTCTTACGGGCTAGCAAAATGATAATTATTTCAGCTTGGGATATCTGCATGAGTATCTCCTGTCCTTAGCCTGGCAGGAGTTGACAGAAGAGTCAACCCTACATCACCTGGTCGATGGTGGGGTGTTGACAAACCTGCTTCTGGCCAGGATTTCAGCATTTCTCTTTGAAGAGAAGAAATGTCTTCACAGCAAGGCAGGCCCAGCTGTGTTGTTTGGAGATGCTGAGGAACGTGCGTTGTTTTGCTGGATGTGATTTTTCTAAAGTCTTAGAGATCACTTCACCTAACTGGTTCTTTTTAAGAGAAGGGATCTTGAGGGAATGACTGCAGCAAAGCTGAATTTTCAAGATTTCGATGGTGGACTTTTAGAGGGTAGTACTAAGAAGTTGCTCACATATGTGGAAAACACGTGAGAGACTTCAGTGAGCCTGTGTTTTTTTTAGCACAGTGGAGGACAGCTTACAAATTGTCCTGTGAAGTGTAAAGCCTGCTGTGGCTTGGAGCCGCTCCGTGCTTGGTACAGGCATTTCAGTCCTCCCAGGGGGCTCGGGCTAAGTGTTGAGAGGACGCAGCTAGGCAAGGGTGGATGAGAACTGCAGAGAAATTTTGGGGCTCTATTTAGACACTTAACAACGTGTAAAACAAGTAGCAAGGCTCTTGGTGGGAAGTCTTCCTACCCTCCACTGCGGTCTTGAAGTGGTGGAAAAGAAGATTATTCCATGAATACAGGATAGCTGCTTTCCTTCTGCCCCATAACTTGCTCTTGTGCTGCCAGTGCTCCTGCAGCAGGCAGATTCTCCCTGCCCAGCACAGTTTGGGTAAAGGGATGAAAACTAATCTGGTCTTTCTTGCAGTGGTACTGCTGCATGTTGCAACATCTGACCTTAGGTACCAACAGCAGTGGCATTGCTCCCTAGTTTGATGCCACCTGTGACTTGGGGGTGGTCTTTTGTCTTTTCTGATGGAGTGAGCAGTGGTAAAGGTACCTCCTTCTGACAAGCCTCCCGTGGTTTGCCCCGCTTGTGTCCCCAGTGTAAGCAAAAAAAACTTCTCGGTTTGGGCTCTTTAATGGCTGGAGTCTCCTCCCACGTAGTCCCTGCTGACAGTGGCAGCACATAATCAATAACTCCTGCTGTCACTGCTGCCTGTAAGGCTTGCTGTGTCCATATTGGAAAGGGCCTTTCCTAAAGAGCCCAATCGATACGCTGCTGGGAGGCCTGTTCTCGTTTGCTATATATAATCCAGACACACACAAACTACGTGAGTGAGCGTGTGTGGAAGGGGGGAGAGGATGTGCCAGCCCTCTGCTCTCACTGGCTGGGAGGACACAGCTACCTCTGACTTTGCTCCCGCTCCTGCAGCCGCTGCTCAAGGCTTGCGGTCGCATCCCTTCCTTGCTCTGTTCACACTCTGCATGGGGACCTGCTCCGGGGCTCCAGGGGAGCCGACTTCCTGCTGGGTTGCGTCTAGGGTTCGATGGAGCGTGCGTGACTCTCTCTTCTGTGCGCTTTCTACTGTTGGCAGGTAACCCGCTGGCAGAGCCACGCAGCCAGGAGGATGTCGAGCACGGCTCCGTCGAAGAAGCCTTACCGCAAGGCGCCCCCGCAGCACCGCGAGGTCCGCCACGAGGTCCCCATCATCCGTGACGACCAGGATGGAGTGATCTTGGCCGAGCAGAGTCAGGTAACGGCTTGCCGGGTGGCAAAGGGATTAGCACCGCCGCGCCAGCAAACGGGGTTTAGTTGCGCCGAGGCAGGCCAACTCGAGCAGGCAGAGGGGTTTGAGGTTTGCAACCTGAACTTCTCCTCGTTGTGGTCTCTGGAGTCCAGCAGTGAGAAGGAAGTGGCAGGGTGCAGAGCGGAGTTGAACGTCAAGAGCCAGACGGTCTCGCCAGCGCTGCCGCGTGGTAGGAGGATGGGACAGCGAAGTGGGAAGCGGTGCCCGAACCGTGCTCGTGGGCACCTCAGCAAATTTGTGAGCCGCAGCATGGAGACAGTCGTGGTGTCTGGAGATGAAAAGCACCACCCTACTTGCTCTTGCAAGAGCAGAAGCCTGGAACGCTCACTGGTGTTTAAAGAGCCTCCTGAAGTCTTGACACCGGGGAAGTTTCGGGTCTCCTCTACGCACCTGCCTCTGAAAGGGATCTTAAAGCAGACCGGCCTGCGGACAGGCACGTGCCCGGAGACCCTGCGCAAGTCCCGCTCAGTCGAGACGCTGTCCCGTGGCCGTGGCTCACGCAAGTACAGCGATCCGCAGCTGTGCCTCGGCTGCAGGGAGAAACGCTCGCTGGAGCGCAGCAGCGGTAGTGCTGCCGGCTCTGTCAAGCGCAAGGAGAAGCTCAGAGAAGACAAAATGCTGTTCTCCAAATTCCTGGACGAGATTACCCAGCGGGTGCTGAGTCCTGTCCGCTTGCGCTCGCTGGGAGAAACCAGGGGAGCAGAGCAAAACCAGAACTCTGCCCGTTTCCCCAGGGGGGTTGCCCCAGAAAGCCAAGGGGAAGGTCATCTGGAAGAGGTCAAAACCAAACGTGCAAAAGAAAGATCCTCGTGCCCAAGCAGAAGAAAAACAGAAAAGAAATGTGAGGGGCTGGGAACGGCTTCGTGTCAGAGAAATCGAGCAGAGGAGGCTGAGAGGGTTTCCAGATTAAGAAAGAAGCCCATTCTTGGGAAAAAGACCAGTAAGGAGAAACTTCTTTCCCTGGAGAGAAGGGTGGTAGATCTGTGTCAGTATGAGCTGCAGAAGCTGGCAGACCTGGGGCTGGCAGGGACGTCCTCTGGGCAGCAGCACTCACTGTCTTCATGGAAAAGCAGTGCAGAGGGCAGAAGGGATGAAAGCAGTCCCTGTTCACGGCTATCACAGCCACACCATCTGTCTGCTAAATTGGGGCAGAAGCATAAAGTGGAGCTGAACCACCCAGAGAAAGAATCCTTTTCCCCTCCAACACACTGGAGTCGGGAGGAAGGGCCTGCTCCACCTAGATCCTCCCCTTCCTCCAGCCTGGCACTAAGCAAGGTAGGTGCCAGATCTGCTGGCTCTTGCAAACGGGGGTCTCCCAAAGGCCAAAGCCCCCGCCTGGATGTCACCTTACCTGTAATGCCAGTGTGGGGGGAGAGAGCGGGCCCCCAGACCTCAGGCTGTGGGTGCCTCATCCCCAGAAGCTGCTGTCTTGTGGTGCTGCTCATGTCAGTGCTGCAGGTTGGGTTTATCTTTTGGGAGGAGCCAGCTTCCCTGTGGCAGGAGGAAGGCAGGAGCTGGTGCTCTTCTCCCCACTGCAGGCTTCCCCCTTGTCTGCAGGTTGGAGGGCAGCAGGTGGGCAGCTCCGTTGCCGGGAGGCGTCAGGAGGCTCCTGGTGCTTTGTGTGCCCCGTGCCTGGCTATTCTGGGGTACTGGATCCCTACTTGATGGCTGGTTCAGGTCTTTGTAAGCCATCTCTTTTCTCCAGGCTGCTTTGGGGCCATTGCCTCATTTTGCTAGAAACTGCCTTACCCCCTTTGCCTGGTCAGTCCTCTATGCGATGCGTAGGGCTTGAGGAGGCAGTTGCTCGCTAATTCTGCATGAATTACGGATTGCCATGTGGGGTAAGGATGTGAGGAGAGCGTGGATTGATGCGTTGCCTTTAAGGACAGGAAGATGTATGCAGGCACTGAGGAGTATCCTTTTAAAATGTGCACTGGTGAAGGAAGCAGCCCTGTGGTGTCTTAGGGCCAGCACTGAGATGAGTTTGCCTTCTGTAATGTCGCTAGAAGCTGAGCAAGCTCATCCACAACCGCCTGTGGCGGGGCCTCTAAGCCCGGGGCTGGCTGTGATGCTTAATGGGCAATTTAAAGTGTGGCAGCACTCGGGGCTTGTGCAGTGCTGCTGGTATACCGAGCCCCAAAAATAGTCCGTGGGCAGCTTGGGCTTTGAGAATGGTCGCAGCCTTGAGCTTTCACAAAAAATATGGTTGTTGCTAGTGCTAATTAAATCCCTCCCAGCTGTGCTGGCAAGCCCCAACCATTTTCTGGGTTAGCACAGAGAGTGTGAAGGGAGTGAGAGTAGCTGAGCCACGTGCTCCTGTTGCAGCACTGTCTCTCCTTGTTCTGCAGGTCCCTGCTCCAAGCATCTCGGGGGATCTTGCCCAGAACACTTCTTTCACAGGCTTTTCTGACCTTTAGTGTTTCTTGTGCCATCCCAGAATAATTACAGTGGCGCTCTTCAGGTCTGCAGAAAGAACCCCTTTTCACAGCCTAATCTAGCTGGCGTAACTGGTAGACAGACACGTCTTTTCATCTCCCAAATGACACACTCTGATTCTTCTGCGAGGCCTCGAGGGTGTTGTGATTGCTATGGTCGCACATGAATTGTTGATGCGTGCTGGCCTGTGAGATTCCTGCTACCCACCGACCGTGGATGTGCAGGAAGGTGAAACAGCAGCAAAGGTGACAGTGCTGCAAGAGATGCTGAGATGGTACTGTGGGAGAGTAAAGTTACCTGACTCGTGTGGTGGTTTCTAGTTCAGCTGTCCTACCCCCAACCAGAACACACAGTCTGTCCTAGTGCCAGCCAGATGAGTGCTGTGTACAGGTCCCAGCTTCTAAGCTTGCCTAGCCTGATCCCTCAGAGGTGAGGAAGAGTCCCTGCTAGGGTCTAGCAACAAGACGTTGTCCTTTAGGGGACAGTATGAGACCAACTCCTCCTCTGAAAGAATCTCACAGCTGTTTTCTTCCCTGTGCAGGAGCCCTTGACGGATGCAGAAAGGATGAAGTAAGTGTCCTGCTCCCCCTTTACGCTTGTTGTGCTGCCTCTGCGTGGGTGCTGATCCCTCACACCTTGGTTGTGCCACCCGCACAGCAAAAAGCTGACTGCCCCTGCGGGCTCCCCTCAGATCTTCAGCCCTCTTGGGGCCACGTGGGCAGAGCTTTGGTCTGTGCCTTGCCAACCTCTGGAGGTGTGGGGACACAGATCTCCAGTGCAGGTGCAGGCAGAGGAGTTGGTGGGTGTGGTGGAAAACAGGAGATAAAGCCTTTAATACAGGTGGAGGGAAGAATGCCTTTTTTAAGCCTTCATGTTGTTACCACTGCTGTAGTGTGAGCCACCAAAACCAGCATGCAAAGGCCTGCTGCTGGGTGAGGGTGGGAACTGGGCCCTGTGGTGGTGTGGAGCACAAACAGCTGCTAGCACTGTGCTTCTAACTAGTGAGGAGCAAGTTTGCACTGCCAGAGAGTGCTTCTGGCTTTCTCTGAGCACAGAGGAATGAAAAACAACAGGAAATCCTTCTGACCACCAGGCATGTACTGGCTGGGGGGGAACAGAGCAGTTCATGTTGGACTGGGATCGACAGCTCTGATTACATCTCTACGTGCACCCCACCACCTCTGCTGCTGGGCTCAAGGCTGTGTAGAGTGCTCCTTCCACCATGTGTTAAAGGCATGAGGGCTTTTGAACAGCTTCAGGGGAGGAGAATACGCTTTTACTCTTTTGCCTTCAGCTCTTCTAACCTGGACTGGGATGAATTATTGAGTGGGTTTCATTCACCGGTGAGCCGAGCAGCCCATCTGGCTAGTGGGCTTTATCCAAGCACTGTAACCTGAGAGGGAGCTGGGACCTGATCTCACAGCTAGCATGGGCTTCTCTGCCCCTGCTCCCGGAGGGTTTGAGCCTCCCTCTCCTAACTGTGGTGCGTCGCTCGCTGCATGGGCTGGGGTCTCCTGACAGTTCAGTTCTTGGCTCCCTGGGGCCCAGGTGTGGGATCGGGAGCCCTAGAGCAGGGCAGCGGGATGGGAGCTCTGGTGTGGAGCGCTCCTTGTGCGCCCAGTGGTACCTTGTTCCTGTGTGCCCAGGTTGCTGCAGCATGAGAACGAAGAGCTGCGCCGGCGGCTGACGTATGTGACCAACAAAATGGAGGCGATGGAGAGGGAGCTGGAGTCAGGTCAAGACTACCTGGAGATGGAGCTGGGCCAGAACCGTGAGGAGCTGGAGAAATTCAAAGACAAATTTCGTAGGTATGGAAAAGAAAATAGAGGGACAGGACTAGGGGGATCACTTCTGCCAAGGACTCCCTCCTCTGGTTTGAGCAGGCTGTACGCTGTCGTGTTGATCAGAGGCATGCTACATCCTCAGAAAGGTGCTTCCCCAGACTGCAGGGAGGGTAAAAGCTTTGCAAGTATTGCTTCCTCCAGGGTGCTGTGTAGGCACGCTGCTAGCTTGAGGCGTTGTCAGCAACAGGGAGTTCTTCACTTAGTGGATGTAAGGCAGAATCCATCTTGGATGGCTACCTGACGTGGAAAAGGAGCCACTGACAGCTGCAAGTAAATGCATCGCCTCATTACCTGGGAAGTAGTGCCTCAGTTAGAGATCAAAGGCATGGTTATACATAGCAGGGGTATCCTCCAAAGTCCTCACACCCTCCCCAGCAAAAGCACGTAAGGTCACCCAACCAACCTCAGCTTGCCTCTAGTAACTTGGGGTCCGAAGGCCATTATATGGCAGAGGCGAGGCATAATTAGTATGCCTGGTTGTCTTAGTTCTGTGAATACCAGTCTTTCTGGAGTTACAGAGTAAGTGGTTTGCTGGGCAGTTATGAAGAAGACTTGTGTGAATGCCTGAGATCCATTCCCACGTGTACAACCTTGATTCTGTAGGTTGCAGAACAGCTACACTGCCTCCCAGAGAACCAACCAAGACCTGGAGGAGAAGCTGCATGCCCTAGTAAGTGCCTTATTCAGTCCCTACAGAGAGGAGATGGAAGAGACCTGTGTGTTAGGAGCAGAAGGGGGAAGGGGCCCTGGCTTAAGCCAGCAGACGTGGAGATGGGTGAGGGTTGGGATTCTGGCCGTGACCATCTATTCCCCCTTCTGGCTGGTGTCATGAGCTGGTTCCTTGATTTACTGAGCCCCTACTTGGTCATGCACGTGAGCTTGGTTGCCCACAACATAACCGCATGGTGTTCCGTCGTGTTGCTTCAGTCCCTCTCAAAATGCCAGGGATGTGCCAGCCAGTCTTGGGGTGGTCGTCCTGGGGGGACGGGGACAGGCAGAGCAGAGCCAGTGTGCGTGTGTGTCTGTTGTGTGCATTCATAACACTCATGGCTGTTTCTTTTCTCTCCCTCCCCCTCTCTCTCTCTTTCTCTTTCTCCTCCCCACGCTGCTGCTGGCACACGCTGGGCGCGCTCACCTCTCAGGCCTCTCTCAGCCAAAGCTGGATTTTTGCAGTTGCGTCTTTTCGTTTGTGTGTTTTGTTTTTTTTTTTTTCTTTTTCTTTTTCCTCTTTACGTGCCTCAGCCTGTCGGTTTCATTGTCAGTCCCACCTACCCCAGCCCAGATGGAGGGGCCCCCAGCCCTCGTCCAGCCAAGGGCTCACCTGGTATCCAGCAGCTGCCCGCAGATGCAGCAGGTCCTAGCTTGCCGTGCTCCATCTTACGAGCGTTTGACACCGAGCCAGCTGGAGCGCGGTGTGCTGGGAAGCGGTGCCCATGAGCTGTGGCACCGCACAAGATGTGGATGGCTGTGAGCCTCGCTTGCTCCCTTTTCTTTCCCCTTCCGGGCTGTGAGCAGGCAAGTCGAACAGCTGCGGTGCTGATTGCCTCCATGTGGCTCAGGATGGTTTTTTTGTTCTTACTCTGTCACTTGAATTTCTTGGGTTAGTATTCGTTGTGCCGGTGCCTAAAGAGACCGAATATCTGGGAAGGATTCTCCTAGCCTACCCCCTCGTGTCACTGTGCTGTACTTGTGACACGGCTGGGCCCTGGTGGTCACAGCCTTGGAGCAGCTCAGGGCAAGGTTGGGCAAGCTTCTTGAGAAGGGAACGGCTTGGGTATTCTGAGCTGGTGCCCCTCTCTGCTGTTGTTACATCTGGGTCTCCATCCGCCCTGCACCTGAACTGTTAGGTGGTCTAAAGAGACAAGACCACCTACTTCAAGGTGGGCATTAGGTGAGCTCCAGGTCCTTTTTCTTACCAGAGCAAGGCTTGAGCTCTTTCCAGACGGTGCCCTTTCCCTGCCCAACAAATCTGTCCATTCAGCACAGACTGCTGACCTTTGTGGGCAGCGTTCTTGTTCTGTCGCCCCAGAGTTCAGGGCTGGGTATCACAAGCTTAGAGCTCCTTGCTGCTGGAGGCAGGATGGGACGAACTATTCGAACCCACCATCTTTCCATCAGACACCCTATAAACCAGGGCAGAGAGGAAACATGGTTGTGCTGCAAGAAGAGATACTGCACTAAGGGGGTTTAAACTCACCTCCGTACCTAGCAGAGCGGCTGCCTCCCCTTGCCTTTGGAGTCCCTCCCTGGGTGAAGCGCCAGGCTGTCCCCCTTGTCTGTCTGTCTAGAAGTTTTTGTACCCCAGCTGAACATGTCATTGTGCTATGCTTGGGGTGAGGTGGGTGGTGAAGCCAGTTCCTCCCACGCTGGGGAGATTTACACCTTTTGTTCTTGCATCCCAGATTAAAAAGGCAGAGATGGACCGCAAGACACTGGACTGGGAGATTGTAGAGCTCACTAATAAATTGCTTGATGCGAAAACTACCATCAACAAGCTGGAAGAACTCAATGTAAGTGCGAGTCTGCAAACGGTTGTGCAATTGTGTTGAGGTGTGGGCTTTTCCTCCAGTTCAAAGTCATTGGTGTAAAGGAGCATGAGAAAGACTCCATTGTTTATGGGGGCGTGGGAGCTGCACAAGCAGTAGCGACAGGCAAACAGAAAAAGGCCTGAGGGATTGAGCAAGGGCTGATCTTCAAGTCTGCTGATTGCTCTTTTGGTGTCTGAGCTTAAGGGTTGACCTGAGCCCAGGCTGTGCCAGCTGAGGGGTCACTTACTCTATAAACGGGAGGGAACTGATGCCTTTTCCACACTGTTAATGTAGAAGCTCCTAGATCCAGTGCCTATTTCCATTAACTGCTCTCAGTTCCCTCCGGTCTGTCTGCAAGATGCCTGACATCAGGCAGTGTCTGCAGGCATGGCTGAGAGCTCTGGGATGGGTTGGCAAATCTGATGGAACTTTTGGAGGTTAATTCCCCAGAGAGAGAGGAGCTGAAGGGGACGTGTTGGCTGAGCCATAAGAAATACAGGGTGGTGTGCAGAGGAGGGGAGGGCGGGTGCCCTCACGAGCGGTTCATCGCATGCTATCTTCTGTTTGAGCAGCACCTGGCCAGGTGGTGCCTTTTTGGGTAGCAGGTCTCTGAGTCTGACACGGCTGCACGCTGTGCCCTGTCTTGCAGGAACGCTACCGACAGGACTGTAACCTCGCGGTACAGCTGCTCAAGTGTAACAAGTCCCACTTCAGGAACCACAAGTTTGCTGATGTGAGTAGCAGTCCCACTGAGGTGGGGAAGCTCCTGGTTTCCACCTGTGCCTTGCCTTTTTCAGCTTTCTCTGCGGGGCTGTTGGCCTCTCAGCCTTCAGCCTCAGCAGAGGTGGGGGGGGGGGCTTCTGTTCCCACTCCCACTGAGAAGGCAGCACAGAGCCTCTGCCAGCTCCTCTTTCACACCAGCTCCATTTCACAGCTCAGCCAGGAACTGTTATAAAAAGCACAATAACCTTGAATCTGATAGCCTGCTGGGTGCCTGATGGAAGCTGGCAGGAGGACAGACCTCTCTCTTACCCTGCTCCGTCCTCTTTCCTTTCTCACCTGTCCACGTGCAAGGGCCACGCAGGCTGATAAGGAGTCAAGCAGCAGGAGGCTGACCCTGCTTCACTTCTCGCTCTGAGGAGCAGTTTGGGGGCAACATTCAGAGTGTCTTTTAGGCTACCTGAGTGGGAGAAGTTGGTACCAAGACATGCTCCCCCTTGTGGGGTCTGTTCAGCTCATCCTGCCTTCAGGGTGAGCGAAGGTGGAGTCTGGGCCTTCCACATTAGCACCATCGCTTCTTTGGCTGGGAATATCATTCAGGGCCTTGCCCCAGCTCTCTCTTTGCCTGTGCCCCTAGTCTCCAGCCCTTGATACGTTCCTCCCGGCAAAACCATGTGCTCATCTTCAGTAACGTAGCAGGTGACCAATGCGTCCCCCTCCCCCATGGTGTCTCAAATTAGCCCTCTTGAGGTCAGTGTATCAGTTACTGCTGGGGTAACCTTGACCCCTCTCCCAGCTGTCTCCCCTTCCCAGGGCTTTGCATTTGGCCCCCCCCAGAGTGCCGTGTCCCACGCTGGAGGGGGTCGGTGCCGAGCAGCTGTGCGGGCAGTCTGCCCCACAGCCAGCTGTTCTCACGCACCGTGCCCCGTGCCTCCAGCTTTGGACAGGGTTTCCTTCTGGCTGTGACACGGGACAGACCTTGTTGTGTCATGGAGCGGCTCGTGGAGCTCTGCTGTCCACGCTCCGCAGGGGTGGGCTCGCCAGGGTGACGGGGAGAACAGCAGCACCCATTTGCAGGACGAGGAGCAGTGCTACACCTCACATTTGCCTCTCTGAAATGGAGAGAGTGAGGAAGTGGGATCGGCGGGGACACAGGAAGGCATTGATCCTGATCCGCGGGCAGGCTGCCAAGGTGGCCAGGCTGTAATTACCATGTGTGGGGAGCTCTGCAGCTCCCAGCACTGGGGGCTGTTCAGCCACTTTGGTGCAACCACCAGCTGATTTTCCACAGATCAATAGACCTCTCCCTGGCATGCGCTGCCTGGGCCTTGTCTCTGTGCTCGCAGGCGTGGGGGACGGAGTCCCGCCTGCCATCTTTCCTTGGTCTTTTTCCAAGGTGGGTCTGTGAGCCATGGCCTAGAAACATGACCGGTGCGACAGCGAGAGAGCCTTGTTAGTCCCTTCCGGGGGGCAGGTTCTCTTTGGAAAGAGAGATCTACCTCTAGGCAAGCTGGATGAATGTTAGGATCGAGATAAGGAGTGAAAGTACACATGAAGATCGGTTGGAAAATGCAGGTTATTTGGAACTTAATGGTTTCTGTGGCAGTACCCTTCTGATGTCCTTTTCCTTCTCCCCAGCTTCCCTATGAGCTGCAGGACATGGTCAATAAGCATTTGCACAGCACTCAGGAGTCTTCAGGCCCTGGGCAAGAGGCAACCCATACCTTGGCCCCGTCTGACGTTGTGCCCACCTCGGTCATTGCCAGAGTCTTGGAGAAGCCAGAATCTCTGGTGCTGAATTCAGCCAAGTCCAGCAGTGGCAGCTGTCCCATGGCTGAGGACGTGTTTGTGCATGTGGACATGAGTGGAGCCCCTCCCGATGCCTCCAACAGCGCAGGACAGATGGGGAAGGAGGGAGGGGATGCGGGCAAGCAGCAGAACGGTGGCTGCAAGACGCAGAGCAGCGTGGAAAGCGTGCCAGAGGACGTGCCAGCCTTTGAGAAGCTAAGTCCCTACCCTACGCCATCACCTCCCCACCCCATGTACCCTGGGCGCAAAGTGATCGAGTTCTCCGAGGACAAGGTAAGGATCCCGAAGAACAGCCCCCTGCCCAACTGTACGTATGCTACGCGCCAGGCCATCTCGCTCAGCCTGGTGCAGAGCGAAGACGAGAGCTGCGACAGGCACCGCACGCTCCCCAGCAGCCCCGCTTCAGAAGGGCGCCGCTCGGCCTCCAGCTGCTCCTGCCAGCAGTCCCCCAAAGCAGCCAGGGCTCACGGCTCTTCCCAGAGCAGCCCGTTCAGCAGCCCTCCCCAGATCCCGAGCGCCTTCGCCAGCTCTGCCAGCTCTGAGGAGGACCTGCTGGCCAACTGGCAGCGGATGTTCGTGGACAAGGCGCCCCCCACCTCGGAGCGGGTGCTGATGAACCGCACGGCCTTCAGCCGCGACACGGCCCCTGAGCTGCAGAAGAGGTTCAGCCGCTCCATGCAGGAGCTGGGCAGGGCAGCCTCGGCTTACTCGGATGGCGAGGAGTCGGCGCAGAGCTGCAGCTGGACCGTGAGCCGGGACTCGAGCGTGGACACCGACAGCACGGAGTCCAGAGCCCGCAGGAGCCATTTCTCCTCAGACTATGGCACGGATTTCTCCCAGGATGAAGCCCAGAAGCTGTTGCAGGGAAGCGGTGGAGGCACCGCTGAGCCTGGAAGCCCCCCACCGGAGAAGCACAAGGACTATGTGGACCTTGGCTTGCCCGAGAGCCCAGCTGACGAGAGAGAAATGTTGCTCCAGGGAAGCAAGGAGAGCAACCAAGGAGGAGCTCAGGAGGAGAGTGGAGAGAGCAGGGTCAAGCTTCCCTTCAGCCGACCGCACCGCAGCCCCAAGAGGATGGGGGTCCACCACCTACACCGCAAGGACAGCCTGACGCAAGCCCAGGAGCAAGGCAACCTCCTCAGCTGAGGCAGGAGCAGCAGCAGCCACGTGCTGCGGAGCTGTGGGATGCTTCCATCTCCCCACCTTCTGAGGGAGAAACCTCTCAGTACCCTCTTCCCCGGGGGGGAACTCTGGGCTATGCTCTGAAATTTTATATTTATTCTCTTCTTTTGCTACCTGCAAGAGCTGGGGTCCTCCTTTCCGGGCACACCCCCAGTACTAGCACACATTGTGCAGAAGCACACCCACTGCCCCGGCGCGCTCGCGGCTCTCTTGGCAGCCTCACACTGGTGCCTGTACCGGACTCTGTTCTTGGTACCCCTCGTCCTGGTGCCTCTGCCTCTCTGCGCTCTCATCTTCCCTTTCCCCTTCCCACTCAGGTACCTGAGGCCCCGGCTGCTCTCCTGCTGGTGCCCGCGGCTGCTCTGCTCCCTTTCAACTTGTGCCACCGGGGCAGAGTGCCTGCGTGCTGGTGTCTGATTCCGCGGGAGCCCCCAGGGGCCGGGAGTGGGGCACCAGGACTCTCCCAGCGGATGGCTCTGCCCCCCTGGGGGATGCTGGTGTCTTTCTTTTCCTGCTGGCTTTTGGTTTCCCCCAGCCCTTTGGGTGGTTCTCCAGAATCTGCCTCTGCATGTCCCCATCGCTTGGCTCCCCCATCACAGGCTCAGCGCACGGGTCCCCGTGCTGCGGCACCCCCTGCGTCGGTGCTACCCGCTGGGGGACCTGGGGCCAGCCCGCCCCCTCCCCGGGCAGAGGAGGTTTGTTTTTTGGGGTTTGTTTGTGCGTCTCCTCCCTCGCGCCTCTTCCCCCGCTCTCCATGCTGTTGTTTTGTTGGAACGGTGCTGACTCTCTGCTCTTGGGTGGGCTTCTTTCTTCTTCCCGAGCCTTTGGTTTTGGGGTGTATTGTTTCTCCTTTCCCCACCCTGCATAAACAGAGGCAGTGGTTGGCAGCCAGTCGGCTGCCTGCGTTGAGGGCGTGTTGAGGAGGCTCAGCTCCGAGCCGCACTCCCCTCTCATCAGCCTGCAGAAATCCCTCCAGACCTGGGAACGAGATCTTGCCCCAGGGGAGCAATGCGGGAAGGATGCTACGGGGATTTTCAGGGCAGGGCTTTGTGCAGGGCCCGTGGGGATGCAAGGGCAGAGCTCTCAAGGCTCAGGAGCAGCCCTTTGCCAGGGTCTCTTTGTGCCCCCTTCTCTGGGCGGGGGGCTCCAGGCTGGCTCTGGTGCCTCTCCGGGGATTCCCCTTCTGGGTTAGGGCCTCTGTGCGTGTTTCCTCCTAGCGTAGCGTGATATTGTGACTTTTCTTCACTGTCTCGTGTGCTCAGTGTCTTATGGGGGAGGGGGGAGGGGAGGGGAGAGGTCTGTAGATGTAGGTATTTTTTGAGGGCTTACATAGCCCGTTTTAATTTCGTCCTGTGCCCTTGTCTGTCTCGTGTTTCTCACCTGGCCCAGGGGTGTGAGGGCAGAGGGCTAACCTGGTTCCTGGGCTGTGCTCCCCTTGCACCTGCTGGCTGCCCTTGGCCTGTTTTTTTTTTCTTTTTTTCTTTCCTTTTTTAGTTGGATTTGCATTGTCTTCCTGCCCTGCTCCGTTAGTGCTCCCTGCTGTGCTGGAGGAGAGCATCCCTCTGCCGGGGAGGGAGCCAACAGCCAGAGGCGCAGCCAAAAGCTGCCCGGGGGCCCTGCTCCCCTCCCCAAATCCACGTCTCCTCAGAGGGCTGCTTGCAGCTGGGGCCTCAGCTCCAGCCTGGAGGCTCCAGGGCCTGTGAAAGGGAGCTGCAGGCCTCTGGTGGCTCTGCAGGTGGCTCGGTGTCCCCTGCGCGGTCACCGCGTGTCCCACCTCAGGCAGCTGTGGAGCTGGGGCTCAGTATTTCACTACAGTATTCCACTCGATTCCTGTGCAAACAGGCTGGTGCTGAGAGCAGAAGCCCCCCCTTAGCTTGCAGGGCATTATCTCCCGTCCTGAAAGCGGTGGGGGGGTGCCTTGCACTTGCTCTCCTCTGCCACTGTGCTGCTGCGCTGCTTCTGCAGCACTGCTGAGGGCTTCCACCTGCAGCAGCTGCCGGGCGTCACCTGGGGCTGGGCGCTCACGGGGAGCTCCTCTGCCTCTCGAACCACTTGTGGGACAGCCGGGGGACAGCACATCCACCGGAGCTGCCGGGGGTTAGCCCACGCTCCCCTTGCGCTCGGGGCTCAGTCCCGTCTCTCCTGGCATTGCTGGTCAGGGGACAAAACCCGCCCTCTCGTCCCAGCTGAGCAGAGCTGGCCTCCCCTTTGCTTTTGGTTGCCGTAGCCTAAAAGCAAAACAGTGGAGGAGCAGAGGGGTGGGAACCGAGTGCCCAAAGCCTTTCCACGTGTTTTACAGCGTTAGGCAGGCCGTGAGAGGGAGCGGGCGGCCTCAAGAGGAGCAGAGCCCTCGCCTGGCTGGTGTGGTGCCTGCCCCCTGCGCTCCTCCCCTCTGGCAGCGTTGGCTCTGGGGCCTTGAGCTGACCCCACTTCCACGTGTCCCAACTCCAGACTGTTAATCTGTAACTAATGTGGTTTTTTTTTTCTGAAATTTTCAAACTGATGTATATTTTAAGACCAGAAATAAACTATTTTAAAAGTAAGGGCTGATGGCTGTAGCGTTTTCTCACCTGGGTAAGGATCAGGACCAGAGCACTCTTGAGCAGACTCTCATGGTACGACGTGCCGAGCTTGCTGGAGCGTGTGTGCCGCCTGTAAGCTTGCCAGGCAGCTGCGAATTCACTGGTCATTCACCCTGTGCCTGCCTTGGCAGCAGTCTTTCGAGGTGTTTGTGCAAATTAAGTTGTTTGTGTTGGAGAAGAGGCAGAGTCCCAGACAAGGAGTAATATGGGGGATGAGTGGTGTTTTACAGCTGTAATCCTATCAGAGCAAACGCTCTGGAAACTGAATATGGGCAGCTCAAAGATCAGGCAGCCTGCAGGAGTGACTCGTGTCACTTTTGACTCAGAGGCTGATGGCAGTTTAAAAAAAGAGCAGGTTGTTTTTTAATGCTTCCCAGAGTTGCCTGGTTAAGTAACACAGGCACTTTTCACATTATTTAAAGGCTGTGAAGGCGAGGCTTGCTCTCTCAAACCCTCTTTGGGATGAACCCTGGGATGCCGTAAGCAGGCTCAGAGTTGCCTAGAAAGCAGCTGAGCCCTCTCCCAGCTGGGCTGAGACACTGCTGCCATCCAGAGCCTCGTTTCTTGTGCTTCAGGAGACAAGCTGCAGCTCGGCTGGGCCATGAGCAGCCCCTCGGGGGGGAGCCAGGGGAGGCCGAGTCCTGCTCCCAGGCCCGGGCGGTGCTGCCCCCTGCTGCCCATAGGCAGGGCCGGGGCACCGCCATCGTGCCCCCTCCTGCAGCTGCGAGGGAGGAAATTCCCCGTTTTGACACCGTTGCTGTGTCAGCACGAAGGCTGTCACCACGCTGCCCCGTCCAGAGGGAGCGGAGTGACCGAGGCTCGGGTGGCTGCGAGCAGTGCCACGTCTGTGACCTTTATAAAACCATCATCACAACAGCAGGACAATAGAAAGACCATCTCTTATACACATCTGAATAAATACAGCCCGCACGCTGCGGGGCGCAGCCAGGCGTGGGGGAGAGGCGGGGCAGCGTGAGCTACGCATGCAGCGACTGGACAATCACAAGCGGCCGACGGGGCATGTGACAACACAGAGACGCGTGTGGAGGTTCACTCGGACCAGGCTCCGGCACTCAGAGAGCTGAGGGAGCGTCGACAGGACGTGAAATGTGCGAGAGGACCCTCGGGGCAGCTCACCGGAGGCACGGGGACTGGTGGGTGCGCGCTCCCCCAGCATGTGGTGCGAACGCCGGCCACGCACGCGGCGCTCTCCTTGGCAGAAGCAGGCAGGGTAGCCCAGCTACATCTCTGTTTCTGCTAAGAGGCTGTCCCCGAGCCCCGACGTCATCAGGACCATCTGGGAGCTGGGAGCTGTGTCGAGAGAGGGAGAAAACCGTGAGCCTTTTGGGCTGCGGGAGAGCGTGGACCCAGAGGTGAGGATGGGGAATTACAGCTCTGCAAGGTGGGATGCAAACCACTGAGATGCTTTGGAGGTTAAGTAGGAACTGGGCCTGCTCAGGTTCTGGGGAATCACTGGTAGGAGATGTCTGGCAAAGACAGCAGTAAGACACCAGGGTGAGGACCTGTTTTTATCTCCCAGCAGCTTGGGGTACTTGGCCGTCAAGAGGAACGTCACCTCTGAACACCCTGCAGCCTCCCTGACGCACAGTTCCAGTGTTAGCAATCCTGCTGACCCAGCTGTGCCTTTAGCTAGCCCCACACCTTTAAACCTGCACGCACTGAAATCTTTTCAGCTCCACAGACAGCGTCCAGCTGGGATGAGCTGGCAGGCTGCACGCAGCCCAAACCCACGCGGGGTGCTGCTGGAGCCTTCCCGAGAACGGGGAACGCGGCGGGCAAGCAGCCATTTTGTGGCAGCAGGGGTCTGCAAACCCGGATTTTGTGCCGCGTGAATGGAGGGTTTGTGCAGCCCTCCTCTGCCTGGCTTCAGGAAGGCGAGGGCAGTTTTCTGGCTCTGGCATGGCACAGAGCGCTGGCCAGGAACTCGGCGACTCCCCCTGCCAAGTAAACCGGCTGCAGGGAGGATGGGCATGCATCTCAAGTCAGAAGCCAGCAGGGTGCTGGTTTTCCATCCAGAAGACTTTCTAAACAGCAGCAAAGTATTTTTCCTGGATTGGGGGGGGGGGGGAAGGATAGTTAGTGCCCATGTGCCTCAGATCCAGATCACACATATTCACAGCTGCAGAGGGGGATCTCTGTTTTGGGGATCAGTTTCTGGAAACTGGATCCCAAACTTGGTCAAAGCTGCCAGCAAAGGAGTTTTATGGCTCTAACAAATGAAGAACCAGATGTTGTGAGGTGCTGGGAGTGGTTGGGCTTGTCTGCTAGCCTGACATTAGAACTGGGAGGAAGGAGAAAGGACAATTAAAGATGTTAGGTGAAAAAAAGAAAAAACCCAAACCACCAAGCCGGCAGGATCATGATGCAGGCGTGGCAATATACAATATTGTGTACACACACGCAGCAGGCTATTGATGTTTCCATAATACACCTTTGTTTCTGTTATGAGCCACTGCGCAAGCAGGCTGTGGCACCTGGTTCACCCCTCATAAGTTTAGGCCACAGAGATAGGAATAGCTGATCCTGTGCCTGCTGCAGGGAGGTTCTCGAAGCAGTGAGGAATGACACGAGTTTTGGCTAGGATATCTGGCAAAGGCCCCTGAGATCTTTAATGCTCCTGCCCTTGGTTTTAAGGCTTTGCACAAGGATTTAATTCCTGCAGCATCAGGAAAAACGCCTCTAAGGTACTGTTTCTACTCTTTGCTGCATTGTCCTTGGAGGTTCCCTTTCCAAGCAGGCTCAGCCCAATGTTACTGCATGTGAAGCTGGAGGCTGTCTGGATTCCAGCTCACAGGACTAAGGGACAGATACCATTCACCAACCCCACCATGAGAGACCAGTGGCACTAGAAACACCCCGGACATCCCTATTGCTGCCTGCCAGCCCCACCACGCCAGGCCCCAGAGCTCTTACTGTTCTGGCAGATCCAGGGGTTCTTCTCCCTGGCCGTGACTTCGCGAGCCTCCGTTTCCTCCTCTTCCTCGCCCTCCGAGAGCAGGTCAGAGATCTGCTGCTGCAGCTCAGGACTAATGTTGTTCTCCGCCAGGATGAGTGTCCGCAGGGCTGTGGGATAATTCTCTACCATGTCCAGCAAGGTCTGGGCAGAGAGTGAGATAAGCAGGCTGACAAGCAGCACAAACAGCAGCTAGGTTCAACAGGAAGCGTTTCAGCGCCCTGTCTGCCCACAAGCTCCAGCCCTCCTCTTACCTCTGCCATCCCTCTGCCAGACTTTTTGAGAACCTGAGGACTTCTTGTCATTTTTTTGGGAAGAAAAGAGCCTGGATTTCCTGACTCTGCCCAAAAAGGAGACAAGTCTACACCTGCTGCTCCCACATACCTAGGCAAGGCCCCTCATACTGCTGGGAGCTGGAGCTCTGAAGGCCTGTGCTAACAAACCATGGCCCCATCTGTACATCAACCTTTACCTCTGATTCTCCATCACAGATCCAACCCTTACTTCTTCCAAGAAACCCAAACTACAGATGGAGCACTGTGACTTTCTCTGCTGCCTTGAGGGAGGCCCAGGAGCCCTAGGTCAGAGCTGTGACTTCCAAGCTCCTCCTGTGGCTGAATGCTGTGGGTCTGGGGAAAGTAGCAGCACCTCTGGGCGCAGGGAGGGAAGGGGATGTGTGTGTGTGGACTCTGGAAAGGGAAAGGAGGCAGGTAGAGGTCCTAGTGCCTCTATAGATGGCCAGGACCTACGCCACTGAGGCTTCAGTGATGCTGTAGAGTAACAGGTTTCCTCACCTGGGCTGACTGGTTGGTAAGTCCTGTTCCCTCCAAATCCAGAACTTCAAGGGTTCGACTGGAGGCTACAGCGACAGCGAGCATCCCTGCTACCTGGTCACCTGGAGGAGAAGCAAACCAGGGCTGCTGGCAGTGCCTGCCTTCGCTCACATACCTCCCCCTGCCCTCGTGGGGCTGGGGCTGTCATGGAAACACCCTCTGTGAATTTCTGCCATCAGACAACTTCAGAGTCTCAGCTACCTCAGGGGAAAAAAATTAAAGCTGTTAACTGAGAAAAGGGAGAGGTAAAGGTGCACCACTTTGAGGGTATGGGAACAGTCACCGATTGTCAGGGGGAACACAAAAGAGCACAGTGAAATGAATTTTATTCCCCACAGAACTGTCTGCCCCCATCTCCTTTCTACTCAAGGATGTGAGGGCCTTTAACATTCCCTGAAAGGGATCTTGGATGCAGAATAAGGAGCTGAGCGATCTAAGGGAAAGTTAGAGCCTGGCGAAGGACTATGCACCAGCTGATGGGCTGCCACCCTGGAAAGGGAGGCTTCTGTGGGTGGGTACAGCGGGACCGGGTGCACTAGAGATCAACACCAGTGAAGAGACTCCAGCATGTTCTCCTGGGGATGTACGGCTGCAACACCTTCTCTCCTGAGGAAAACCAGGCTGACACCAGGTAATGCCCCAGGGCCTTCACTGCCCTGGAGGGGGTGCCTGCTCAGACAGGGTCTGGAGGGAGGCTCTGTTTCCGCAGGGAAGCGAGGAGGGAAGCGCCCAGCCGATGATGCTCCGGGTAGTGAGGCATGGCCTGGTCTCCTCCTCACCACCTTGCAGCAGAGCTGGAGAGAGTTGGTTTCTATGGCAACCCATGCCAGCCTCTCCTCCTCCTCCTCCCTGCTCCAGGAGAAGGGAAGGGGGGAGCAGGGGGATGTTTGGCTTCTGCCAAGCTGACGTCAGGCCACAGGGCTTAGGCAACGGGGCAGAAGCAGGGGGTCAAACATGATGACAAATGGAAGCAGGGCACAACCTCCTTCCTGCACCTGCCAGCTGGGCACGTGGCCACGCCGCCCAGACCAGCAAGGCTGGCTTCTTGACAACTGAGGGTGCTTGGCAGGGTGAACTCACTGCTGGGGACCAGAAAAGACCAGTGCAAGAAACTGCCCCATCCTGCTGGTGAAGCTCTGCTGCCCATGCAAAGCAAACTGCACAAGCCCGGAAAGGCAGGAGTGCAGCGTCCCCTGCTTGCCCTCCCCGGTCCCCCAGCTTACCCAAGGGGTTGTAGTCCAGGTTCAGCACTCGGAGCTGGGAGCTGTGAGCCACCGCAATGGCCAGGCGTCCCCAACCTTTGCTTGTGACGCCTGGGTTGGCGCTCAGCGTTAGCTCTTTGAGGCCTGGAGAGGAGAGAGAAGCCAAACCAGAGCCTGAGGATCACCAAAGCAGCCAGAGGGGAACTAGTTCGGCTAGCCAGAGCAGCTCTGAGTCATGTCCTCTGTACTCCGACAGGCTACAGGGTTTGGTTTGCTCTGACAAACATCATTTTTTATATCACTGCCTTCACAGTGTCCCTTCATCTTCCCATGCCGTGACTGCCCCATTTCTCTGTTCTCACAACCTGTGTTCTGCTTACCCTAAATAGCAAGCACAATGGAGATAAACAAGGGGTGTGCGAGGTGACTGACTAGAAGGAGGTGGCATGAGGTGACAGGTCAGAGAGAGGATCACAGGGACAGAGGGCTCTGCACCCTGCACCTAGGAGGGGTGACCAGCTGAGATAACAGCATCGGTGGCACTGTGAGCATAGAGAGAAGGTGCTCAGGAAAGGAGTTGGAAAGCACTATGAACCTCAGGGAAAGGGGTGCTGTTACCTCAGGAGCTGCCAGCTCCTGTGTTAATTGACCCACCGGCATCAGACTACTAAAGATTATCCCCTGTAAAGATCTGAGCTTGGCACTAAGGCTATAACCACCCATCTACACACTCACTGAGTGCACCTACAAGCGGGGACAATTCTCATTTGAAAAATGAGAGAAAATGACAAGCCAAGTGGTGGGGTAGGGGGTACACCATATATTTATCTGTGGTCATTATCAACACATAAATGCAAACTAATAAATGCAAAGCCCAAGCTCTCCCCTCCTCCAGTTTCAAATGCTCCTGTCATAAACCAGAAGCAACCTGTTGGTCTCTGAGCAACAAACTGCCAGCAGGACAGATCAATAGCAGAAAGCTCACGCCTGCCCAAGGGAACCAGCCCTATATTGCTTGGCTTTTCTGCTTTACTTTAGTCAGGAAAATAAATTCCTGAGCCCAAACTACGGAGCCTGCTTCTCCCAGGGCTGAGGATTTATTGCGGCATCTATCTGCTCCGTGTAAAAGCTCTGCTGGTGCAGCCCACGGCTCCTGGTGCTTACCTGACTTAGCCCCATCGGGTGGCAGGAGCCCACAGATAAGGTTGATGCCTTCGTCCCCCAGCATGCAGTCCCCCAGATCCAGAGCCACCAGCGAGGGATGGATGGAGAGCGCAGGGTTGAGGAGGGCCAAGCCTGCATCTGTCAGGGGACTGCCATGGAGGCTGCGTAGGTAAAAGGGAAAATTACCACAGAGCCTTCTTCCTGGCGGCCCAGGGGCAAGCTAACCCAGTGGGGAGCGAGAAGTGGGTGAAGTGAGGAGGAGGAGGATGACAAATCCTAGTGTCAGACAGGGAAAAAGCGCTGGGAAGGCTCTGCAGAGGGGGGCAGACGGCAGCTACAGGGGCCTTCCTCTCCCGGCAGGGACGAGGGGGTGTGGAGGACACCGGCGAGGCTCAGGCGGGTCCTACTCAGCACCGGGGGAGCCCAGGTTTGGGGGGACGGGGCTGAAACGGCGCCGACCAGGCGGGAACGGAGCTAGCTCCCCCCCACCCGGAGAAGGGCGAGGGATTAGTGCCTGCAATGTCAAGGACGTTTCTCCTCCGACGAGACATAAACTCCCTGGAGCTGCCGTCCCCGCCAGGCTGGGCACCCCGAAACATCACCCAGCCGGGCACCCCGCGGCTTCCCCGCTACTCACAAGAGGGACTGGACGGAGCGGTTGGTCTTGAGGGCCTCGGCCAGCTGCTTGACGCGGTTGATGTTGGAGACGATGCCCAGGTTGAGGTTGAGCTGGGCGAGGGAGCGGGACTCGGCCGCCCCGCGGCAGACGTGCCCGAAGTCCCGCTCCGAGAGCTGGCAGCCGCGCAGCGACAGCAGCCGCACCGAGTTCTCCCGCAGGCTCTCGCAGATGTCCCGGATCTCCGCGCCCGACAGCGTCTCACCGGAGATCTGGATGGACCCCGGCAACATCTTCCCCCGCCTCGGGGAGCCGCCGCCGCCGCCGCCCGCGGAGCTCCAGGGGGGAGCCGCTCTCCGCGCTGCGGACCGGGGCGAGCGCCAACACCGCCGCCGCCGCCGCCGGGCAACGCCGGCCCGGCCCACCGCGGCCCCGGGGGCGTCACCGCGCAGCCTTACCGGCGGCCGCCGGGCCGCCCCGCTCCCCGCGGAGGGCGGCGAGACCCGGGGGAGCCATCGGCGGCGCTTAATGCGGAGCGGCGCCGGGCCCCGTCCCCACGCCGCGCCGGGGAAGGAGCGGTGCCGCGCCGACCTGCTGCGCCGGCAGCGGCAGGAGGGGGCCGGGCAGCCCCGCTGCTCCCGCCCCGCTCCGCCCGCACCTGCGGGGCCGCTCCGCCTCCTGCCTGCTCCGGGCCGTACCGAGTCGTGCCGCCTCCGCCCCGTCCCACCCCGGCGGCCCCCGCCGCCATTTTGCGCCCCGGCACCACTCGAGGCCCCTGAGGGGCCACCGGCGGTGTCCGCCCGCCGCCCTGAGGGGATGGTGGACGCTGAGGGGAAGGAGCGTGGGTGAAGCTCCCGAGAAGGGACTGTGTCCTCCTTCAGGCTGGGGAGCAGCAGCTGCTGGACAGCTTTGGCCACATTTCCACATAAAGCCTCTGTCTTGGTCCTGGTGTGTGTGGTGTTACGGTCTGCGGGTCAGCCTGAGCTGCATCTGGTGAGCCACAGCTAGGGGATGGATGCTGAGGGGTGGGTGGGTTGGTTCAGGCTTCACAGCGGGTTGTGTACGCACAGGGTGTGGTGGAAAATCAGGTTAAAGATTCACTGCCCCACGGGTGGTTTTGAGGTTTTGAGGTAAGCCGATGTCTGAGGAGAGCAAGATGAGCCTGAGTGAACTGGATGGCCCAGGGATTGAAACGTGGGGCAGGTCTGGAGACAGTTACAACGTGGAAAGTATGAAATGATCTCTTCTGCAGCTGGTCAGATCGTTATAGCGGGCTGTAGTGTGGTGTGGAGGTGTGTGAGCCAGCACGGAGCTGAGGTGGGATTATGAGGAGCTCCTGGAGGGTTAATTTAATGTGTTTTCCTCTCAGAGAAGTGGGGCAGCACGTGGAAGGGTTCTGGACCGCAGCTGGGTGTACAAGAGAAGCAGAGGAAATCAGGCCATTTATTGTGCCTCTACGGGTTTTTCCTCCCTCAGCGGGGCACGATGTGGGTTGGGAGATAGCCTGACAGAACCAGGGGGCTGTGGAGATAGATGGAGGTTTCTTTAGGCAGTGTGGACATGCCTCTGGTAGAGACAGGCTGCTGGTCAGGGAGAGACCCTGCCTCTCGTCACAACCCCTGCTACTTGCGAGGAGGCAGCTGGTAAAAGGTAGAGGGGCTGGGGAAGTGCCCCAAGTTTGCTTACATCAGCAGCACACGGTCTTATCCCTCAGCCTGATGAGAGATGTGAGAGGCATACCTGACCTTCTTTTAATTTGGTGGTTCAGGTCAGAAGGATTTGCTCCCTCTTTCCCACCTCCTGGTAATGCTGTACTTGGAGAGAAATATGAAGCAGGGCCCTTGTCGTTTCAACTCCACTGAGCTGAAAAAGGAAGCCAGTGATGTGGAAATTAGGTTAAACCACATAAGTAGGCAGCTTTCTGCACGTAACTAATCTGTTAAGGAGAAAGCCTGGCTGCTGTGTACAGCAATGCTCAAGTGAATTCCAATGCAGTGGGTAACTAAGGGGCAAACCCAGGCTCCTCTGCTTTGTTTGCAGGCCAGGAAGAGGTGGAAAGTGAGGGGAAATATGAGATATGGAGGGGGACGTGAAGCAATTTTCTTCCTTCTGAAATGAAGGAGCATGTCACCTGAGCCACAGGGTTGTATGTTATGTCCTGGATGAGACCAAGGGAGAGCAGCAGATAAGCTAGAATTGGATACCAACTTTAAAACTTTGGCTGCAGCGTCTAATTTACAACATAGGTGTCACCCTGCCCTTTGAGTAATCCATTGCTGCTCTTTAGGGCTACCTACATGTGTCGCCTTGTTTTCCTGTTTCACAGGGGTGCATGGACTCACTGCTGCATCTACAAGCTGCATCAAGAGCAGACCACAGGTCTGGCAACACATCTGTGGCTGGGATATGAACAGCAGCTGTATGCAGCTGTCAGCGCAGTCCTGGTACAGGTGAAAAGGAGCTCCTGATCTCTGAGGTCATTAAATGGTCCAGGTGAGAACGGGATCCTGTGTGTTTCAGGGCTGTGAGTGGCAAAGAACCAGTGTCAGAGCGGTGAGCAGGGGTATGACCAAGTAACTAACAGCTGCTGATCAGCACAGGTCGCATGGAAGGCTGCACTCAGTCTCACCTCATGCTCACCTCCAGGCAGTAATTAACCCATGCTTCATTCAGCAAGGCTATTATTAGAGAGGCACTTGGAGGAGAGCCCCTGGGACACGTCCCACTTCAATCGGCAGTAACAGCCTCAAAGCACTGCTTAGGGCATCAGGCTGCCTCTGAAGCCCTAGTGCTGGCACCTTTGCTGCCTGTTGTCAGGTGCCAGAGCACATTGAGGAGATAAATGTCCTACCTTGATTTATGCTCAAATACACTGGGAAAAGTGGTACAGGAGCTAGTGATTGTGGTTCAAAGCTTTGATTCACTAAGCCTCATCAAAGGCTATGCAGAGGCAAATTTGGCAGTGGTGTTTTGTGAAGAATTAGGCATTGCTTCCTTGTTCATGTGCAGTTACCCAGCAGGTATGAGGAAGGTGGTTTACTGTTTTCCTACTGGGGTGTAGGGAAAGAGTTGGCTCCCCAGGTGGATGCCATTAATTCCTCACACATAAATGGAGAAAAGCAGTGGGTGACAAGCAGCTAGAGAGAGAGACTAGATGTAGGGAGGAAGACAAATGGGAGAACAAACAGCCTACTAGTAACCCAAAACACAACTAAGGTGACAGTAAGTGCAACAAAGAAAGACTGTAAAAAGGGTTGGACTCCCCAGGCACGGCAGAGGAGAGAAGGAGGCCGTAACATGCTTTAATATATGTATATATTACCTTCTTTCTAATCTGGCAGCCTTGTATGTTTATTTCAGTTTTAATAAATAAAAAAGGGCTTACACAGCTCCTGCAGCATTACCCTTCCTCAAAAGCTGTGTGTGTGTAGGGGAATTATTTATTATTTGCTGCAAGGGAGGAGGGAGAAAATTATTTTTGCTTTGTTGCAAGAGCCATAGAAAAAAAGAAAGGCATTAAAGGTAGAGAGAGTCTGGCATGATGGAGCTGTAAGGCTTGTACTGGTAACTAGAGGCCTTGAATAAGCAGAGATGCCCTCCCACAAAGACTTGACTAAGGTGGTGTGCTCAGCATGCTCTGTGGAACTGCAGCACACACGCGTTTTCCAGCAAAAGCATGTCTCCCTCTGTCAGCAGAAGGGGAGGCTGAATCTCTCAGCACAGTACTGAACTTGTGGTAGCACAGAATATTTCAAGCTCCAGCTGCTGCTGCACAGAGAATGAATTGGGGCTGAGGAACTGGAGTAGAGCAAGCCCCACGGTGTGTGAAGAGGGTGGTTTGTCATTGCCCTGGTCACCTGTCCCCAGCCCACACGACGTGCAAGCTGCACAGGGGCAGCATGAAGACCTTCCTCACTGCTGTCTCCTGTGCTTTGAGTCACAACACAGGGCACGGCTTCATCCCTCTGACCTAGTGACATGGCTAGGTGTGGGAGGGGTTCTTCTGGTGGTGTGTATAGATCAGCAGTGATAGAGGTAGGCCCAGGATGATTTTTTCTTCATCTGGAATTTTCCTGCTTGCAGTCATCTTTCTCCTTCCCTTCCCCTCTGCCTGTACTTGGAGAGTTTGCTCTCCAAGCAGGGAAAGAGGCACAAATCAGGAAATTAGAAGCCAGCCTCCCGTGGAGTTATAAAGAAGGAAATAGACTCACGCAGCATTACAAACTATCAGTTTTGATAGTAATGGAAATTCTAGGAGCTGACAGTGCTTCAATTGCTCAAAAAAACCATGGGGGGTATGGGCCCAAATAATTCAATTCCCCAAGCAACTTGCTCTGAATTTTGTTCTTCAGCCAAAATAAATGCGGGGGTGTGGAAGATCGGGAGAGAATGCATCTGCTAGGTATGTGTCAGATGAGCTTTGTGCTCCTGCAAGGGGAACAAATAATTAGCTCAGGAATAAGCAAGCTGCAGAAAGGGGGTCTATGACTGGAAATGTTCGAGGCCTATCCAGTGACGTTTTTGTTCTACCTGATGCAGATGACCAGCCTGTCCACCGTAGCTGGCGCTGTCTTCCTGTCACTTGTTGCACTGTGACTCTAGTCTGAATGCCCCTACAGCTGTGTCCTCTGCCACCAACAAAAGGAAGGGTCCAAAGAGAGCAGTTAGGACATGCTGCCTGCCTTGGGCTCAGCTGCCTTGGGGGCATCCAAGAGAAAAACTTTTCTTCTTTCTACAGAACGGGGAGAAGCTGAAAGGCAGATAGCAGCAGAGAGTTTTTCACTCTCAGACCAATCTACATCAGAGTGATGAGGGAAGACTACAGCTGGACTGCACAGCCGTGAGTTACTGCAGTGCAAGTAGGCTGAGCTGGGCTGTTGTTCTGCTTCACCATTCTTACTGGAGCTCTTCCTGCATCAGGCTGCTGGACCTAATTGTGCCCACTGCATTACCATCGTATGCTTCCCCATTACTCCTCTCATTTAATGGGAACGCTGCTGTTGGATAAGTTTGCCAGAGACATTTCAGTCTCTGAGGAGTTCCTTCTGAGGCCTGGACACGGCTCGAAAAGCCAGCCAGTACACAGCAGCTGGTGCACAGGGTATGGAAGAGCAGGCTGCCTCCACTGCTGTCAGCAATGAGGTCAAGTGCTGGGGGACCCAAGAGCAAGCTGCACGAGGGTGAACGAGCCTCCTCAACAGAAATACCCACAGGTCATGCACAACCACGCTGCCTCTGCAGGCCGAACTGCTGTCCCAAAGCAACGCGTCAGAGGGGTGGAAAGAGCAAAAGGTGCTGTGGATGTGCAGGGACAGATTTCTAACATAACACAAGGGACAGCGAGGGGAGAGAGCAGCTTGGGCCAAATGAAAAGAGATCTGGAACATGACAAGGAAGAGAATATAGTAAAAAAGCATACTGCTGCTGAAAATGTGCAGTGACACTAAAGTTCACGTGCCTTTGGGGCTATAGAAGAGCTCTCCAAGACAGGCTGTGTATCCTGAAACATTTGAAGTAGGACAGCACAAAAGTGCAGAGAATCCTGCTTTGAGTCTAGGACAAGATAGACTGAGATGTAGAGACCCCACACCACTCTCCCATTACGTAGGTAGGCTCAAACATAAGACATCATTCAGCACCAACATCAATTTAATTCTTCTCTCTTCAGGACAGGAACAGAGCAGATAGCCCTGGGGTTACATGAGCATGTGGAAAGGGGAAAAGGACAAACCGAGCTGGGAAATCCCAGCTAAACATGCAGGCGACAGAACCACTCGACTCAAGACAGCCCTGACCCGGGTGGCAGAAGAGTGTAATCCTTCTGAGTCACTGAGGTGCTTTCCACTCAGCTGCTCAAAACTGCAACCCGATGGACAGGTCCGGGAAAGCAAAACCAAGTCTTACTCCTGCTGTTCTGTCCTTTTCCTAAGAGGCAGCAGGTTACTATGGCCCTATGCAGCCCCAGAAGTAGTGAAGGAAGCAAGTCCAAGACTGTGAAACTACAGGGTCAACGCGGCGGCTTTGGCTGTTGTGTTCAGTATAGCATTAGAAACAACTGGAATGTCTCTGGCGACTCTCTGAAAGGGGGGCATGTTAGGTCCTTCCAATGTGTCCAGGATACCTGCAAGGAACAGCAACAAGCAGAGAATGGCAGAAGTTAGTTCAGATGCAGATATAATGTTTCTTCTTGTTTTCCTCCCTGGCCACTTAGTGGCTGATGGCGGCAGAGCCCAGGCCTTGGAGATGATGGGAGGAGACATCTCATCCCCAAAGGATGAACACCTCCATCCAGAGGTGTTCACTGCATACAGACCTGAGTTTATCCCTGGGGCAGGGAAACAGACCCTTTCACTTCAGAGATGCCCAATCCAGTCCTCTGTCATCTGGCCTGAACACAGCCACTGCTAACGGTGCTGCCCTGCTGGGGCAGCTTGGTGGTAGATCCTCTCTGCACCTCATTCCAGCACATACCCTGCTCTTAGACCCAGTGTTTGCTTTTGTGTTGAAATATACTTGCGGGCTTACATCAGGAGCTGCAGTTGTGGGTGCAATATAGAATTTCTATCACTGCAATGCAAACGTAAGCCGTGGCTGGCAGGAAGCACACGTACTGCTGCAAGTGTTCTCCGGTTCCTGTCAATTACCCTCTCAAGACTGATAATCAGTCCTGGAGATCCTTGAAGAAAATTGCTTGGACTACATTCCACCCTATTTCATGTGCTAAGAAGTTGCAGATCAGGGCTCAGAACCTTGGCCGTGAGAACAGATCCAGGAAAGAACAGCGTTTACCTCTAAAAGGACTTAAAATGCTATGCTGTAACCCTAAATTATGCAGATTTGAATTTAGTTTTATTTTAAGGGGATTACTAATTTGCTAGGGGAAAAACTACAAAGAGAAAGAGGACTTGAATCTGTGTAGCCTGGTAAATAGCACCGACTGCAGAAAATGCAGATTCTGCTGTGTTGTACAATACAAGATAGAAAAGCGTTTTGCAAAGAAAGAATGCTTTTATGACACGTTTCCTGATCAGGATAAAGCAACCTGACTTCACCAGCATTCAGGAAAGGATTAGACATCCGCACAAGAGCAGTCATTGCTGTAACATTTCACTTGTGCGTAAAGACAAACCTTTGTGCCTCACAACTCATGTCTCAAGTACTAAACTCAGCACACAAAGACTTCCCCACGTCAAGCTACTGCCCTGCTTTGACAGCTTCTGCTGACAAAGCTGGTGCTGGCCACTCTTGGGTGTGAAACTGGCCCAGGTGCCCTCAGGTCAGGTCCAAACTGCCCACCCTTTCTGTCAGAACAAAAAGCAGCTCGCCTTCCCCCAGATCTAACGGGCTCCCTTCGTATCTCCCTTGCTTACCTTCTACCACCTTGTGGTAAGCAAAGTGCAGATAGAGGAGGAAAAGCATGTGCAGAGCAGCAAGAGTCCCACACAGGATGAGCCGCTGGGTGTGCCCCACGGTGCGCGACACCAGCACAGCAACCTAGGAGAGAGGTGGAGATCAGAAGGTTTGAGACCAGACAGCTGCCACGTCGGCCTCCAGCGTTGCAGTCAGGTGCACAAAGGAGGATGGGCCAAGGAGTGAAAGACAGTGGAAACAGTGCTCAGAGCCCTTTTCGCAGTCTGCACCAGCAAATTCAGAGTAATCTGACTTTGTTTTGTGTAGATTAATCTTGCCCTATCTCACCGGGAGTTCCGGAGGCTCAGGCAGGACTGTCCACAGCAGCAGGGGCTGTAAGGGAACAAACCTCCTACAGCTGTCACGGTGGGTGAGGATGTTAAGCCAAGCGTCCCTTCCATACACCGGTGGCCTGATGACGCAGAAGCACGAGGCTGCTCTTCACAGCAGCCTAACTGGCTGTGAAATGAACTGCCCGGCCCGTGGAACAGAAAGCAGGAAACACTTCCCTCCCTTTTTTGTCCCCAGAAGAGGAAGGCTTCAGGCTGCCTGTCACTTACCATTCGTAGTGTAGAGAGTCCACCGACAACCAACCAGAAGATATAGAAGAGGGAATGGAAGTGGATATTATAGGTGACAAAGAGAGTGATGCAGTGTCCAAAAAGACCGTAGCCCTGACAAAACAAAAACATTAAATTTACAAACGTCACTCTCACACAAGGGCCCACTGAGCACGAGCAGCCTATTCCTGCAAAGTGTAACCAAAGCAAAGCTTCACAAACCACTCACTCAATGCCAAAGAGTCAACCAGCACAATTTCAGCAGCAGCTCACAGCCCACTAATCTATCTGAAGGATTCACAGAACGTCAGCGATTGCAACAACGTGGAAATCAGAGGAAAACTGATTCCAGAGAAATTGGAATCTCCTGGTTTTTTTGTTTTTGTTTTTTAACCTTTGTGCCATCTCTGAATCTCAGACATTGCAGGTCAGAAGAACATCCTGGATTTCCACGTTGTCCCAGTGCAACAGGACTACGCTGACTTACAAAGACGCTTCCAGAAAAGCTCACAGGCCGCCCTCCCACTGGAACACCACGCAGGCAACCCCCATCTTGGCACAGCCCCCCATACGTACCAACAGCGACAGCATCTGCACCATCGTGATTTGGGCATTGCACAGATATGCCAGGAAATAGATGAAAGAGGAGACTCCCAACCAGTATCCAAAGCAGGTGCCAATAGCCGTGCCCATCAGCGTGCCTTCCCTCTGCGGAGACAGCGTCAGGATGAAGAAAATTCAAAGTGACCGTCCAGCACCTGAATTCCACCTCGGAGTACCCGGAGCCTTTCACAGGCATTATCAAATAGCTGGCTAACAGCATGCAGGACGCCACGTGCCACACCCCAGCAGAAGAGCATCAAGACTTTCTGAAGCAACATTCCTCCCCAAGCCTACAGGCTCTTCTGCAGCTCAAAGCTTTTCAGCAAGATGCTATTCTGTTACGGGAGGTTTCCTTTCCCTTTTTTAGTCTCATTTTGGCAATCCCAAACCTGGTCAAACCCCAGTTTATCGAGACTCGCCGTACAATGATTGTGTCCGAGGTCTTCATCCCATGCAGAAGGATGGCCACCAGTGTGAAAACCAGCATGAGGGGTCCATAAAGCTCACCTGCAATCTTCTACAGGGAAAGAGAGAGGAAGGAAGGCTCGGTCAGTGCTCCTGGCTTCCAGGATCCCCACCCAGGTGACATGACGATTATCTTTGATAGTTTATCACCTAGTCACCTGAGAAGTAACAGCAGTGCCACTGCTGACTGGAGCCAGACAGAACAGGCTGTGTAAGGAGTCATCAAGGTGGAGTTAAACGGAATGCAGAAAGGGG
Organism: Heteronetta atricapilla; assembly: GCA_011075105.1. Lineage (NCBI taxonomy): Eukaryota > Metazoa > Chordata > Aves > Anseriformes > Anatidae > Heteronetta > Heteronetta atricapilla. The sequence goes on from CM021733.1 coordinate 24,802,656, forward strand.
ATAAGTGAAATCTAGAGGTCTAGAACTGCACCAGAATGGGGTTTGGAGCAACTATAGGAAAGGATTTACCATCTTTTACATTTGCAGGGAGGTAAACACCTAACAAACTCAAATCCTTAGTAACATGGACTAATTAAGTTTTACAGGGTGTTTGTGGGACGTTCACTCAGAGCATGGAGTCTAATTCAGCAAAGAGAACTCACCTGTGGGAAATTAATCATCTTCACGGGAATCATGGACTCCAGCAGTCTGCATTGCAGCAAAGCAAGGAATGACATCAAAAGCAGGAACAACAACAAGAGAGTTAGTGAGATGCTTCGGAAGTAACAGACCCCATATGTGCATCACCAGTGTTTCCTGCTGTGGCTTACAGGCCTTGCGGGAGCGAGTCCTTCTAGGGGTCGTGTAAGGTAAGCAACGGAAATCTTACTGTCAGCGGGCTAACTTTGCTGGGAGGATTCAAAGGTAATGCTTAGGGATCCACTCGGGGATGACTGATCACTGAGAGAATAGCAGGAAGTAAAAATACCTTTCTTCAGCCAGACTCAAAAATTTGGCCTTTTTGGACGGAACTACGCTGCGATCCCAACAGAAGCCGTGTAAGCCAACTGAGTAGAAAAGGTTGAAGATGTCCTAAAGCCCTTTTTACTTTTTATTTTTTTTTCTCTGCTCAGCTGGGTGATAGGGTCATCAGTGTTTCTGGGGGCCCAGATTAAGAAGAGCAGGGCTCATCACGGTGTGTTTCTCTGTCAGGGCCGTGCCCCAAAGCCCGCAGCCCACCCCACGCTGCTTCCCCGGGCTGGGCCTGCCCACCTGGCGCGCACTTGGACGGGTTCCACGTCGAAGTAGGGCCGGAGGATGTCGATGTTGGCATACAGGCTGAAGGCCTTCGAGGCTTGCCTCTTCCCCACCTGCCACACCTGCGGGGAGAAGGCAGCGGGCAGCGGCAGCAGCAGCGGGGCCGGGGCCGGCCGGGGTGCCGCGGCGGGGCCTGGCTCACCTGGTCAGCGACCTGCCGGCCGAGCTGCCCCCGCAGCCCCTTCACGCCCAGGAACTCCCCGTCCTCCTCGTCGGCGGCCCCCGCCTCGCCTTCCTCCTCCTCTTCCTCCTTCATGCGCTGGTGCATCTCCCCCATGTCCTCGAAGCTGGAGCCCGACGTGTCGTCCATGTTCTCCATGTCGATGACGGCCGAGCCGCCGCCCTGCGGCGGGGCACACGCCGTCAGCCCCCCGCCGAGCCCCGCCGGTCCCCCCGCGGCCGCCCGGCCCCACCTGCACGTTGTCCTCGAAGCCTCCCCACTCGGCGGCGCCGCTCCTGCCCCCGCTGCCCGCCGGCCCCGGGGCGGCCATCGCTGCCGCCGCGCTGGCTGCTGAGCGCCGCGGGGGGCGGCGCCGCTCTGACGGCTGCGGCGCGGCTCTCGCGGGATGGCGGCGCCGCCATCTTGTGTGCGGCGGCGGGCGGGCAGGGCAGGGGAGGGAAGGGGAAGCCACGCGTAGGCGGGCCGCCGGCCCCTCGCTCTTTCCGCCCTCCCATCGCCACACGGGTCTCGGCCCCGGAGAGATGGCGGCCAGGCGGGGCACCGACGAGATGCGGGAGCGGGTGGTGCTGGGCGAGTTTGGCGTCCGCAACGTGAGGGGGGCGGCACGGGGCGGGCGGGCGGGGCGGCGCAGGGGGTCCCGCGGCGCTCACGGGCTGTGCCTCCCCTCAGGTGCACACCACGGACTTCCCCGGCAACTACCCCGGCTACGACGATGCCTGGGACCAGCGGCGCTTCGAGGAGGTCAGTGGGCGGCGGTTGGAGTCCCCTCGTGTGGTGTTTGGGTGCCACGCGTGTGGCGTTGTTGAGGTCCTCGTGGGTGGCAGCGTGTGGTGACACCCTGCCTGTGTCCCCCCCCCAGGAGTTCCGCGTGGACGTGGTGGGCGAGGAGGACGGCGTGCTGGAGTTCGACATGGTGGGCATCGACGCGGCCATCGCCAACGCCTTCCGCCGCATCCTGCTCGCTGAGGTAGGGCTGCGGGGTGGGAAGGGGGGATGTGGGGGTGGGTGGGTGGTCTCGTGTTGAGTCAGCCCTTGGAGCTCTGGAAAAAGTGAAGTTTCTTTTCGTACCTGTGCCCAAGGAGAGTCAGGACCTTAGGAGCCCAAGCATTACCACTTGTTGCACATGAGGATGCTGTCGGTAAACTCTGGGGGTTGCTCTGCCCTTCATCTCTCATGCTCATCCTTTTTTTTTTTAAAAAAAAAAAAAGAAGGGAAAGTGGGTTTATCAGATAGCCTCTTTTGGCAAGAATACCAGTGAAAAGAGTCTGCAGAGCAATTATTTGTGGAAGAGAAGGGATGGTGAAAATAAGACCACCCTATCTGGATATTCTATTGGTGGGTAGTTTGGCTGTTATTAAGTCAATCTCTTGTCTCCCCGAGGTACCAACGATGGCTGTGGAGAAAGTCTTTGTGTACAACAACACATCCATTGTGCAGGATGAGATTCTGGCTCATCGCTTGGGCCTCATCCCTATTCGAGCTGACCCTCGACTATTTGAATATAGAAATCAAGGTGAGAGTCTTGGATCAAACAGACATATTGAAGGTTGAACCCAAAGGTATCATGTAAACTGAGCAGAAGTGTGATTCCACGAAGACTCATGATGTTCACTCCTTCCTAGGAGATGAAGAAGGGACAGAAATTGATACACTGCAGTTCCAGCTGAAAATAAAATGCAGCCGAAATCCTCAGGCAGCCAAGGAGTCATCTGACCCTAATGAGCTGTATTTCAATCACAAAGGTAAGTTATTTCCCTGTCCTAAAATTAGGTGCTGTTTTTTCTTTTTTGTTTTGTTCCTGGGAGATGGGATTTGGTTGTTCTCTCGGGCCTGTGAACAGAGAAAGCTGATTCCCTTGTTCTGCTAAACTCAACTTTTGCCACCGCCTGTCCTGTCCAGTCCTGTTTTCTGAGACAGCAGCTGGCTGACGCTTGCGGCTTCCCTTCACAGTGTACAGCAAGCACATGACGTGGGTGCCCTTGGGGAATCAGACAGACCTCTTCCCAGATGCTGACTTCCGACCTGTTCACGACGACATCCTCATCGCACTGTTGCGACCTGGCCAGGAAATAGACGTGCTTATGCACTGCGTCAAGGGTATAGGTGAGTGCTGGGTCCTGGGGCGAGGGGAGAGGGGTGCGCGTGCTCTGACTTGGGCACAGCTGGGTGAAAGGGAACCGTGGAGAACGGGTTTCCCCCCAGAATTTCAGGTCCTGGCATCACTGCACTCAAACCTTAATTCTTTGTGCAGGTAAAGATCATGCCAAGTTTTCTCCTGTGGCCACGGCTAGCTATCGACTGCTTCCTGACATTACTCTCCTGCAGCCAATTGAGGATGAGGCAGCTGAGACGTTGCAGAAGTGCTTTTCCCCTGGAGTCATTGAGATCCAGAACGTCAAGGGTACTTTCTTCCCTGCTCTGAAGTGCCTTGTTCCTTACAAGTCTTAGCAGAGACTGATTAGAGACTAGAGACAAATCTTTTAGATTCAAAGCCGTGTTGTGATGTTGCTGATCAGCAACAGTTCTTGTGATTCTGAGGCTGGGTTTATGGATAAGTAGTGGTCACATGCAAATGTGATGAGCTGGCGTCCTGACCTGGGGTACACACAAGCTTTGTGTTTGGGTTGGAAGTGTTCAGGAAGACCTGTTCTATCAGGTTGGAGTTCTGTATTAGGCGTGTGTTAATTCTTTGTGTTTGTGGCTTTGCTGCCTCTGTCCTTTTTGTGACTCCAAGGCATCCATGTGCTGCAGCTGCTCATTGTGTTTTGTCTTTTTCCCGTGAAGGAAAAAAGGTGGCAAGAGTAGCCAATGCACGGCTGGACACGTTCAGCAGGGAGGTCTTCCGACATGAGGGTCTGAAAAACCTTGTGCGCCTGGCAAGAGTGCGAAATCATTACATCTGTAAGTGTGATTTTACTTTCCCCATCAGAGCCCTACTCTGGTTTGCGCAAACAAGCAGAGACTGGCCAGTGTGCACACCTAGGTCTCTGTCTTCCCTTCCACCCTGACGTTATCAGTCTTCCTACCTTCATGCTCCAGTGGGGAGCTACTGAGCCAACTTTTTGGTGCAGCTTTGGGACTGAATGCTTTTTTCTTGCTGGCAAACGTAACCTCTTCTCTTCCGGCTGCAAAGGTCTGGCTTGCCAGAAGCGCAGCGCAAAGGAAGATGGGGGGCAGAGATGGTGGAGCCAGGCGCGGGCTGAAGCTGCGTAGTGGCGTGCTGACTCGTGTCTCTGTGCAGTTTCGGTGGAGTCTACGGGTATCTTGCCTCCAGACGTGCTGGTGAGCGAAGCCATCAAGATACTGATGGGAAAGTGTCAGCGCTTCCTGAACGAGCTGGACTCAGTGCCTATGGAGTGACCAGGGGCAGCTGAGAAGCTTCTTGCACCTGCCTGCAGGAGCTGGTTCCTCTTCCGTAGGCAAGAGGTTTGAGATGGGTGGAAGAGTCCTAAGACTGTCTCTTTAAACTTTTAAATTGTTTGTAATGAGCCTCGGTGAGGAGATGGACTAAAATAAAAGCTTTCCTTTACAGCTGTCTGCTTCTGTGCTGTTAACAATTGCGAGGCTGTAGAGTATGCAGCGAAGAAAGTGGCAGCAGGCCTGAAGCTGAGTGCTAGCGTTTATTTCAGGTTGCAAGCAGTGCGCCAAGAGGACTGATACGGCAGCGCAGCAGAGCACGTGGCAGCAGGTCAGTGAGATCGTGACACGTCCCTGTCACCTGGGGCCTGTTTTGGAGGTGTCAAGCTCTGTGGTCGCTTACAGGCTGTATTGGCATGTAGAACTGGGCTTCTCTGCGTGGTGGGCAAGGTGAGTACTCCACCATGCTCTGGGAAAACATCTGTGCCCTGTAAGTATCTCAAGCTATGGTATTTCTTTCCAGGCATTAGCTTTGACTATTCTGTTCTCAGTTTCACTGACTGAGCGTGCTTTGGGCTCACCTTGAAGCAGAACTGAGTTTTCCAGGGCGTGGTGGAGGGCAAGTGACAGTTCCAGTGCCCGTCTCCACTGAGGGAAGCCTGGGATAATGTGCAGGTTAGCATCCGTGGAGAGCACTGCTGTTGGAACCGGGACCTTCTTGGCTTGTGAAAGTCTCTCTTGGCAAGCTGATAAAAGAACAGGGACCCCAGAGCGGGCTGGGAGTGATGGTGTGTTCCAGCTGCTTGTTAATTGGATTGAGCGCAGGAAATCATGCTTTGTCTTTGGTGGTGTCAGTGGGATGTGGCTACACGCGCTACGTACGTACATCGTTACAGATGGTGGGGGGCTGCCCTGTAGGGAGCGTGCGTGTGTTCAGGGCAGAGCCGGTGACGGTCTGGAAGCAGGACAGAAACTGGGTGACCCCTGGCGTCACCTCCCTGTCCCGCGTTGCTGTACTGGTGCAGGCCCGTGCTTTGCTTCCAGGTATTTCAAGCCAGCTGGTAGTGGCTTGTTGGGAAAGTGGCTGCTTCCCTGTAAAGGTTGGGCTGGGGGCACAGCTGGTGTTTCATCAGGGCGCTTGCTGGCTCTTGCACCTTTGTGCTTTCAGCAGCCTTGCAGGAACCTTGGTGGGCAGAGTTGGAGCCCCAAGAGCGAGGCCTAAGTCAGTTCTGTAGTCTGCACCTTGTCTAGTGCTCCTTCCAGCCGCAGCCGAGTGACCACCCAGTGCTTCTTCCCTGTTTACAACTCAGGTCAGCGCTGCAGACCTGTCTTGTGTGTGAGCTACACCAGGCAGGAGCGAGGGCTGCTGTAAGCATTTCTAAGTCCCATTCCCACAGCTGGGGCTAGGCAAATGGCCGATCAAAGCCACTTAGGTGTTACTCTTTTCAAAAAGAGTAATTTTGAGCTGGATCTTGTCAATTTAAACAAGCTGAAAGTTTCCCTGCTGAGCAGGATTATAGCTGGGGCCTTGAGAAAAGATTTTGTAACAAAAACTTAGTGAATTGTTTCAGGGGAAGCTGCTACATCTGCCCTAAGGCAGCAGTAGTGGAACCTGGGCTGCCGCTTGAGTTTTCAAGGCGTGCTGTTTTCCCCGGCCATGCCATGGAGTTTCGCTATGGCAACACCCACCCTGTGAGCTGTACGCTGGGACCTAGTGGCTGCAGAGTCAATATAAACCAGCTCTGCCTGACAATGACCACGTCAGTGCCAATCTTCCCTTGCTTTCCAATTTAATTAGCCAGTTGGGAATGGTGCAGCCCTTCCCTGAAGGCGTACAGTGACTGTCAGCACCTGTGCTTCTTTTTTTGGCAGCTGGAATAAGGAGTGCTGAATACAAATGAAATCATGACACCGTGGGTATGAAACTGGAATAGCTTTACTGACATTCAGAGGTGTAACACAACCAGTTCAGAGACTTCCTACAAAAAAAGGTTCTAAAAACCATTAAAAAAAAAACAAAACAAAAACCAACTTGTGTTTAGGATGAAGTCACAGAATGTTAAAACAACACAATAAATACACCCAGCCTTTGCTAGAGCCAGGAGCCATGTTAGCTCAGAGGTTAAAAAAGTTTGAGGCCAGGAATAAAGTGGAGGGTGCTGGTGGAACAGCGGGGCAGGAGGGTGAGCAGATGCCCAAGGCCTGCTCTTCCTTTCTGTGCTCCCACCCTTCTGTCTCGTCTGCCCAAGCAGAGGCACCACCTTCTTCCCCGATGTGGTTTACTACCTGTTCCAGCTCCACGGCCAGCCTGCCGGCTCGCTCAGGACAGACCCTCCCAGCTCCCGTGCCGTGGTGAGAGCAGGTGAGCGAGCCGTTTGTCACCTAAGAAAACCCAGCTTTGTGGGCTGGGGTTTGCGAGGAGTCCCACCTCATCTAAACCCCAGTGTCTGGCCTGGCTCCTCCCGGTAAGCTGCAGTGTAACCCCCGCCCCTCCTGCCCCACACCCTTCTCTGAGAAGTACCAGGCTGGGTAAAAACTCAGGCTCCTGCCACCTCTGCAGCGACGCAGGGAGGAGATCCCTTTTGGTTTGCAGGTGCTTCAACTATTGGTCCAGATTTTGTAATACCCTGCACTGGCCGTGAGCATCAGGGTGTGGTAAAAAGAAAAAGATAAGAAAAAAAAAGTCCTGCTCCCCCACGGGATGTCCAAGGAAGGCTGGCAGAAAGTAAAAGCCTTCCCTTTGGCTCTGGGTAGAACAAGCTGTATGATCCTATATATACACATACCTATGTGTATATATATGTCTGGTGGCATATATATGCCTCCTAGAGAGGAGCTGCACCTTAAGAAGACTGATCTCAGGGAGATCCTCGAGTGCCGCAAGACTTCCAGGCACACAGCCCTCAGCCCAAGGCTCTCAGCATCCTGGTTGGAAGCGGATTCATCAGAGTACAAGTCTGCTAGGGACAAGTGTGATAGGCGTGACAGGAGTGTCTGATGTGTTCCCCGCAAAGCCTGGCTATGAGCACCCGGAGAAAGGTGAGGGTAGCCCCCTTCACGCTGCACTACTCTGCCTTTTGCGTTAATCCTAAACCCCAAGAGATGAAGAAGTGGAGTAAGAGTGACCCCAGGCTACAGGATGACCGGGCTTTACCTAACGGAGTCTACGGGCTCAGCTCCCACCCTGCAGAGATGCAAGGTGTGAAGAGGCTCATCCAGTGGAGGGGAGGGAAAGGAACAAGAGAAAGCTTAACGGACTGGGTCAGATGCCGCTGCAGGTCCCATCCCAGCGTAGGGAGGAGAACGGGACGGGACCTGCAAGGGCTTTATTCAGACAAATGCTGATGGAGGCGATGACAAGGAGAATCTAATGTGCTTACTATGAGAAGAGACACAATGTAAGGTAGGAGAGGAGACATTTGCAGCATCCCAGGCTCAGGGCTCAAAGAGTGTATTAAGACTTTCTCCATCCTCGTTTTCTAACACATCTGTCTCCAGTGATGGCTTCACCTTCTTGAAGAGAGACGGCAGGTTCCGGATATGAACGTCCTTGCGGAACTGCTCCCCAAGGGGCTTCTGCAGAGGACAGAGAGGCAGGCATCAGGCATTACCACCCCCACGGCCCTGCTCGGCTCAGGGCAATCCCACACTTGCATTTTGGGGAACCTCAGGCCCAGTGTTTCCCAAGTGCTACGGCATCAGGGCACATTTTAGCACAGCAGCCTCCAATGCCCCCGTCCCCACAAAAGCCCAGCACCTCCTTCACAGCTGTGTTCATGTTTTAACCCTGTTCCCCAGGGGCACCCCTGTGTAAGGCAGCCCGCCTCCGAGTGAAAAATCACCGCCGGAGGGGCTGTGCAGCCTGTGCTGCTGTCTCTGCTATACCGCCGCTGCGGCCTCCTGGCTGAAAGGGGGTGGGCAGGGGGAGCCAGGCAGCCCGGCAGGGAAGGAAACGGGCTCGTTTCCCCCAGGATATCACCTACCCCAATGCAACCCGTGATGAGGCGCTTGAAATGATCCTTCCGGCGCTTGTCTGCCACCTTCTGCAGCGCTGGGTTCAGCAGCTTGGAATCAAACTGCTCCAAGGAGTCCTTCTGGATGTCGGGGATCTGCTCCATCACGGCCTTCAGCTCAGCATAGCGAGGGCGCTGCGGGGAGAAACGTGGGCAATGCAACTGCCATCCCTGGGGCCGTTAGCTCCTCCACCCCAGCCCATGCGGGTGTGGGATTTGTCTTCCACCACTCCCCAGCCAACCCCGTGTCCCGACAAAGGGCAGCTGCTCACCAAGGCCTCGTAGATCTGGAACGCCAGGTGGACAAGAGCGGCCATGCAGCCGTCGTGCTGCCCGTGCGTCTGCAGGCCCTTCAGCACGCTGGTGAAAAACCAGGACACGGCGTCGGGCAGCAGGTTCCCTGAAAGCACCTGGGGGAGAGGCAGGCACTGTCAGCACAGAAGCAGGACACCGGCAGCTGACCGCCCTTCTGCAGCAGTGCAGCCGTCCCAAAGGAGAGGGTTCGCGGGGTGAAGCAGCCGTGCTTCTCGCTGCGTTCACGGCTTCCTCCCTTAATCCCACCAGAAGCAAGCCCCTCTTCCTCCCGGATGTACCTGTTTGAGCAGCGGCCAGCACAGCTGGGTTGTGGTTCTTTGGCAGGACAAGGTGTCTTTCCAGGAGAGGGACGTATAGGCAGTGACCAGCAGAGCAGTGCAAACATCCTGAAAAGGAGTCGGAGAAGTGACCAGTCAGGGGCTGTTTCCCACCTCTATGATTCAAACCAGAAGGGACAGGTGGGCTCCTGGGACAGCTCTGGGAGATTTTACAGAGGAAAAAAAGCAGCTGCTGTGTCACATTCCTGGTGAGAACAGGAGTCCGGGATGGAGGCAGAGCCAGGGAGCCTAGGGGGCCAACTGCCCCGTGCCTCGCCTGCAGAAGAGCTGAAACATTGTAGGTGAATGTTTCACTGGATCGCAGCCCCCAGTGTTTTGTGTGGCTTCTGCCAAAATTAAAAGAGTGCCCCTACAAAATGAGTAAGTTCTGGAGAAGTTTCCTGTGCTGGGGAACGCTGAAGCAGACTACATCTCTAGGTCTGGCTGCACCACAGAGAAGCGTGACTGAGTGCAGAGAAAGGATGGTGGTGGTCAGAGCAGGAGCTCTTACCTCCTGCTTTGTCAGACACTTCCCAAGCTCGGTGAGCTCTGCGCTGGCAGGAGGAGCCACCTCTGTGGCCATTGCTTCATCATCTGCAGAGGAGAGAAAAGCAATGCTGTGAACACGGCCTCCCGAGGACTGAGGAAGAGAGAGCAAGGACTGAGCTCTCAGAACACTGCACGTCCCGCCCTTTTCCTCAGCCCTCCCCTCGGTGCCTTTAGGATCAGCTGCTCCAGCAGCGCACACCCTACAGCGGTCACACCGAGGCCAGACCGGGATTTTCTGTGGCCCCCAGGCCCACCGGGCGGGATTGAAGCTGAAGGCCGTGTGCCAAACAGGTAACACTCGGGGACAGCCTCCAGCAGCAGGCCAGCTTCCCCTCTTAAGGAATGGGAGGGGTGTTGGCACACACCAAGGGGGTGGGAAAGCAAAGGTGGGCAGTTACTCACCCTCTCCATCTGCAGCAACAGCAGAGTTGTGCTCAGCCCCTTTCTTAGAAACACAGCAAACGGCTGCAAAAACAATTGTAGGTCAGAGGAGCAAGAGGCAAGATGTTAGCTCAGAACATGCAGGAGTTATCCTCTACTCTCATGGGACCTGAGCTGCTTCAAGCTCCCCCCAGCTCTCTCCCTACACCTCTCTCCTCGTGCAGTATCTGAAGGATCTGACAGCACAACCTAACAGGCCAAGTGCTGCACTATCTGAAGGCTGAAACACCTCGCTCACAGCATCCCCCCGCCTGCTGCGTGGCGGCTGCTCCATATTACTAAGAACCAAGAACATGCAAAATCATTGGAAGCCCAAAACCTATAAAGAGCAGCATTTTAAGGCAACAAGGCTGACAAAGAAAGGAGATACAAGGTTGAGGACCTGTAAACTCTATGTGGAGTTAATTTTCCCAGCCTACATGCTCAAAGCCACATTGGCAGAAAGACATCATTAGAGAAAGGGAACGCAGAGAAGGGAGACTGCTTGTGGGAAGGGACTCTTCCCTTCTGACTGCAACAACTGCTCTAGACTCAGACAAACTTCCCACACGTGCCAGCGGCCCTAGCTTGATTTCACTTACTGATGAGATCCATGACTTCTCGGGTCAGCAGCCTGACCAGCTGCTCCTCAAGCATCTCCTGAGACTCTGGGTTGTCATCTGCAGCATCGTCCTCACTGAGGAGAACAGGTTTTGGTGTGAAGGGAGCCAGCGTCTAACACATCCCCTCTGCCCACGCACCGGGAGTCGGTCACCCTCGGGGCAGACACCGAGCTAGCCCTGGGTCCCACTAAGCCCACTGCTCCCTCAGCACCGTGGGGAGCACTGAGGTGCAATTGTGGCAAGGGGCAGGGTGGGCTGAGCAACCTCACCAGCACCACCTGGTAGTAAGTCTGAGAGCAAAACAGAGCTGCGAACTTGAGTCAGCCCCAGAAGCACCAGTATTTTCCACCTCTCTTCCGACAAGGCTGTTTTGTGAGCAAAGGCCCATGTGAAAGGCCAAAGCTCTGCCCGACTCCCCTTTCCCCACTACCCGTTCTCATTAGGGTGCTTACCAGAGCATGCTTCGCTGGTTGATCACTTGCCATTTCTGAGACAACCTCTGTTTAAGAGCAAGACAAAAGAGAAGATTCAAAACCTTCCTAAGGAGCCATCCTGGACACACTGCAAAGAGGCCCAGGTGCCACTCTCACTGGCAAGCAGCAATAGCTGCCTAAGGAAGCAAAGGAAGAGCTTCAAACACAGCTCTCATGTTGAATGGGACAAGAACTGCTGCCAACTGCGCCAAATAACCAGAAAGACATTGGTGGCTGCACTGGCTCTAGGAATCCAAGTAAGCTGTCAGAAAAATGTGGGGGGACAGGCCAGAGTCCCCCTCAAAGACTCCCAGTGCTGAAGGTGGAGGATCTGATAACCACGGGTCTGAATTCACAGCACGGGGTGCTTTGGAGAGACACAGAAGCTCTCACAGGTTGCTGCCAGCTGCGACAAGGAGTCTGGGCTGCAAAGGAGCAGGTGTAGAACAAGCTGTTTTCTTACCACATGCAGATAGGTGAAGAGTGGTCCCAGCATGGGGCAGACAAGGGTTTCGTAGTATTCTGGAGGGCAGGAGAGTACCAAGGGCTTCACAAACACGCCTGCACAGCGCAGTTAAGGAAGAGACAGAGCACACGTGGCCGCTGCTCCACTGCTGGAAGCAGCACATTGACCAGGAGGCCAAGCGACAGCACGCGGGGCTCCTCCTCTGCAAGGAGCTGTTCCTGCTCATGCCCTGGTAGGATCACACCTCTCCCACAGCAGGCGTATCCCCATTTGCCTGCCTCCCCAGTCACCTTTCCTTGGCTTGACCATACTTCAAACAATTCTGGGAAGCCACCGGGCTTTCGGTTTACATGCTTGAAGCCCCCCTAGCTGAGCTGAGACAGCGAGGGAAGGATACGGAGCATGGGTCGCAGCCTGTAGTCAGGAATGTTGTTGAGATTGGTGAAAGCTGAGCTGAGGAGCTGGGTGGCAAGACCCTCGACGGTGTAGAAATCCTGCTGCATGGAAGGGCCTGCGTTTCCCAGGATGTGGAAACTGCAAGGAAAAACAAGTCAGTCAGAATGGTGCCAGTAACAGGTACCATGCATCTGACCTGGAAAGGCTGCCAGAGCTATCAACTTAAGATTACAGAGTTGCCACGCACTTAAAGAAACATTATAGAGGAATTTTAGCATAGTACTGGTCTTCTTTTGGGATAGCTGCGGAGAGAGGGTCCATAAATTAAGCATTTAAGCAGTAAAAAAGCACTGTCACGTGCTGATGTATCCTAACACAGGATTAAAAAGGGCAAAGAGGCAAAGTGCTCTAATCCAGCTACCCTGTTGTGGAAGAGCTAGAAAGCAGATCCCCATTTTGAGGTACTTTCTCCAGTGAGCGTGTACTGTGTGTGTGGTAGGTTAAACCACCAGTGTAGCTCACCACTGCACCTGGTTTTTGTTCTTTACAAGACACTACGCACACAAAAAGCCCATGGCTAGAAGAAGTCAGCACCCAGCCACAGCCCACTGCTCCAGCTACGCACCATAGGATTGTGTGGGGGTTATCTGGTGCTCTTACCAGTTGTCGTAGAGGGTACAAAAGAAACCCTGCATCCTTTCTAAGACTGTTTTGTAAACAGGAGAGTCATAAAGCTCCAGCAGAGGCTGAGGGAGACCTGTGGGAAAGAATAAATTTCAGCTACGTTAAGGAGAGCACAGGCCTGGAAGCACTCAGTGAGGGAAGCACTCAGCCAAACAACACGCAGCCCAGTGGGAAGAGGGGCAGCGACCCGGAGCCGAACCTCTCTGCAGAGGTCAGTCCAGCTCACACTGGTTGTAGCAGTGCAGAGGTGTTCACGCCGGGGCTGGTATAGCCCCCTCATTCCTCCAGAGCAGAACTTACTGGAGCTATCAAACCCACTCAGAAGCAAAGCTGACAGTTGTGCAGCTCAGCTAACAGCCTGTCCCTTCTGGTCTGTATTTGTCTCTGTGAGCACACGTATTGCTTACTGCTGAACTGCTATATTAATAAGCTTAGAGATCAAGGCCCTGGGGCTCCATGTGCACAGGGCACAGAGAGTTTATAGGTCACAGAAAAGGAAGCATCTCCTCATTTTACGGGCAGGAAATGGAGGTAAGAAAGACAAAGCAACTTCTCCAAAGACTTTTGCTCTCTGGCAAAACCTGAAGTTAAACCCCAGTTTCCCGAGTCATGGTTCCTACTTTTGCCCACAAGACATTTACGCTAAGCTGGAAAGGCTTCTGTGTTCACAAGCTCAAGCCTATTTTAAGAAAGTTCCAAAAGTCTCTTCTTAATAAATGGCAGGACCATGTTGCAGGACTTGACTTTTGCCCCGGATAGGTTTCTACACCAGCACTCGCAGCTCCTGTTTGAGCACCAACTCTACCCAAAGGCAGACAACTGTAACAGCCCGAGTCACTCCAGCGTGAAATGCCACACTGCACCCACCCAGCTGGGTTAACAAGTTTCGCGGAGTACCCTTCATTTAATGCAGAAGTAACAGAAGTACATTTATCTGAGACCAGTAACTTATTGAATTTCCTTTTAGCAGGTTCAAAGCAGAGCTGAGCTGTAAATACTGCGAGGAAGCTGGCTCTCCAGCCCTCTTCGCTTCCACTGCTAGTGAAGTGGACCACTGCCTCATACACCTTTGAAGACCCTGCCCACACATTCCTGAAGAGCAGTTCCTTACCTAGGATGGCATTCTTCTCCACCTCCAGCATGTCTAGAGCCTTTGCAAACGTTTCCCCCAGCTTAGCCACCATCTCTGGCATGTAGAGATTGTTGTGAGTCCTGAAACAGAAGAGTACTTGGTTTATATTCATGTGGCTCGTCCCCTCTTGCCCTTGACAGTGGGATCCTCTCCTTCAGCTTGTGGACAGCTCCTCTGAGGCAGACGATGAGGAAGGTGAGACCAAGCACGTGTGCATGGGATCCCCCTTCCCCACCTGCAAAAATATTGGGGAAGCTCACCCGACAGAGACATGGAGTGATTCCACCTCATGTCCTGAATCTCCTGGCTGCCCCTTCTACCTCTCAGTCCACCCCACCCCTCGCAAGCACTGGCAGTAAGAACTCCCAGCAGTTCTCCAGCTGATGCTGGCAACAGCTTGGCCAAAGGGATCAGAGGATGTATTTTAAAAGCTGACAAGACACGGATTCTGTAATCTCAAAAGATCTTCGGCACATGAGGCCCCTGCAGAGGGAGGGGCTGTTTCAGCTCCAAAATACACACACTGCCCCCAGGGATGGGTCACAGTCCCCAGAATGGCAGGCGGCATCGGAGGGGCTCTGGGGAGAACATCAGCCTGATGCAGGTGTTGCTGGTGGCAGACACACGTGCCCCCTGGACAAGGCATCCAGCTGGGAACAGCTCCGCAGCACCAGGAGGCGGCCGCGGTCAGCTCTCCGAGAGGGACACCAATTCGGCCACGGGTGGCTGGCTCTTGCCATCCAGGCCAAAATGGGCCCCCTCTTAGCCAGGGCACTGACGCTCAGAGCTGGACTCGGCAGGGGGTGTCTCTCTCACCTACCTCTCTCCTTTGAGACCTCAGACCTCCACTCTGGGTGTCGCCAGCTGCACACAGCACAAATCCTGCAGCCTCCTCCAAAACTGCAATGCCATTGTACCTGCTGCTAGAGGTGATCAAGGGCAACTCAGTATCTCTCCCTAGAGCAGCGTTTCCCAAAGCAGGGGGGTACATGGGAATGGCTGGGGGAAGGGAGCGCAGACAGACCTCAGTATGTTCTCCAGAGTCTCAGCTTTCACTCATGTCTTAATGATTTTTTGGTTTATTTTAATTTTTTGGAAGGTGTCTGTTCACAATCCTGGCAACCCCGGTGCAGCGATAGCTGCCTGCCTTAGCTTCGAAACAGCGACTATCCCGTTTCCCTCTGCAAGTGTTCAATACTTCCCTGCTCACGGCAAGTGAGGAAGGCAAGTATTTAAGTCTCATAAGAGATCACTCCTTTGCCACTCATACTCATTCTGGGCTGGGTCTCAAAGCATGCAAGAGGCCTCAAAGCGGACAGAAGCTGGTTCTACTTCTCAAGAGAGCCCATGGATTAGCCCCGCTTCCAAAAGTTTGGGTAATGCTGTTCCAATGACTCGGAAAACTCTGCATTTCTGCTTGAGGCTACCCTGAAACCTAGCTATTAAAATCACCTCTCGTACACCTCCTGCCTGCTCCATGCCAGCATTGGCTTTGCCTCATGCTAAGCAGAAGGGCAGCGAGGCAAACCCAAGGCCTGTGGCGTTGTGGGGTCAACCTTGAAACCTCACTGCTCTAACCCCAACAGGATGGGTCAGTCACAGCCTGAAGCTCTGGTCATGGTCCTTAGTTGCTTCAGAGTCCTTGAGGCATTTTCTCAAGTCTGACAGTTGGGAGGGCAGATATTCACTCACAGGCCAATCACCCTTACTGTTTCAGCCACATCCCAATGGTAATAGAGAGACAACGTCTCAGTTGCTCCCCAGGGGAGTTAAAAAAGCATCCAACAGCCCTTGTACATGATGGAGACATAGCCTCTAGGCATGGTCCAGCTGAGACTCTCATCACTGAGCAGCATTCCTGGGCATCCCACCAACAAGAAAGCATGGAAAAAAAAATTGAGAGATGTTTATACTTTAAGCAAAGAATATAATACTCGAGGAAGTATATTTTCAGAAAGGGTCACAGCTCTGCTGGAAAGAGTGTCTGATGCCTACAGAGGTGGGCTTGGAGGCCAGAAGATGAGTCCTTTAGGACACTCCATGCCTGAAGCGTCTTGACCCAGACCTGGAGCTGTCTACACTGAAAATGCTACAGCATCCACGTCTACCCAACAGTTCTTTCAGCAGCATTAATGCCTTGACAATGCCAGGACCTCATCAAGAGCCGTTCCAGAAAAGCCTTTGTCTGTGCAAAGTATTTTGCTGTGCCTGATCAGTCCATTTGTAACAAAAACAACAAAAATGAAAGCCACAGGCAAATCCCAACACAATAAAGGTGCTGTGCCAACCCGTCCATGCAGCTAGCTGGCTCCAGGAAGTGCCCTCATCTAGAGGCGAGATAACATTGGTGGCTGGAGATTGTTATTTGGGGTTTAAACCCAGGAGAGAACAATTTTAGCCAGAAGCTAGAAAGCAGCTGGGTGAAATGAGGTACCACAGAGAGCAGAGAGTCATCATTCAAAAAGCTGCAAGCAGTGATTAACGAAGCAACCTCAAAACCATTCAGTAAATAGAGCTACTGAAACAAATGCAGCCAGGCACAAAGAGAAAGGCTGGCAGGGAACACACCATGCTGTCTGCCACTCAGAACTACCTTATTTTCCTTATCACTCGGAATCCATCTCACTCAGCTTGGCTCTCTGGTCTCATCCATGACCTATCCTCAAGGTGCTTATCTTGGAAAAACACATCAGCTTAGCCGCTTTCACCGTTTCCATCCACAACCACGGCAGAAAAATGCCCCACAATATCCAGAGAGCAGCACACCCAACTGCTCGGCTTGCCGAGTGCCCTTTTTTGCACACCGGTGCCTGATGTGGAGTTCAGTTCAGCTGCTCAGGAGGATCTGTGCAGCTGCTGCTCGCAGATTTGGTTACACAGCAACCAGTACCACCCGCAAAGCACTTCCACATCTGCTTCCTGCAGAAGCACAAAAGCAACGCTGGGCCTGGCTTGCCCTGCAGAGCTGCCTGCCGGCACTCAGCTAAGAGAAGCATCCATCCCCAGCGCTACCACGTTCCTGAAGGTATCCTCACACGGGCTGCTCTCCAGCCTGCCAGCCCTCCTCCTATCTTTGTACTTGTCTGCAGACACGCCGCTACAGACTCCCTGTTCTCCTGGGCAATCCGTATTAGAGGACCTGAGGAAGCAACACATGGAAAAGGCACTCAAAGCCAGCAAAGAACGCACCAGCAACTCCAGAGCATCACCTCCAGCTTCTCCACAAAGACATAAGCATCAGCAGCATTTACACTGAACGAGTTTGCAGCTGTCACGTGGAGAGGCCTCTGTGTCCAGCAGCTGCCAGGAAAGGTATCGAGTGGAGGATCTCCTTGCTCTCCATACCTCGGACTTAGGTTCTTGTTGGAGCACCGAGCCTTCAGAAAAGCCTGAATACCTCAAAGTGAAGTACAAGCCACTTCAAGTACGCTACCACGCACTCAGAAAAATCCTAAAAAGCCTCTAGTTTGCAATGGAAAAGCTTGAACACCACAGACGTGTTACGACAAAAAACAGCAAGGGAGCCTCCTCGTTTATGTTGATGGGAAGTGCTAGAAGTGCATTGCTTATGCATTTTCCTGGAAGAGGTAAACAGCAGACACAGAGCTTCTGCTTCTTTACAGGTAGTGCAGTGGAAGTTTGACAGAAAAGAGTGGCTGACAATAGTTTCCTAAGCTTGTTGCAACAGAGATGCCTGATGTTTTTAGTAACGTGAGTTCTGGCAGGAACACAGCTCTACTCTACCCAACCTGCCCCAAAAGTTCACCCCTTGGATATTTCCTTCACGATGAAAAGCAAAACCACCTCAAGCAAAGCTCATCTGCACCACAGCCGTAACCAGGGAGCTGCAGCCCTGCCCACAGGCCAAAGAATCACCCGGTGGGCCACCAGTGGACCACCCGGTGGAGCTTTGAGAGGAGAGGCACTGCTAGAGCGGGCCGAGACAGCGTGTGCTCGTCCTACCAGCCCAGCACGGTGCTTCTCGATGGAAGCAGCACAGTCTTGAGTTCCCCAGTGACTACCAAACATACCTGACTAGACAGCACGGGTAAAAGGGCAACACTGGCAAAACCCCGCTGTCAGCAGTCACCCTGAAATAAACTCCTCATCTATAAGCGTAGGAACGGTGTTATACTGGATTCCCCTTTTCTACCGTATTTTTCTCCCTCCTCTGGCTGCCCTACACCACCAGGGATGTGCAGAGAGGCATGGCAAGGTAGCAACAGCCTGAGAGTATGCATCCACTGGCTTCGACAGCAGGCAGTGCTTCAGGAAGCTGACAGTCACGTTCAGCAAAACCAGCTTAATTTAACACTGAAGGGAGAACAACGCAAACAGGATGCGATGAGAGCTGGGACTGCCCCGGTGGTGACTGGAGAGGTGGCCTGGTAGGGGCTGAGGGCAGAGCAGAGATGTTAGTCGAGAAACGATTAACTGTGTGGCAGATTTATAGCAGTGGAGGTGGGGGAAGCAATCCCAGCCCAAGCTCCCATTGGCTCTGATGGACACTTGTAGGCCAGGCCAATGGGTGTTCAGAAGGCTCCAGTTTCCCCAGTGCCATTCCCCACTGTGAACAGTCGGGAACAGCACTTGGGCACCTGCACCAGCCTGTGTTCCCACTGGCTTCGCTGGGGGAACATGCTCCGAGCATACCAAGTATTTATCAGGGTTTAGCTCTCAGAGATTAAGGCAACACAAGCAATTTCAAGTCAACTTGACCCACCTTATGAGAGCAAGTAAGTTGTCAAAAAGCTTCAGGACCTGCTCAGTGCAGGGGTTGCGGTAGATCGGAGTTCCACTGGGCATGAACCCAACCAGGAATCCTCCAGCTTTCGCCTCTTCCATTGCAGCAGGCCAACGAGCTCGCTTCACGACTCCCAAGATGGTGTACACACAAAAGCTTATCTGCAGCAAGAGATGTGAACAGAGTGTTATCAGCCAAAGCGCAGCCTGAATAAATAGGTATCCAGAGAAACCCGCCATCATCCCATCTCAGAAGGAAGATTCTAGTGAGTCTAACTAGGAGCAAACTCCGGTGGGTTTGTTACCAAGAAAATGCAGCGGACTGTTGTGCTACTACTTTCCTTCATCTTGAGGGACCCTCAGCCATGGCAGGATGGCCCAGGGACTCATTATTAGACAAAACATCAATGCATACAGTCCAACGCCTGCCTATTCAAGCAACCAGGCAGGTTCCCCTCTAAAATGCCCAGCACCATCAGTCCCTCATCTCCTTCACGTACCGGGACAAATGTGGACATGTGCAATAACAGAGGTCAAACTGCATTAGCATCAGATCACAAGCACAGCTCTGGGGACTGCAATTCAGCATCTTCTGCAGACCTAATGACAGCAGCTCCATTTGCAGTCTGTCCAAGAAGTGAAGACATGTCACTGGCAACAGCAGTCTGATAATGTCCTCAGGTGAATTTTAATTGTATTCCATGCTGCAGTCTCAGCATGACTCTTTCCACACTGCCTGGCTCAAAAAGCAGAACTCACCACACCGTATTTCCAAAAGTCATGTAAACCCATGGCTTCTCCAAAACCAAACTTTGCCACACACAAGAGTAGGGAATAGAGTGCTTTACTCTGCTGAACAGTCTACATTGCATGGCCTACACGCTCACCGGAGGGGCAAAAACCTGCGTGTTACTCTGCCACCAGAAAATCCTACTGATCCACAAACTGAAAAAAAAGAGATGATCTGAAGAGATCTTGTGTATAATCGCAACAGAAATGCAGGATGCAAGGGGGCGAGTCCCCTCTCTTGGTAACGATACTCACTCTAGAGCGGTTCAGGCCACTAGGATCTTCCAAGACTGGATCAGCAATTTTGTTATCTGCACCCACGTACGAGATAAAGGCTTCGGGATCTGAGAGGACTCTAACAGCAAAAGACAGTACGGGGGATTATTGTTTGTACCAGACAATTACTGGAGGACAAGAGAAATAGTAAAAGTACAGAACAGGCTAGAGAGGTTGGCTAGCATTCCACACTGTATTTGAGAAAATGAGAAAAAAAACAGCTGAGTTGTGGATGTTCTCCAAGCATCTTCAGTCCTCTTGGGCCAGAAGAACCCAGGATGTATAAATCTCTTATAAAGACAGCATTGTTGGGGAAAACTCTTGTGCATGCCCAGCTGTCCAGGTCCACAGAAACAGCTCAGCTCCGTAGCTTCTACTGGAGATGAGCAAAGATCTTTTATTTCTCATTTTCTGCAAATGCTTTGAGCATGCTGGGAAGTGTTCTTCCTCCCTGCTGGGAAGAGTTCAACAACTCTTACCTAGCAAGGTTCAACAAGCAGCGTTTAGAGCTGAGCTGGCAATTTCTGAATGGCAGGAGAGCTACAATCACAATGACTGCCCAGAGCCCAGGCACCAACCCACCCCTTTTTTTGGTGCACTCCCTCCTGGGCCTCACGCCAGCTCTGGAACACGTCCAGCACAAAGCTCAGAACAGCAACCCGTACCTCTGCATCTCTGCGGAGAGCCACAAGCCAGCTACAGGGGCCATGAGCTCCTCCAGGAAAGCCTTCTGCCGCTCGTAGTCCTTGAACTGGTTGCTGATGAGGACGAGGGCCTCCATAAGTGCACACTTCTCCATCTGTGTCAGGAGTAGCTCGTTGGAGAGCAGCTGCTTTACATGGTTGTACAACATCTCAAAGTTTGGCTGGAAAACACATCCAAGTGGAAGAGAGTCACGCATTTGGTGTGGAGGAGAATCAGTGGGGAGGGGCAGGGGTGGGAACTGAGTGTACTGCACTATCCAGAACAGCTGGAGAGGCACATCTAAGTTAGTTTTTCCTCTACATAGCCATCTCCTTTTCAGTCTCAAGTTTCTCTGAGTGTTCAGTCTAAAAAACCCTCTTTTCTTCCCTGCCCTTGTGTCATCATCCTGCATCATTTACTTAAGTCTCCCAAATGACTGAAGTATTGTCTCTTTTCTAGGCAATCATTTCCCTCACAGTAGGGTCACACCTCAAAATAGTCCTGGTCCTTTTACTTAGTCACAGAAAGTACCTTGCTACTCTGGCTAAGTGCCAGACTCAGGACTCTTCCATCTCTGCTTACAAGCTAGGCTAATAATGATTCATGTGGTCATCACTACCTCCACGGAAATGGTTTTCTTCCCTACCCACTCCAGTTCTTCCAAGTCTTCCTGTAATTTTGTGTAAGTATCAGAAATCATTTGCTGCAGCAAAGTCCTCAAGATATTTTGGGAGCAGCTCTGAGCCCTTGGCTCTTCCAGGGAGAACATTTGGTTGGCTACTGTTAAGAGAGAGCTGTAGTTCAGGGATCAGTACAGAGGGAAAGAGACAAACCCACTGACTCTTGGTAGCTAGTGTGGAACACAGACTAGAACCCCTGAACTACCTTCCGTTATCAGCATCTTCAAGAACTCTGTTTAAACAAACTAGCAATTCCCTCTAGTGTTTCTGCAACTCTAGAGCTACCTGAATTAAATGCCAATAAAGAAAGGAGCTCAGAGGTATTCATGCTGTGTGCAGGCTACTTAATTCAGCAAAATCAAACAGAACACCAGCTTGTGGATTTCAAAAGTAAAGAATGTATTTTCTAGTCTCCTCAAGCTAATCCAGAAACAAATAGTCTCTCCTTGCTCCTTTGTTCTTTAAGTAACAGAAGAAAGCCCGGTGATTAGACATTGCTAATGTCTTCAGCTAGGGAATCAACTGAGACTACCACAAGTGACAAAACAGAAAACCAGCAATTCTCATAAAATGAATCTAGTGCTGCTTGTTTCCTCCTCACCCTCCCTTTTGGATTTAACTCATGACTTTACAATTCAGCTTTTCAGTCAGAAAAAAATTTGGGGGTGGTAAGGGGTGGTGGGACAGGACGAAGGAAATAAAACATTTTGTCATTTGAGCAGCTGGAGTGTTTCCTTGAAGAAAAACAGAGGGGGTAGCCAAGGAAACTGAAGATCCCATAAAATCCAGCTGAAATTGAGACAGGGCTCTCTGTGACAGAGCTGCATTTACGTACCAGGACAAGCTGAGAGTAATCCCGACACATCTTTATGATTGAGGAGCATGCATGCCTTCTCACATTTTTCACTGCTCGAGTTCTAGGAGCCTGGACAGACACAACAAACTTCAATGCAACAAGACGGAAGTTCAGACAAATGCAGGGTATCAAGAGACAAATGCATTACATACAGTTTTCTGCACTGTTGAGTACACATCTAAACACCCCCCACCACCACACACCCCAACCAGCCATGCAACAACCCATTTCCTCTGGAAAGCAACCCGAGCAACCTACATTTGGACAAGCTGTGCTCCCGGAGTGATGCTGTGGATCTTGCTGACTATATCAAGACTCCAAGCTTTCCTTAAGTAGCTGGCAGCTTTACAGCCACTGGTCACAGCCATGGATACCAACCCCTGAAGACTACCCACAGCGAATGGATACATTTCGTTCTCAGGAGGGCCAGCACAGGCTTGGGACCAAGTGCACTGGCCTCAGACCATGCCTGTGGCCTTCTACGTTTGTGAGCCAAAGCCTCTTAAGGCTACATCAGTCAAGAGATCGGTTACGTTTAGACTCCTCAGCTCTTTCCAGGAGCAGGGCTATACTTGAAAAGCTTACTACAGTAGAGTCTTCAGACTCAGCATGCTCTTAAATAAAGTATAATTTGATCCAATTGTTACAGAGTATAGAGAATAATTCAGACGTACCTTACTTTCTTCTACAACTTCAAAGGTAACTGAAGCAAACAGCTGTGAGAAAAGGGAGGAAAAATCCAAAAGCCCATGTCATTTGTTAATATCCAGCAGTCACAGGTGTTTTGAGCTCAAGGAACAGATCATAAGACGTTGGTGCAATTTCACTAATGTCAGTTAACCCCTGACTAAGTTGAAAGATGAATCATAAGCACAGAGTGGCCTTGAAATGAAACTTGGTGCTTACTGGCCAGAAAGTGCGCTCAATGTGAAGATTTAAGGCTAGAAACTGCAAAATTGGTGTTATTTGACATCGTTTCTCCTTCGACAAGACTCAAACCGTTTTACCATCATTAACACGGAGGACAGTCTTTCCCTGATGGGAATGTTGAGAGAATAAACTACTGCAGCTTAGTACAAGGGCCCGGCTCCACAAAAAGCCTACCTGATTTTAGCATGGTCTGCAAGTACCTACCTTGGAAAGTACTTGTGGTAGGTATTCCGGTCGGTAGGTGACAAATGGGAAGAGAGCAGAGACATTGGTGAGCACACAGGACAGGATGAGAGGATCCTTTGTTTCAAAATTAAGGACCAGCTGCAGAAGATCTATGCCGTCATTCACCGGGATTTCCTACAGGAGCAGGGAAGGGGAAGGAGGAGGAAGGAAGGAAAGGAGGCAACACTCAGTACTTCAGCCTGTAGCACACAGCCTAGAGCTCTTGGAGCTAGACTGAGTTGCTGCTGCTAACATACCAGGCCTCTCAGCTGATGACTGCTATCTCAAAGCAGAAAGAAAAGCTGCAGAAACCTCACTTTACCTGAGTGCTGTGTGCACGTGCTGAGGAAGGAGGACAGCAGCATTGCCATTGCTGCTAGGGCACTTTACATGCCAACCTGAAATCCCCAGCATTGCTTGTACCTCTGAGAAAGGCACGCGTCCTCTCTCTCAGTTTGGACCCCAGTTCTCATTCTGACTGTCCAACAGATTCCATGTTTAATCAACTACATCAACCCATGTTGTCACTGCACCGAGCCTGACTGAGTTTAAGAAGAGACTGGACTGTGCACTTAGTCACATGGTCTGAATTTTTGGGTAGACCTGTGCGGTGTCAAGAGTTGGACTTGATGATCCTTAGGGGTCCCTTCCAACTCAGGATATTCTATGATTCTATGATTCTATGTAATTACTGTGGTAAGAATTAATTTGAGCAGCCTAACCTGACAAAAATAAAGCCAGTCTACACAAGGCTAAGAAGAAAAAATGTTCTCCTGATTTGCCTACTGTTGAACAAGCAGCAGAGTAAAATTTCATCAGATCTTCTGAATCTCCCACACCCTGAGCATGAGTCTTTCTCACTCAGATAAAAGCACAGAAAATGAAAAGAAGAAACAGGTAAAATCAGAGGATGACTAAAAAGAATAAACATAGGAAATTTCTGCTTAAGCAGGCCTTTAGCAAGGCACTGTCAAACCATGTCGTCTGAGCACTCTCCTGTGACCTCTCATACCACCCAGAACCAAAAAATGCCTGACAGAATAAGCCAGTATTAGACTGGTTCCACCTAAAGAAGGGTGAGTACTCATGAGAAACACCTTTTTTTTTCATGGGGGTGAATGATAACAAAGTTTTCAAGGACAACACAGGTGAAAAAACACACGTCAACCCAAAAGAAGCCAGGAGAGCAGGTAAGATACACATACGTCTTTATCCAGGGTTCGAAACATCTGGCTGATGACACTCTCCGAGAAGAAGGTCATGGCATCCCACTGCACAAAGGATGGGGAGAAGATGGAGCAGAGACCTTCACCTGTCTTAGCTGAAAGGAAGAGAACATTGGAGCTCTCACCGCGCTCCTTCCCTCACACACAACACCAGGCTGATGAACTCCCACACCAGAACGTCTTAGCACTGCCAGGTACTTCTGTCACAAAGTTCTCTCTGTGGATGCCTAGCAGGGATGCACTGGAAGCAGTTAAGGTACTGCATAGTGATTTGCCTTATTCATGTTAAGGGTCCTGAGACACAGGTTTGATCTAAGGTACTCTAAGCAACACCAACAAATCACAGAAGGGAAAAGAAAAGGAAGGAGCGCATGCCCAGACTCAGCACTGCAGGCAAGACTGCCCTCAGTGTGACTCTGTAGAGCACCTCGTGGCCCTCCAGAGGAGGGCAGCCAGGTGACCAACAGAGGGACTTGCCAGTCAGGCAAAACTTCCCTGGACAAAAATAAAGTTACAGATTAAGGCCCACATAATTGCAAAATTCTGTCAGAGGGAAGATGCACCTGCTTTGCAGAGGAGGAGCTTTATGCTCACCATGAGCTCTACAGTAACTATTCCATAGCTATATAGCAAAGGATATTTTTTTTTGTTTCCTTTTGTTTTCAACTTGCAAAGACTTTGGAAGCCTGAAAACCTAGCACAGTGACTTGGCTCCCCCTTAAAAAAAAACAGAGGGGGCACAGAAATTCCATCTTGACTTAATTAAAAACCAAATCCTTATTTTTATTTTTTTTTCAGATAACTTACAGTTCATGGGTCCGGTATCAACAGGAGCTGTGAGCTGGTACTTCAGCCATTCACCAGCCATTTGGAAGCCAGTTCGAGGGTCCAGACGACAAGCCATCCTCATCACCTCCCCC
This sequence comes from Heteronetta atricapilla, assembly GCA_011075105.1. Classification (NCBI taxonomy): domain Eukaryota; kingdom Metazoa; phylum Chordata; class Aves; order Anseriformes; family Anatidae; genus Heteronetta; species Heteronetta atricapilla. The sequence goes on from CM021733.1 coordinate 24,827,769, forward strand.
TGCTGGGCTCGGAAAGCTGCAGTAAAAAATAAATAAATCGGACACGATGCAACGAGCTGATGCTACAAACGCTACCTCAGCAAAGCACACCTGCATCTTTGCAGTACTGGGAACATTTTGGACCCTTGTTCCAGCAATAGCTGTGTATTAATCTCAAATTAAACAGTGAGTAAACTCTAGCAGGATGCACATTTTTTGGAAGAGATATAAACAGACTAAAAAATGATGGGTTAACATAAAACAATTAAAATGCAATATGAATTATTACAATTATTCTAAACCAAGATTTAATAAAATTGAGCTTCTATTTTTCATTTTTAAAAAATCTTTAAGCTGTACATGTTTGCTGTTACAAAGTGATGTGAGATACGGAGATACAACACCCAGCATTAGGTAACTATCACTTCCCACAGCTAAACAGACTTTTTCCAGTTTATTCAACTTCACCCAGTTCAGTGACATGTTCTGGACTGAGAAATTAATTCTAGAAAAAGAAGCAAAAAACCACCCCCCCAAACCAGCAAGCCTTGTTTTCATTTCCAAAGATATGAACAGAAGCAAAGTCAAAACAAGAATTTAATCTGTTCCAAAATATTCCAGGACATGACCACAGAAAAGAAACAGCTCTGCTGACTTCAGATGCAACTTGTATTGTTTAAAAGAGTTGTTTGACCAAATAGTTTTATTTTGCATTTCACACCAATTTTATTTTCTCACATCCACAATACCTTCACGACCATTTAACTCCCTATTTCACATTCTGCCTTTGTGCATTTAGCTTTTTGATTTCCACCCAGATTTATTATAAGGAAAGCAAACAATCTTATAAGCAACACAAAAAATGCAATGCTCAAAATCTTCGAAAGTAACAGTACAAAGTCAGTAGTAATTTATGAAGAATATCCTCTCAGCCACCAACTACCAAACTACACCAGGCAGTGCCAAGACAGCCTTGTTTGTAGAAAGTAAAATACAAAAAGCATATATAAAATTATTAAAATCCAGGTTTCCCTGCTTGCTGGTTTAAGATCGTGATTAAGATCAGCTATTTTAATTGCTCAGTCACACAGTTGGTCCTGAATCAAAAGCTTCCTAGCAGGGCCAACACAGACTTTCTGGAATGACACATGAAGTCTTCTGTAAGCTGTTCTCCTCTCCTAGCCCGAGCAGGATTCCAGGCCATTTCATTTCCTCATCTAGGTGATCAAGAGGGTTATTTTCTTTGACACTAGGTAGCAAATGCTACTTGACCACTCGCCTGGCCAGCAAGAAAAATACTTGGAAAGTATGACAGCAAAATAGTAAAATGAAATGCCTGAGCCGTCACAGGAAAATCACAAACTCATTCAGCACCAGGATTCCGGCTCAAAGAGTAAGGACATGACTGGCAGCTGCCAATCAACATGGCAGCCTCCGAGCTCAGCCAGCAACTGAACATAAGAGGAAAGGCACACACACAACAGCATCCACGTCGGGGGAGGGCAACTTACAGTTGAAGAAGGCATTGAAGTCCTCATCGCTGTCAAAATCAAAGCGAGAGTACTCACAGCTGGGGCTGTCTGCTTTGGAGGGAAAGCCCACCTAGAGACAGAGTGGACAACATCAGGACGGAAGAGAAGTCGCCCATCAGAGCTAACACCAGCTTCAAAGAGGTGAGACTGAAGGAGCGGACAGTAAAGTGCCAAGACAGAGCTGTTTGCTCAGCAGCCTGGAGATTGTGTCTCTGGCACTCGCAATAGCAGTTCCACGTACCTTCACGAGGTTGGTCATAGATGCACGGAGGTACTTGGGGATCATCGCCAGCAACAAGGGGTCGCGAGACAGAACCTCGTGCCGAAAAAGGGCTCCCCATGTGATCTGAGTGGAGGATCGCAGAAACTGGGGGGAAGAGAGGGAAAACAGGGGAACAGAGAAGGATTTCAGTACTGGAATCTCCACTGCTAAGCCTCCAGTGTTGCAATTAGAAGAGCAGATTACACTGACTGTTCAGCTGAGGCCAAGACACCATGCAGGCTCAACCTTAACTTCCAGAAAGTCAAAAATCTCTCTAAGTAAAAACTAGGGCTGGGTGCAAATTCTGCATTAGATTCTGTACTCAGCACTTTTGTGTCAGGTACCATTCCTAATGGGGTGGTAATGGAGAAACCACTTTCTATTATTCCAGGTCTTCAGCTGGACTGAGAGACTGGAGAGCAATATTCAGCAGATGAAGTTGTGCAGTCTTTTATAGGGTAGTTTAATTATGCATTCACACATTCTTACACAGACCTACACAAGACTTTCAGCCCTCTACATACCTGGCTGGGGTGGGTTGTGAAGGCTAAAAATGAGTCAAGGTATTTTCCAAAGTTGGCAGGTGTTTCCACATCAGAATCTGAGCCCTGTGAGGAAGACAAAGAATTTCAGAAAAAAATAATGAACATGTGTCATGCTGGGTTCACAAGTGCCATGTCTTTGGGTAAAGCAGAACTTACATCCAACGCCACGGGCTGTGAAGGAGCAGAGACAAAAGCACTGAACACCAGTGAATTTTTCTGAAACCAGCAGCCTAAGGAGTAGCAAGTTCTGACCAGCCTGGGGGTGCTGGACTCAAATCCCTACCTCGTTACTTCGTTATGGACTAACAACTCCTGGTGTCTAACAGCAAGTGAAGTCCCTGTCACTGGAAGTAATAACTCACCCTTTGTTTGCTGTCTATTCTTCTAAGGGATAAATTCTCAAAGATTATTTTTGCTTTCCCTGCCTGTGGGTCTTTACTCTGCTCTATCACTTTACACAGGCTGGCTGCCTCAGTCTCCTCACGAGCAGCATCTCTCTCGGCAAGCCTGCCTTCCTAGCTGTAGAAGCACTTTGAGCACTGTGCTGAATGAAGGGAGTGGGAATTCAGCAGTCGGCATCACATCCGAAGCATCAGTGTGCACTTTCATCTCAACATTGACACAAACTGTATTAAGAAGATCAACAGCAGGAACAAAAACAGTGTTTCTTGTTTCTTAAGCTTGAGAGAACATTGGTAGAAAAACAAACAGGTCTGCTCTTTGAGAACATCTCTTTGATGTTATATGTGTATGTTTTGAACATATATCTTGGAGATATTTTTAGTGGTGAAATTTAAAAAGTTTCCCACATGAGTAATTGCCTCAAGCAGTTTTCCTGTAGTACTAGGCAGCAAGAAACTTCACCAATTTTCAGTAGATTACTGAGGCTATTGGAGATGATTTCTGATGACAGCAGAGGCCTGAAATCAGGCAGGATCCCTTCATTCTATGTTCCTATGACTTGGCAGGACACAGTTATCCTACCTGCAAGCAGAGTCATTTCTGCCTTTTCCGAATGTGTGGAGAGAACCTTCGGGCTGCCAAACACACAGAGAGAATCCTGTTCTCATGTCAGATCAGGGCTGTCTCATCCCCAGCCCTAGAAACTAGCCTTGCCAAGACTGCTGCTGGTATCAGTAGAGACTTACTAGCAATGCACACAGCTGGCTGCCCAACGCGCACAAAACTTGGCAAAGTCTCTTCAAGAAAACATAGTGCTTCTCCACCAGGCCTTCTCCATCTGCCGTCCTGGGTGTGAAGGGAACGAAAAAAACAACAGTTACTCATGCTGTAGGTAACTATCTTGTAGACAAAGAGAATACTAGAGCAATTAGGTTTTTTCATGGTGAGATTTTCTTTGCTTCTAACTAAAATCATTACTTTATTGGCATCTAAAGCCTCTAAAAGGACTTATTTCAGAGACCCTCTTCATCAGTTTTAGACTAAAAGAGAAAACTGGGGAACCTGATATATTTATCCCACTTTGTCCTTCGAATAAGGAATCTGAAAAAAAATGCAGTTTTTCAGGTTTAGGTTCAGGAAAAAAAACAAACAACAAAGTTTGTTCTTTTCTCTCCTAACCAAGTTCCAGCTTTCTGCAGCTGAGCAGCGCTATTATTTTTCTTTGGTAAATTACTTACAGAAAGCCATTCCTATGCAGTTTTATGTGAAACGACAGCAGCGAGATGGTACTCACTGGGCAGCAGAGAGAATGTAGTGCATGGCAACATCTCCAAACAAGACCATCAGAGGTTTCCGATCCTCCAGCTTCCCCTGTGTATAAAAAAGCCAAATGCCTCGATTAGAACACAACTACTTACTCCCATCTGCAAGTTGGAAGATCCTCATTTGTTCTTCCATCTAGGTGAAGGTTTGCATTTCACAAATGATTTCTTTAAAAACTGTTACCCTCCCACCCCACACAAAAAAAAAAGAGGTATTCTTCATTTCAGGAATTCTCCTCCAGCAACCTCAGTTGTCAGTTTAAACTGAAAAATTGATCCTCAGACACTAGCTCTTCTTCACTGCAGTCTGGATAGTTACTTAATGGCAGCTGATGAATACTCAGCCTTGACACTTAGCTGCTTGTGAACAGACAGGGCAAATTACCTGCTCAGAACCTCCTGTCACTGCTCTGAGCTGCTTGATGTCACAGCTAGGTGACGTATTTCCCACTTCCCAATTGCAGGAAATGAAAAAAAAAATGTTAATGGGGATCTCCAAAGTTGTGAGAAGAGGCAAGCGTACAAGCTGGAGAGTTCCAACAACTGCTCTATGTGTTGTGCTGACACGACATTCATTATAAATGTCATTAACACAAAGCAGTCACATTTGAATGTTGTTGCCTTAAATAAAAGAGTAAAGATATCATTGTTCAGTCTGAAGAAGCACATAGGAGAATAGAAGGAAAACAAAGAGGACTCAGGGTAGCCGAGGAAGAACTCACTTTCCTGCTGACAGCAATTAGGAGACACTCTGCTGCTCCTATTTGGAGCTCAGGCTCATTTAGGAGCAGACACAACATCTCCAAGAGCTTGCAGTTGTCTGCTGTGATGTGGCTCAGGGCCACCCAGTCGATGTAGCCAGCCAGTGTGTTGAGTGCTGCTATCCCCACGCGGCAGTTTGCCTGGGCCTGCAAACAGAGAGACAAGAAGTCAGAGCTGAAGTGGTTTTAGGTTCCCACCTAAGTGGTTTTAGGTTCCCACCTAAAAGCGTCCACCCCCTGGAAAAAACTATCAGCAACTGCACTGGGAAAGTGAGGTGGCAGCAAAAGGGCCAAATTCCCCACGCTGGGGGTGTTAGTTAAGGTCTTGGCATTTCTCCACTTGCGCATCTCTCACTGCTCTCTTCTCAGTAATTTGTATCGTGGGTGAACAAACCCAACTGCAGGTAACAGACTCCAAAGTCTGAGGGAAGCTCTTTTCTAAACAATACTGGTTTTAAAAATGACTAGAGGAGTAACACGTCCATGGCTTCACTCACCTTTGGTTCCTGAGCCAGATCGGTCTTCTGAAAAAGAGAAGAAGAAATGATAAGCGAGCAGCTACAGCACACGCTTAGTCCCAGCCGCTGCTGGACAGGCTTACTCTCGAGAACGCAGCCAGAAGCAGCTTCACCGAACAGCTCCCTAGTGAAAGAGGCTGCAGCAGTCTCCTGCCCAAGCCACTGCTACAGCCATCATAAATCACCACCTCCGCAGCCCCCTGGCAGGTGAGACAACAGGACTTTCGGTTGCAGGATAAGCCACACTCCAGTCAGCAGGCACCAGGGAGACGCAGCAGACAAGAAGGAAAGGCATTGCAGTGCTGCATGGAAGCTTCCAGGAAAGAATCTTCTGACCTTTTAGAGTGTCTTACACCCAAGAGTCAGTCTCTGAAAGATGCCGGTGGCTTTTATCTACTGAGATTTGTGTGTGAAAATGGTTAAGTAATTTGTCTGTGGTTAGAATGGCAGCTGGAGAGAGTGCCGGGGCAAGAGCTTACAGCCTGACTCACAGTTGCAAACACTTAACAAGGCACCGCTTGCACCAGCTTTTTACCTGACACACAGTTTGCGGCCCTCAGAGAGGCAAGTGTTATTTGTTTTTCAGATGCAAAGACATCAGAATCATTTCCTTCTGCTGCAAGGTTTTGGTTTGGAAACTGTCCACTAATGTATTCAGTGCATTTACTTTAAAGATAACCCGTTTGGATCCCGAACGTTTAACAACTGAGCTGCTATTGCAGAACTACACGCTTAAAGGCACTGCACATTATGCTCCTGGGGAACCGTCCATCATCTCCCCCAGTCTCAGTGTGCAGGCAGGTAACTGAACACCCAACCCTCAGAATTTACCCTGTGCACAAACATCCCAAAGATCTGCTAACCTGTGGAGTGGTGAGGGCTTCTTGTTCCTGGGGTGCTCCAACCTTGCCAATCAGAAAGATGCCACCGTTAGCAGAAGCAGCCACACTTCAGAACCTCAAGCACTGCAATTCAAACCTTACCTGGAAATGCATTTCAACCAGACTACAAAACGCACCAGGGCTTCCCACCCACCACATGAACTATGCAGAGAACTGTCTGCTCTACAGGAGAGGTTGCTCAGCGGATCAGTTTATGAGGAAAAGGAACAGAAGTCAGTAAGACATGTTTTTTTCATTTCTTCCCAGTTCCACTTTTAGTGTAACCCTGGATTTCAATTCACAGGAAACAAAAAAAAAGGACGAGAGAGACACCTCAGCAACTTATTTCTACGTTGGTTTCTGAATTCTGCTTCACTCTCTCAAATCCACTTCCTTCTGACAATAACAGGCTGGGGCAGACATTCACCTACGCTATCCCATCTTGACCAAGCTGCACACCTCTGATAGTAGGCAAGAATTCTGGGGAAAAAAAATCCCTTTATGCAAAAAGGAAGAGCATTCCTCACCACACCTTGGCAGAGAAAAGGCCTCCTGCCCTGAGCTCTAGGAGAAAAGGACCAGAGAGACCCAGATGCAATTCATTTGTCAACACAAACACGACTGCAGCAAACAACAGCAGATGTGAGCCTGGGGTGACATCGCTTTACCACTGCCTGTTACGTGAACTACCCCAGTCTACCCGTTCCTGCCACAAGTACCCCTTGCTCTTGCTAAGCCGCATGCCCCTGGTGTCAGCCAGCTGAGCGTTCCAGCAACGCTCATGAGCCACGTGTCCACACAAGCCATTTACACTCCAAATCCGAACTATCAGAGCTAAACCTGTCAGCCCCGTCACAGCAGATCCCTGCCCCACACCTACAGCAACGGCTTTCAGACAGTTTCTGCCCTTGCTTCCCCAGACTTGTGAGGTGCATGCCAGTTCCTAAACGCCTCCAAGCAGTGAGTGAACCTACTGAAAGAAGACGCTCACCATGCGCCTGTACTTGTTGACATTCTGCTGCAGGGCAGTTAGTAGGAAGCTGAAGATCTTCTCCATGTTCTGGGTGAGGGTTTGCTGGATATCTCGTCGCCGCTGGGTAGGCAGCGTTTGGAAAGTCACCACGTCCTCTGCCAAACGTAGGAGGATGAACATCACCAGTTCCGTCTGAGTTTCCTAACGTCCCAAAATGAAACACGCCATGAGCACAGTTGAAACATAAAATCCCCACAAGCTCAGAGATGTAGAAAGGGAACATACACAAAGATACAAGTCACATTTTGGAAAAGACGACAGAAGGAGGGCTCCCCCTCTGCTAAAACCATCTCCTAGAATAACTGACTCTTGCAGGTAATTTTGAGTGCATCATCAGCCTGTCTCACCTAACCATGAGTAAGGTTTTCCTCAGAATCATGGAAGACTGGAACCCACCCTACCAGCAAGTAGAGGAGAACAGACAGGTGTGGTTCATACCCCTTGCTTGGAGAGGGTATCCAGCTCCTTTAGCATGTCAGGCCAGTGCTGAGGCCATTCACGCTTGATCATCTCCACCACGATGCGAGACAGAACATCCTTAATGTGACTTTCCTCCTCTAGAATACTTTGAGTTCCCTGCGAGAGAAGAGGGGCACAGTTACACGAGGAAACACCAGACGATTGTAATTCTGTCACACAATTGCACAGTGATTGCAAATATCCTAAACAACAAATGAAAAATAAAAACACCGCCAAACCCGAGAACAATAGAGGGCAACCCCACATCTCAGCTACCTTGAGCGGCACTCCTACCCTCCCAAGCATCCACAGCTGGTGAACTCTAGGAACCAAAACTATTTCCCTCAAAGGGAACTCACCCAGCCGTGACAACCACCACGACTGTAAAGTAAACACGACTAAGATAACGGCTTTAGTATTCTTGCAAAGATAAAACACTTGTAGTTACTGAAGGTCCTTCTAAGAAAGCAAAAGTAACTCATAGAAGCCTCACAGCCTCCTGCCACGTGAGGCGACATCACTGTTCTACAGGTGACCTGACTACAACACAAAATAAAACACTGCAACAACCAGGGATGCACAGCAAGAGAGTAACGAAATCCAGACTTGAATTCAGGTCCTCTGTGCTAATTAACTGGAGTCTTTTCTCCTTTTTGCTCCCACTTTCTATCTCCAAGTGAAAGAATCACACTTCAGAGACTAGAAGGTACTTACGTTGGATATGAGGCCCATGACATTGTTCTTTAGGTAAACCTTTTCCAGGCGAGGCATATTGTTCCAGCGGAACCTGTTCACAAGAGTCAGGAAGAAGAGAGGAGAGAAAGGACACCAAGTCAAAACGTTTATGAAGATCTCTGACTCGATCCTCATTGAACCACCACTTCTTTACCTAAGCTAGATAGAAGGAGACCCTAGAGCCCAATGTCCCTGCCACTGCCCAATCGCTTAATGAAAAGGCTGAGTTAAAACCGCTGCTGGCAAATGGGCGTGCGCTGCTGAGGTCAACAGACATGAGAAGCAGCAGCAAAAGCACAAAGCATCAGGTCTGTAGAGGCAACAGAGAGGAATCTCAGAACTGAACTAATACAAAGCCTCTTTGTTAGAGTGTGGCTAATGACAGAGAATACTGTGAAGGACCCACTTGTAACCCTGCATGCCTGTTTACGTCTTGCAGTGTCAACGTGGCTCAGAGCTTGGTGAATTAACCCTCCCAACCTGCCCGAAAGCCTTTTTCTCCTCAAGAGGAGAAAAAGGAACGGGAAGGGGGCCAGCAGCCATCCCCTGCTGCAGGACAGGCTCTGTGTGTGCCGAAACCTCTCCCTGGAGCCAGGAGGCATCAAAGGGGCGCAGAGCAAGGACTGGTGGCAGACTGGAAGCAGGCCGGCCCCCAGCCCTGGCGGAGCACCCTTACTTGACCACATGCTCCAGGATCTGCAGGCCGAAGTGCCGGACGATGGCCGTCTGCGTCTTCTCGGCCAGCTTCAGCCCGCAGGGCACGCAGATGGGACACTTCTCCTTGAACTCCTCGCAGAACTGCTCGGGGACACGGACAGACACACGGCGGGCGCTCAGCGGGGACGTTCACCTCCCCCCCGAGCCGAGCAGCCCCCGGTGGGACCCCCCCCGGCCCCCTCAGCACCTCAGAGCCTCCCCCCAGCACCTCAGCGCCCACCTCAGCGCCCCCCCCCGGCGCTCGGGACCCCCCCACCGCCTCCACACCGTCCCGCTGAGGGGCCCCGCGTGGCCGGGGCCGGAGCCCCGCGTACCTTGAGCGCCTCCAGGCGGTAGCGCTGCGTGGAGGCCGGGTCCATGATCACCGTCACGGCCTTCACCAGCTGCTCGCACAGGCCGCTCACCTGCTCGGCCGACATGATGATGGCGGCGGCGGCCCCGCGCCACCGGCCGCCGGCGTGCGGGCTGGGAGGGGGAGGCAGCACGCGGCGCAGGCGCTGTGCGCGTGCGCGGCGAGGATGGAATGGAGGAGGGGGAAGGTACGCGTGGGGTGTCCTGTTGGAACTACAAGTCCCGGCGTGCCCCGCGCGCCGCCTACAGCTCCCGATAGGCTGCGGGGCGCGGCGGCGGGAGGGCGGTCAGTCGGGAGGGTGGCGGCGGAGGGGGAAGGAGGGTTGCTGCTGCCGCTCTGCCGGCTGCCGCCATGTCACGGGGTCAGGAGCGGGTGGTGGCCCTGGTGGACATGGACTGCTTCTTCATGCAGGTGGAGCAGCGCTTCGACCCGCAGCTGCGCGGCCGGCCCTGCGCCGTGGTGCAGTACAACAAGTGGCAGGGCGGCGGGTAGGTGCCGCTCGCGGTGTCGCGATGCCGCCGTGTCGCGATGCCGCCGCGCCGTGCCCACCCGGTGCCCCCGGTGCCTTGCAGGATCATCGCGGTGAGCTACGAGGCGCGCGCCTTCGGCGTGGCCCGCGGCATGTGGGCGACCGAGGCGCGGGCGCTGTGCCCGGAGCTGCTGCTGGCCAGGGTGCCCGAGGCGCGGGGCAAGGCGGACCTCACCCGGTAAGCGGGGACACCGGGGTCGGGAGAGGGGACGCCGGCCCCGGGAGCGGCTCCCCGGGCCCTGGCTGAGGCTGTGGCCCGGCAGGTACCGGGAGGCCAGCGCCGAGGTGATGGAGGTGCTGTCGCGCTTCGCCGCCATCGAGCGGGCCAGCATCGACGAGGCGTACCTGGACCTGACGGGCAGCGCTCGGGAGAGGCTGCGGGAGCTGCGGGGCCGGCCCCTGGGTGCCGAGCTGCTGCCCACCACCTTCGTGCAGGGGCTGCCCGCCGGCCCCGACCCCCAGCATACCGCTAAGGGTAGGCAGGAGCCGGTCCCGGTGGCCCCGAGGGGCTCCCGGTGGCCGGGCCGGAGCTTGGTGCGGTGGGGATGCTCCGATGGCTTGGCTGTGAGGGCTGAGCCTGCTCCTGCTGCTCCTCATTCGTGTTCCCCACCTGCTGGCAGAACACGAGCTGCTTCATCCCCTCCAGATGCAGAACACTGCAGCCAGGATCTGTTTTCTCCACTGCTAAGGCATCTGCTTCTTCTCCCCCTTGCCATTGGCTTGCAGCTACGGGTGCACGCAGCCCTTCCCTAGGGCTTGCCAGTGGTGCTGGCCCCTTTGCTGGGCTCACCGATGCCCATGCCAGTTTCCTTTGTGTCCCCCTTGCAGAGGAGCTGCGGCAGCGTGGCGTGCAGGAGTGGCTGGCATCGCTGTCCTTCGATAACCCCGACTGTCCTGACCTGCAGCTGACCATGGGAGCGGTGATCGTGGAAGAAATGAGGGTGGCCGTGGAGAAAGCCACTGGATTCAGGTGCTCAGCTGGGATTTCACACAACAAAGTACGTGTGTAAGGTGTCAGCCTGACTTCTCTGAGTAGGAGGGTCAGAAGGTGCGGTAGATGCTGTTGTGCTCCTCTGCTAGATGGAAGATGAGTGGGGAATGCAGCCGTGTATGTGCATGCCTTCAGGGAAGTCATAGGACATCTGGGAAAGGGAGGAAAACTATTCCCCGAGATGTGGCCTGTGCAGTCAGCCATCAGTTAACTTACTAGCTGGGTTCGTGGTGTACCCTAACCACTTTTATTACTAGGAAGAAAATGGTTTTGAGTCCCTCATGAGAATTGAGAAACAGGAAAAACACAAGAGCTTAAAGCAGGTATCCTCCACCCTGAGTTTTAGGGAACAGTGAGTCCGTCCAAGGAATGTTTTTTAGAGTTGTTTTCCAGTGATTTGGAGGAAGAAAAACAGCAGTTTGGTGGCCCTGAGGTGAGTCGAGTTGCTTTTCCTCTTTCTGGTCAATCAGTCTTTACCCGCTGTTAGCCACGCTTTGGGTGCTGCTCAGCCAGCTGCTGAGAGCACTTCATGCACGGCAGCAGCTGCAGAAACAAACTGACTTTGATGCTGCAGTTGTGGATGGCTTCCTGCTGGGTGAAATGCTTTGGGTGGTTTTACTGAGAGCCCCTAATGTTTGTTTCAGCCTTTGCAGAAAAAGCTGGTGCATACAGAGATGAGCTGGCTGTGGAAGCACCTTAGCCCATTCTGCACAGTCACGTGCAGGCTTTTGACCTGGGGGTCTCTGCATTGTGCTTGATAACATAGATAAAGAGTTCCGCGGGGACAGCACAGTCTGTCGTAATTTCCCTTCAAAAATTCTATCAAAGTAATTCCTTGAAAAACAAAACACAGTGCTGGCATAGGGAGAGCAAAAAGGCCAGTTGAGCATCCCTTCCACTGGAAGTTTCTACACCAGTGCTCATCCTCGGCTAGCTCTGCAGAGAGTTCCAAAGCGTCTGATCAGTCTTTATCCTTTCCTTTTATTTTGGTCAGAGCCTGTATATTTAAAGTTGTAACTGATGAACCCTTTCTGCAAAGGCTGCATCAGGTGTTAGGGGCTCTCAGTAAACCACCCAAAGCATATCACCCAGCAGGAAACCATCCACAACTGCGGCAGCATCAAAGTCAGTTTGTTTCTGCAGCTGCTGTCGTGCATGAAGTGCTCCTGAGGCAGCTCTCAGCAGCTGGCTGAGCATCACCCACAGCATGGCTAACGGTGGGTAAAGACTGACCAGAAAGAGGAAAAGCAACTCGACTCGCCTCAGGGCCACCAAACTAGTATTCTTTTTCCTCTTAAATTGTTGGAAATGTGCATCAGTAAAACAGATATTCCCTGGATGGACCCACTGTTCCCTAAAACTCAGGGTGGAGGCTACCTGCTTTAAGCTCTCATGTTTTTCCTATTTTAAAACCCATGTCTTCCCAGTGAGCTAACTGGTTAGAGGACACCAGGAGCCCAGCTGATAAAGAAGGAACGGCTGCAGGGATTACTGGTGAATGTTGAGCATGGGTAGAGCTAAGGGCCCGGGCTGTGAGAGTTCTGAGATGAAATCAGAGCTGAAAAGTCCAGAAACAGTCTGAAATCCTTCCTATTTCAGTGGCTTTATGGGTGGTGGAAAAAAGAAACTAGGAGGCTTTTGGCTAAGTTGCAGTAAGTCTGGAGTTATTGTGGACAATCAGCAGGATGAGTCAGTAAGAGGAGTGCTCTTGTAGAAAAGACAAGTCCTGCTTCAGCATATGTTAATTAGAGAGGTGTCAGAAAAAAAGTAGGTTACGTATCCCCATGAAGTCTCAGCCGTTGGTTCAGTTTGAAGCAGTTCACTTCAGGAATAGTGTCGGTAGCCTTGGAAAAATCTCCAGTGAAACAAGAGTAATTGGACATCTGGAAAATGACTGAGTATGAAGAGTTGAAGGAAAAAGATCTAAATCCTCTAGAAAAAGAGCGAGGACGTGTAAGCCTGTGGGAAAGGCTTCTAACAAAGATCATAGCTTAATCTGTGGGCAGGAAGCTTTGTTTTAGTTATAGGATGTGGGGTAAAGCAGTGAAAGAGGAAATCATTGGATTTTTTGAATCTTTAAAAAAAGAGCTATACTTATTTCTGGCTCATTTTTGTATTATTGATCCTGAATTAGATTAGGGTTGGGGGGAAAGATGTATAGCAGGTGGGTGAAGGAACATCCCTTCCAAGAACTTCTGTATTTTGCAGATTTCCTTTTGCAGCGTTACGCTGCTGTGGACCTCACAGACAGAAGATTAAAACAGTGACATTGAGAAAAAGCAAGATAGAAGACGACGGAGCGAGCATAGTGAGAGAAATAGCAGGGGGAGGATGATGGGGGTGCTCTGGAAGCTCTAATGTTCTTGCCTGATGGAAAACTAAGCCAGTCAGAGCAGGGGATAGGTGCAGATCCCCCGAGCTGCCTGGAGCAGGAGTCCAGCCCTTTGCAGAGGCACAGGCCTGGCAGCAGCAGTGCTTTCAGAGCCCCCAGCCAGCACACAACGGTCCCAGGCTGGCTGGGCTATAGAGCAAGCAGTGGTGTGATTTATATGTCCCTCCTAGCAGCTGCTCCCCAGGCAGCCCTCAGTGCTGCTGCAGCACGTGCCATTAAGTACAGTGCTTCATGATAACATCGGTGCAGGGTTTGTAATAACAGGCTTTCCACTCTTCCACGTTACAGATGCTGGCGAAACTGGCCTGTGGGTTAAACAAGCCCAACCGCCAGACACTGGTATCGTCACGATCTGTCCCGCAGCTCTTCAGCCAGATGCCTGTCAGCAATATGTAAGTACTGGGGAGCTGCCTGCTTCCCTGCAGCTTGGGGCTCAGGCTGAGCTGCTCTGTGGCGAGAGCGTGTGCTTGAAAGGCCGGGGCTGTGCTTCCACAGTCCAGGATTTTATCAGGAAGAGGGCCTTGTTTGTCTCCATTGCTGTGGTACTTGTTTCAGTGGGTTTTGTTGTTGCTTGCATAAGGAGAACCGAAGTGACTTGAGGGTAGGAAATGGTTCCTGGCCACCTCAACAGAGAGCAATTCAATGCTAATTTATAGCAGCCAGCAAAGGCTTTCAACATCCACAGTAACTGCTCACCAGTGCGTGCAAGAGGGAGAGGAAACCCTGCTAGGAATCCCTCACAGCTGTGCGTGACTGTTCAAGAGGAGCATGCCTGGGAGTCACAGCCCTGCCAGTGAAAGAACCACACTCATCTCACCAGCACCTTCTGGGCAGCCTCTCCCTGGGAAGAGCTGTCCTCAGGATGCCTGCTGGGATGCACAGGTGTAAGGCAGCAGCAGCCGAGGGCAGGGGGACCACAGCTGTGCCCCAGTGTGAGTGACAGAGCCATGCTCCCAGAAAGCAGCTGTGGTTTTGAACACACCAGTGCTGTTCCTTGTGTGGGGATGTGTCTCCAGCCCCACTGCTCTGGAGGAATGTGTCCCCGGTGTCCAGGCCTGCAGTGGCTTTCTGCCTTTGGTGTGTCACTAGTGATGGAACAGGGTGTGCTGGGGGGAAGGGTCCTGTCCACAGAGAAAGGAAGCAGGGAGCATGTGAGGTGTCCTTCAGGGCATAGTTTGGGATCATCTTTTGAAGACGGATCTGAGAGAGGCACTGAAATTAGGTGAGCCAAGGAGCGATTCCCACTTCAGCTCTTATGCATCCCTCTACTGTGAGCAGAAGACTTGTTATATACCAAGTGTTCCCTTTTGTCCTCCTAACTTCTGACTGCTTCTGGTTGTCCTGAAGCAGGGGCAGCTGCTGCACAAAGGTTTAGCATATTCTTCCACATGGTGCTTCATTTTGTTTCTTTTTTTCTGCCGTAGCCGTAACCTGGGGGGGAAGCTTGGTGCTGCCATCACGGACATCCTGGAAGTGGAGTACATCGGGGAGGTGACGCAGTTCAGTGAGATGGAGCTCCAGACTCACTTTGGAGACAAGACAGGGTAACGACGTACCACTTGCTGCGGTTTGGCTCTTGACAGGAACTGAGACTTCCTTTTGAGTGTAGGTTGTTCTCAGATGTTAGGAAGGTTGGGAGGCAAAAATTCAGTGACATCTTTGAGGGGGCAGAAGCATTGGTGCAGCAGGCCCACAGGCTTCTGGGCTCGTCTTCTCCCCGGCACCCTCACCAAGACAACATCTTGCCTGTCAGCCAGCTCCTCTGCCCCGCTCTGCGGTGCCTAAGGATGGAGCCGAGCGGGTCCAGGGTTCCCAGCAGACTTGACAGTGTCAGTACGGAGGGAGTTACGAGGCTGGACTGGAGCTTGAAACACCACTTCTGGGCTCAGCAGTGGTTGGGGTGCCCTGCAGACAGGCGAACTGTTGCCACCTGAGGAGAAAGGAGGCGGAGGAGCTGAGCTGACAGGCAGTTGTGGCCTGAAGGGAGCCTGCCTGTCCAGCTGCTGGGGGTGAGGCAGTGCCACAGCTCACACAGATGAAAGCAAGGCTCAGCAGAGGGCTGATTTGCTGCCTGGTGGGCAGGAAGGGAGGTGGTTTGTCACTGCTGACATCAGAGCGGGGACTGAGTCTTAGAGTGCGGGCTGTGCCATGGTCAGGGCTGTCATAGCTGCTGGCGCTCAGGGCAGTGAACTATCCCCTGGCACCTGCAGGAACACTGCAGTGAGTGTCCCTGCGTTTACACGTTCCTGTAGGGGCTGCACTGGCTCATTTACCTCATGCTTCTGCTGGCTTTCAGGTCCTGGCTCTATGACTTGTGCAGAGGAATTGATGACGAACCTGTCAAAAATCGACACTTGCCCCAGTCCATTGGCTGCAGCAAGAACTTCCCTGGGAGGACAGCCCTGGCCACACAGAAGGAGGTAGGAGAAGCCCACATCTGGCAAAAAAAAAAAAGCTTGGCTTTTGGGCCGGATAATAAAAGAACATTGAGAGCAGAAACTAGCTTGCAAAACCAGTGCTCTTCTGTGTCACAGTGCCCTGAAACCCGAGCTAGGGACCTGGCAGGAGGGAGTGATTTGGGCCCCACAAATTAGAGCAATCTCTTGTTGACAGAATTGCATTGATAAACTCTTCCACAAAAAGGTCCAGCCTTGTAATTTTCCTGAGCAAAATGGGCCTGTGCTGTTCAAAAGGTATTCATGGTGCCAAGTTTTTAGGGCTGGTTGCTAGAAAGAAGGCAATTAGCCCAAAGAAAGGGAGGAGGCACCTTCCATGTTTTCTGGGGAGAACGTTGCCCTGGCCTGGAGGCAGTGTTGTCAGCGGGGCCCGAGCCTGTTTGTTATTGTTTGTCCAGGTGCAACACTGGCTCCTGCAGCTGGCCTTGGAGCTGGAATCCAGACTGATCAAGGACAGGAGTCAGGTAAGGAGTAGACAGCATCCTTCCTGCCGTGCCTGAGGAGGCCAGGCCTTCAGGAAGCCATGGGGTGCTGTTTGCAGGAGGCTGAGGCTGGTGGTGGTGAGAGGAGGGTCTGCCTGCCCTCAGAGGTTCGCCTGTGCTGAGGGGTTGCAAAAAGGTGTGCGAGAGCCCAGCCAGCAAGAATGGCTCTGTCCCAGAACACTGCAGGGCTAAGGATGGTCCTTGTCCTGTGCTTTAGGACACAGGGACCTGAAAGCAGGGATGCAGGGACCCACTGCATCCCCATCCTGCCTTGCTGCTGCTCCACTGCAGCTTGCAAGCCCTTTGCTCTTGAAAAGTACTGTGGTCAAATCCACGGATGGTAGGCTGCAGGCCAGGGTGAGGTCAGCCTGCTAGCTTCACTGCTGCAGGGAGGCCGAGAAGTGGTGCACAGCTGCCTTTGAAGACAAGCAAGGACAAAATGCTTGCCAGCCTGTGTGATGCAGCTGTGCGAGTCCTTGCTGTCCCGCATCACATCCCTTGGAGGTCAGGCTGGGCAGGACAAGCTGCTGTCTGTCACGCAGCATCAGAAGTGGTAACTGATAGCAGGGGGCTCTGAGCAGCGAGGCCAGCTCCACGAGCCATTCCTGCTCTTCCCTGTAGATGTCGCTTGCAACCCAGCTCTGTCTTCTCCCCGCAGAACCACCGAGTGGCCAAGCAGCTGATGGTGGTCATCCGCATGCAGGGAGACACCCGGCTGTCACGCTTCTGCGCCGTGACCCGCTACGATGCCCAGAAGATCTACAGCGATGCCTTCGCCCTCATCCAAAACTGCAACATGGCCGGGGCTCACCAGGCAGCCTGGTGAGTGGGGGGGCAGCGATTCGTGTCCCTTTTGGGGTTTGCTCTGAGGCAGAGGGTGCAGGATGAACCAGGGACCTGACAGATGGGAATGAGAGGGTTGTGCTGATCGGCAGGAAAAGCGGTTCCTGGTCCATGCACAGCAGAGCATGATGGCCTGTACGTTAGTGCTAGGACAGCAGTGAGGCTGGCATATTCCTACACCCACATCTGGCCAGACAATTCCACTTTCTGTACTTGAAGCTGATGATGGCTACTGGCACAGGGGTGTCCAGCTGGAGCCAGGCAGTCCTTGCCTTCCTGTGTGCGAGAAGCTATCCAGGCCTTGCCCTCCTCCCTGAAGGACAGCGGTGCTTTTTGCGAGGGAGGCATTGGGTAAGGAAACACTAGGTTGCACAGCTCCTGCACTTGACGTTACTTCCCTCCCTCACACTCCGCAGTGAAGGCTGGGGTGTGCTTAAAGCAAGGTGGTGCTGTTAGGCTCTGACAAGGCTGCTGCTCCCTGAAGCTGTCTCTTTGACCAGAAGTCTCACTGCAGCTCCAGCCTGTGGTGGACTGAAAGTGCAGGCTGGCAGCTGGCTAACCCCGCTCCAGTGCCTGGTTGCTTTTTTCTTGGGGAAAAATGCTGTTCTGGGAAGAGGCTTTCTGCTCTGCCCAACCCAGCCTGCTGTCTGTGAAGCTGTGTTCTAGAGATAGCAATGCTAACGTTTTGTTACAGGAAACCTCCTTCCCACCCCTTGCCAGATACCCAGACTGAGCTCTTTTGCAAGTTTCCCTCTCCCCTGCCTGTGAATATTTTATGTTGCTTAAAGTCTTACCTCAAAGGATGCTTTGCTTCCCAGGATGGTGTTTGAGTCAATCTTGTCCTGTCCCCTGCAGGTCTCCGCCGCTCATATCAGTGCTTCTCTCAGCAAGCAAGTTCTCAGAGGCCCCCACGCTGCTTTCTGCAGGTATCGCCACCTTCCTGACGAGTGACACTCAGCCCGACGGCGCTGGCAGCACAACGACCGCGTCTTGCAGGAGGCCCAGGGTCAAGTTTTTCAGGAGCCCAAGCAAAGAGCACAGACAGAAGCCGGCTAATGCTATTGAGTCGTTCTTCCAAAAGGCAGCAGAAAAGCAGCAGTCACAGGCAGCAGCCAGCAGCCTGCCAGCTGCTACCACCTCCCCTGAGCACCCAGGGAGAGGTGACCCGAAGGGAGCCGGTGTTGGACTTGCCTCTGAGCAGCGTGATCTGGAGTCCCCCGTGAAGCAGAGTCCCAGAGATGGGAGCCCTACTTCACCTTGCAAGAGGCTTCCCTGTGAGACGTTGCTGTCTGATGCTACGCAAACACCCTCGACTCCACCCAGCTCCAGGATGCTTCTGAAATTAGAGCCAGCTGTGGAAGGAAACGAGCAGAACTTGCCACCCTCGCCCGAGCTCACCCTGCTCCCTCATGCCTCGCCGGGGGACCAGCAGCGCTGTGAGAAGTGCGGCCAGCACGTGCTGGTGTGGGAGCTCCCAGAGCACATGGACTACCACTTTGCTGTGGAGCTGCAAAGCTCCTTCCTGGAGTCCAGCTTCCCCACAGCTCCAGTGGCAGATCCCAGCTCGAAGGCTGCAGCTTCCAGGTCTCCTGCCAAGGCAAAGAACAAGCCCAAGACTCCGGCAGGATCTAGTGCAAAACGACCTAGGGAAGGTGTGACAAGAACTTTAGATTTTTTCTTTAAACGCTTGCCTCCTTAACATCCAGCTGTGCTGGGAGTTTTTAGATAACAGCTGGTTTTAAATCCGGTTACAAGTTTTTATACTGCCTTGCCAGGTTTTAATGCAGAAAAGTCTAATAAATTATCTCTTCCCCAAGTCTAAGAGGGACTGGAACTGATGAATAGTGACTGTGTGGTGCTGGATGTACCCAGCTCTGCTAATTGTTCAGAGGGACTGGTGGCAGCTAGCTTGCCTCTGCCTGCTTGGTGCTAACCAGAAGTATCTTACTTGATACTTACTTGCATCTTACTTGACTACAGCTCCTGTTGTGGGTATTTCCATGTAATGCTCTTGCTTTTTCCTGTGATGGGAATGGTGGCTCCCAACACGGTGAAAGCAGGCAATGTGAGCACAGTGGCTTATGCTAGGGAGTCTCCAGCCAAGACTATGCTTGAACCCCAACCCAGTCACTTCATACGAAGTCTTCATCTCATGATTGTTCTCCCCTGGCTGCAGTTGCAGGCCGTGCCCTTACTGCATTTTACAAACAGTAGCTTAGTCCTGTGGTTACATCTCCCTTCTCTATGCTGTAAGGCAATGCTTTTTTTTTTTTTCCTTCCAGCAAAATGGATTCTTCCACTAGCTAGTTTCTTCTACAGAGGATATTTTTTAATAACAGTTTGACAACTGTCTCTATATAGCAGTCCAGTGCATGATGCTTACCACCAGCTCTGGAGTGCCAAAGAAAAGACTGCTCCCTCCTTTGAGGAGGCTGAAGCAGCAGAGTCATGCTTTCAGTGGCCTTCTTGAAGTCTCAACCCTCGTTCCAGGTAATTACTATTGATGCACATGCTAAACCCCTAATGTTAGGGAGGGGGAAGCTTGCTAGTCACACAGGCCTCTGAAAGCTTCCCTCCATGGCAGTTTAACCACATTTCTTCTCCTTACAGACTCTAGGTGACAGTACACACAACTTGTTTAGAGGTATTGGTATCTGCCTTGTTCTTGGTTGGCACAACAACGCGTTCAGCTCTCTAGGCCATGGTTCATGTGTGAGAGCCTCCCCAAATGGCAGCAGAGCTGAGAAAGCTGACTATCTGAAAGGGAAACTGCAGGCACTGAGAAGGGGAGATGGCCTTTAGGGCAGGAGATGCGCTCAGGGCTCAGCTCTGTGCTGAGCCCAGGGCCTCTTCCAGCTGTGCAGCTGCAAGGGTTTAGCTCGGGGCAGGGGGAGGGAACTCGCCATGTCAAAGCAGCGCTGGGTGGGGTCTGGAAACTCTTTGCAGAGGGTTTCATCAGCTGCAGCCTTCCCCTCCCTCAGCAGGGGGAGAGCCTCTCAGGCAGCACAGATGCGAAGTGCAGTCTTTGCGTGCGCTGTTTCCCTGTCATTTCTGCGTGGTGCCATCCTTGGAGCCATTGATGTGCTCTCCTTCCACCAGCCCACGTTTCCTCGGTGCTGGAAGCAGCCACAGGGCTGTCAGCAGCTGTCTAATACTTGACAGTTGTCGCAAGGTTTCGAGAAGCACACAGCTTGTGCGCGCAGTCACGAGAAGAAGGAATTACAGAGTCCCTCCCATTAATGACAGCCCTCACGTTGCAAAGTGACAAGTTCCCTGAAGTCCTCGCATAAAGAGAAACAGCAACCAGTCTGGTAGGGTTGCCTCACGTTCCTGAGATGACAGCACACCTCACAGCCTAAATGTCTGGCCAGACCGGACTCAGCAGGTGCCACTGCCTGACACAAAGCCACGCAAACAGAAAACCCTTCAGCGCCACGCGTCACCTCCACGGGGGAGCCCTCCTGCCCCTGCTCCTCCCGAGGGAACAACGTGTTCTCAGGGACAGCGGTCGCAAACCCCTTGATAAGGCCGATGCTATTTTAAAAACAAGCCCCCGGTGAGGTCTGTGCCCTAGAAAGCATCCCTGTAATTAGGCTCGGAGGGAATGTGTGACTGCGGGGAAGCACCAGCCGCGGGCGGTTCTGCCCCTGCCAGCCAGAAGTGCTGTGCTCAGGGTGACGTGGCCGCCCGCTGCCTCGGGCTTGCTCAGATAAGCTGGGAGGGCAAGGTTGTAAACAGCAGCACGCACGCATTCCTTCCACGCCACGGGGTGGTATTTATAGGGCCAAAGGCAGGAAGCTTAGGAAGGGGTGACCCAGCACCCAGGCAGCAGGACGAGAGCCCGGCCCCGCCTTTGCTCATCGTACAACTCAGCCGGCGCTCTCAATAAAACATCTTTATTCTGTACATTTATATAGAGATGCTCGGGGAGCACGGGCATGCCCCAGCACTAGAAAATTTCAAGACAACAAACCAGCAATTACCAAGAGCATGGCACCGAGAAGGGTCAGGCTGCGGACAGCAGGGACGAGATGAGCCCAGCCATCAGCTGTTACGGAGAAGGTTGTAGCACCCCACGCCTGCTCCGGTGCCCAAGACGCCGTGCCCGCTGCCCACAGCTGGCATCACACCCCGGGCAGGGCAGCTTTCTTCGTCAGCCTCTAGCACCAAAGGCAGGAGCCTGCCGCCAGCTGGGGCCTGTCCTCACAGGCACGGGTGAAGGACCGTGCCCCGCGACACCCGGGGTGGGAGCACAGAGGGATCCTGCGCGAGCAGTGACCCTGAGCCAGCAGCTGCTGTCTCTGCTGGGACAAAGGGGAGGAGGCAGTCTCAAAGCTGGGGCAGTGCCCCTCCCAAAAGGCAGGTAACGTTGCTGTCACTGCTGCATACACCGCCAGCCCACCAGCTTCCTTCAGCACACTCTGCCAGGTGCCACCACCCCTGCCTCCCCCAAGAGCTGACACAGGGCAGCATCCCTTGGTGACACCCACCCATCGGCACGGGCCGCCCAGCCCTGCACGTGCTGCCTGTGCCAGCAGCCCGGCTGCAGAAGTTGCTTTTGGGAGGGCAGAAGAGCTGTTTGGGTGTCCGTGTGCTATTGCAGGCCCCCTCCCTTCTCAGTCAGGGCTGGAAAGACACCACGTCACGCGACGAGGCGGGCTGAAGGACCCGTGGGGTGCTCACGGCTGGCCCACATGATCTAACAGTCAACAGCAAACCCAAAAAGCCTATGTACAGCTCGGCAGCCCCTGCTGCACCCTCCAGGCTAGTAGGGCCTGGAGGAACTGCCACACACGGGAGCTGCACAACAGCAAGTGTAAAAACAGAAGTGCTCCACTTTTCGTGCACAGAGTCCTTGCCGGCATCGCCAGCTTTCCTCTCACAACAGACCCCCCCAGTGGCAAGGGGAAAAAAAGAAAAGTCTTTCTGGAGGAGAAAAAGAAAGAAATTCACGCCACTGTCAAATCACAGCTGAACAGAAGTCACCTTGTGTGGTGTTAGCGACACAGCCTGCCCCCACGCATTAAGGCAAGCGTGTGAGGAGCAGCGAGCTGGGCTGGGCCCTGGAACCCCACCCCAGGGAGCCCACTGCAAACCGCTGCTGCCAACGTGCTGACAGCACCAAACATCCACAGAAACAACCTGCCCGTGCCAGCACAGGCCCAGGCCCCGCTCTGCCCCTCCTGCTCTGCTGCTGCAAGGAGCAGATGCAAGTGCAAATGCGGTCTTTGCGCCGTTAGGTCAGGAGGCAGCGCCACGCAGAGCGGCCACAGCTTCCTTGGAGTCAGAGCGGGACGCTGACGGAGTGCCAACACGTGCACGGGGACAGGACGCGACAGGACGGGACGCCGGTCCGACAGTCAGACACCCAGCCTGGAGCAATGCAAAACCAACGTATGAAGGGACACACAGCAGGTTAAAGCCAACCAAGATTAAAACGGTTAAAAAGTGTCGTGAATGCGTTTTGAGAGGTTCGAGCAAGGCCCTGCTGTGGGTAGCAGGGCCTCTTCCATCCCCTCTGCCTGGAGGGATGTGCTGCAGGATTACTCCAGAAAGTGCTGTATTAACCCAGTGCTCGGAGAGCTGGAATGGGGCCAGATCCCGTATTAAGAGATGGAAAAACATCCCTTCACCGCTCGTCTCCAAGGGTTCTGCTCCTCCCAACCAGTAATTTTCAAACAGTAAACAAAGCCAGAACTTGCCTGCCCAGGTCTGCAGGTGCCTCTGATCTATTCTGAAGGAGGGCAGGGTAATGAAAGCAGCAGGCAATGTGGAGAACGTGCTTAACTTGCCCCTCGTATGGCACTGAATGCGAGAAACTCTCCGAGGCTCCATCTCCCAGCGTGGAGGAGGGACGCCCATGCTAGAACTGGACAGCAGCAGCTCCAGGCATCACTCGGAGAGCCACGGGAGCTTCCATCCTTCTCCCCGGCCGTTGGTGAGCGGAGATCTCTCTGACCTAGCGGTAGTCAGAAGTTCCGCTGCCCAGGCCCCAAGGACTCCTCCAGGCCGTTTTCTTTGGTGGTGATGGCTTGGAGGTCAGTGACGTGCCCGATGCCTTTGGTGACTCCTTCACGGAAAAGCAGCTTGGCTCCGATCTTCAAGTATTCAGGATGCTTGATGAATCTGAAACAGACAACGGCCTTCTCTCCTGTCCGCAGCTTGTCCTGAAGAGAAAAGGGGGACAGCTGAGACCTACCTGCCCTATCCGTGCACATAGAGGAGTGCATGTGGATGCTACGAAAGGGAAGCAAATGAGTAGGTTGACACCCCCAGGCTGCATTGCTTGAGTACTTCCCATTACTGATTGCACAGGGGAGGGCAGGAAAACACAAGCTCTGGAGGATGCAGAGCTCATCCTCCTCCACAGTCTTGCTGTAGTTTGTGAGGAGGGAATTCTTTAACACATTAGGAGGAAAAATGGGGAGGGTATAGGGATGGAGTGTGCTCCTAGGAAGGGACACGATACTCAAGATGATAGCAGTAGCCCCTAGCTTTAGTAGAGGGCACGGTGGAATCCCAGCAAGCCCCACAGAGAGACATGTCTTTCTCCACTTTCCTCCTGTCTTACCTTTCCATGGATCTTCTCTACGACAGCCGTCTGCCGCACGTTCCCCACGTGCACTGTCACCTGAAACCCCTTCCGGAAAGTCGTGGCATGGAACAACAGCACAATCTCAGCTTCAAACACCGAGCAGATGGTGGGGTTCATTTCGGGGCTCACCATGACCATGCCCTGTATGACAACCCAAAGCTCAGAGCAATTAGGGCCAATCCCCCAGTTTCTGAACAGCACCCAAAACCACAAACACGTCTCCGCTCTGGCACTTGGTCTTGCACCCCATTCTCAGCCCAGTACTCATCCTATTTCACAGGCCATTTCTTTCCCTTCCAACAGGTTTTCTACAAACATCTCTACTTCGTTCCCGCTCTACCAGCGGGGGATCCCCAGGGAAGCCTCCTGAGGAAGAGCAGAGGAAGCTGGCACCAGCAGGTCTCACCTTGCGCAGCAGGGAGCGGTCGAAAGGTCCAAGGGCCAGCGTGGCTGCCTGGCCAGCCCGCAGCACGCGGCAGGCCGAGCGGTTGCGTTGGATACTGCACACCTTCAGTCGGAGGAACTTCCCGTCGTCAGTGGGACCAACCACCAGGCTCTCCCCTTCTCGGCAGATCCCGCTGCCCAGGGCACAACAGCGGGACAGAGCTCATCAGGAGACAAGGAGGAAGTTGCACCTCCCAAGATCAACCTACACAAACTCCCCAGGGCCAAGGAGGTGAGCGTCTGTGGACTTTTATCCAGGCTTGTTATCAACTAACAGGGATGCAACACGGGTGGGGACAAGGACTTCCTACAGTAGGAGCGAAAGCCACGCTATCACCCCTCAGAATACCAAGTATCCCTCACCAGGGCCCATCTCTCTGCCACACTGCATTGTTTTTGCTGGAGAGACTGCAGTTGCCACCCGTTTTGTGTTAGTGCACTCTTACCCAAACTGCCCTGATCACTCCCAAACGCTGAGGGACAGCTGACTTCTCATGGGGTACCATGAGGTTAGCTTCTCCTGGGATCAGGGGACTTGCTTTCTACATTTCCTCCCCCGGCTTGACAAAGGAGGAAAGCAACACCTTGGGATCTTGGCTAACCTCTGGATACCAGCGTGCCTTCCTCCAGCTCACTACAGGTCACACTCCTGTCTCCCTGCTTGCCACTGCATGAGCAACAATCTGCTCATGGCACCTCCCAGCACCCTGTAGGGCTTTATCCTCCTTTGGCCCAGTTATCTGGCAGGAGTCAGCATGGAGCTTTGTACTGCTTCCATCTGCAGCGGGTAATTCTAACCTTGTGGGAACTCCAGCAACCACTCACACCCACACCTGTCTGCCTGGCCTCACTTACCTCGACAGAGTTCCTCCCACAACAGTCCCCACCTCTGGCACAGTATAGATTTCATCAACCTGCAGCAAGGCGACAAGAACAAGCTGCTCAGACACCTGTGGAATAGCACTCCAGAATGAGAACAAGCTGCCCACCCGGGGGGCATCAGACACCACAGACACCACTTGAGAGCTTTCATCAGCTTCTACAACCTGTCTCTTAGAAGACCTGCTACCTTTCAAGGGGAAACCAGAGGGAAAAAAAAATCTTCTCTCTTAAATGTACATCCCTTGCTTAGGACAGAGCCTTGCCTAAGCCTTTTTCAAGACATGAGTCCTTTCTTTACTTGAACCAACAGATCAGGAGTTCGCTATGCCTCTCCCTGTGGTGTCCGGAGACCCCAGACGTTTGTCACGTAGCACAACAAGTGCAGGAACAAAACAACCCAAACTATCCTAAAGTACCTGAAACTCTGTGAGTTGTTGCATTAGTTCCTCCTGCTCTTTACTGTTGGTCAGTGGAGGAAGGATGTTGAGGAAGACTTTCAAGAGATCCAGGTTCTCCCCAGAAACGCTGGACAGCGTGAAGATTGGGGTGATGCTGTCAGACACAAAGAGAGAGGAGTAAGTAAAAGGACAGAGAGCAGCTGCAGAAGGTGGCTGGGATTCTGAATCTACCCAGTCAGCAAGAGGACAGAGACTACAGCAATAAACAGCCAGAGCAGGAAGGCACATGGGCTAGGTACAAATCTGCAGGAACCCCTGCCTCAGTGGTTAGTTGAGGCACCAACCCCCTGTCAGCCTACGTTTCTGTCTTGGAGAAGCAACTCCATGAAACCTCTAGCACCTTCTGCTCCCAGAGCCCAGAGAAAGGTCTGGGAGGCAAAAACGCAGAGGTAGGAAACCTGATGAGGAGGCCAGGTGTTCAAAATGTGCTGGTCTCCCCTGTGGTCACCCTTTCCCAGCTCCGCACAGCAGCCCGGTCTGAACTGCCTGGTTCCAGCAGAAAAGAATGGCCCCTTACTTGGGAGACTGTGCAAACTGCTGTGCTGCTGTAACAGCATCATCGTCTGAGGTGACAAGCAGGGGGAGCTTGTTGCAGCCCGGCTGCTTCAGAATTCGCTCCAGCTGCTTCACTGTCCGTTCCACGGTGGCTTTTGAACACAAGTCAACTTTGCTGATGACAATGAAGAAGGGGACCTTGAGGGCCATGGCCAAGCCCAAGTGCTCTCGCGTTGTGCCCGCTGCAGGAGACAAGTGAGAATGTTGGTGCAGTAGCGTTCACCACTGTTGCTTACTTATGTGACAGCTACATCTCCTGGCACTCCCATGTGCCCACCCTAAAGTTTTCTCCCCAACTGCTCAGTCTGTCAGGCAATGAATAAACAAAACAATTCTTTTAAACAAGACCCAACAGCATTCCAGAAAAATAAAAACAACCCAGCATTATTGTAAGTGATCTCTTTGCTTCAGAAAGAGGCAGTATTTTCCTTCTTGGGCTACAGTTTGCCAGAGAACAACCACAAAAATGTCACAGAAAGATGTGGGAGAACTCCAGCTGCCTTTTCACAAGGCTGAAGGATTCAGCACCCCTAAGAATATGTAAAAGCTTTTTTTTTTCCTTTTTCCCCCTAATAAAACACAGCCTCAAATTCCAAACAAAGCTTCTCTGTCCAGAGCACTGTTTAATGTGGCTTACGGCTGGTAACCCAGCTCTGCTCCCCTCCCAGGCACTCAGAGGCATTGGCCTACAAAACAATCAGTAGGGACTTGCAGACTAAAATGTTTTTCTGACAACTAGTACTGCTAACAAGGACCTGCTCCCCTCCGTTCCCCATTTCTGTTCACACTCTGCTGTCGGTCTATGCAGACAGCACAAGACTTACCAATGCCGGTGTTGGCGCTAACCACCAGCATCGCAAAATCCGGGCAGTAGCTGGTGAGGCCAAAGATGGTTGTTTTCAGGTACTTGTGGTGGCCAGCCAGGTCAATGAAAGTGATCATCTTGGAGGAACTCTCACAGATCTCTTCTGCTGTTCGGGAGTCGCTGTAATTTACCACCTGCGGAACATGAGGACTTGGTGAGCGAAGGAGCCTCAGAGGCAAGTGAAGGAAGAGGCAGCTCTTATCAGTCCACTTTGACCTCAAAATTACTGGAGAGAGATCATTTATCATGGGTGCAAGAAACTACATTTGTTGCAAATGGACAAGCAGCACTCCAGTTCAGCTAAGGGGGCACGGGGTTGTGCCACCTCTCTTCTCTCATGTTCCCCTCAGTGCTGTACCAGGAGGGCAGTCCTATTCTCCTCCACCACCCCAACCACTTCCAGCTGAGTTCAGCAGCCCCCTCCCTCACCTCTCCTTTACTGTTGAAGCCGAGAATTTCAAAACTGATGCTTGATGTTCTTCCTGACTGGATTTCATGGAGATGCCGGAAGAGGTTGAGGCGTGCTCGGCCCCGTCCGTTGTCCAGCTCTCCTTGTGTTAGGACACCCAACAGGGTTGACTTCCCTGAGTCCACATTCCCCAACACAGCCACTCGCAGGTCTAAGAACTACAGAAAAAAAGAGCAAATAAATAATGAAACCTAAGTGCTGCTCTGCTGGGTGTGCGTGAGCACTACATGGTCATGGAGATGTGCCCCAGAGAGCTTCCTTCCACGATGGACACTGCAGTGTAATCTTGCTCTGGTTCTGCTCCTGCTCATAGCAAATCACAGCTCGGGAGTTGTGATACGCTCCCGGGTGTTGTGACTTGACTCATCAGCAGGAAGTCTAAATTCTTCCTTGTTTGCACACTGGGCTGCATCACAACTGTTGTCAAAGAAGTGAAACAGTTTCTCACATCTGATCCAGCCAATCTCTCCTACTTGGAATCTGCCACAACCACAGCCCTGGAGATAAAAAGCACTGTCCTCAAAGCCTCCCTTTGGCAGCTCTTTAAAGCACCTGCTATGGCCCAATTAGGGTAAAGTGCCTCTAGGATTTAGGCTCCCATCCCAAAGGTTAGCTTCTTATGTGAAGGCTGTAAGTTGCCAGCAGAAGAGCACAGCCAAACCTCAGGTCCCTACCTGTTGGTTGTCAGGCACCTTTCGGACGAGCACCTCTGTTATCTTCCTTGGAACATCACTGTCGTAATCTACCTCCCTCTCCCGCAGCACCGTAATGTCAGCCCCAACCCTGGCACAAACAAAAGGAAAGAGTGAGACACGTGCTTGTACCCAGCACCCCTTGTACCTGCACAATCAGACCTGGCAAAGCAAACGGGACAGGAGCTAGGAATAGCTGGGCAGCCGCCTCAGGCTGTAAGCCAAAAGTCCTCTAGCTGCCTTCCTATTTCCAGAGCCTCATGATAAGGGAATTTCAGTCATACAAAGACGTTGTGGAATGGAGCCACCAGCTCCTCTGGGGCCTCCTGGAGCTAAGTCCCTGTACTGGAGGCTGTTTATGCCTGTGGGTTCCGCAGACAGAAGGGAACACGTACTTCTCTGCCATACGGCGCAGCGTCTTGAGCGAGGCACGCATCTCCTCCTCCGAGAGGCCCACCAGCAGCCCGTTGTCCTCCACACCGATCTGATAGACAGCCTCACCACGACCTTCCTGGAGTCGCCACTTCATCTGCGTCACCAGGTGCTCAAAGCGGTACTGCGAGGGGTTCACCAGCTTCAGCTGCGTAACAGAGGGGGAGTTACAGTCACAGCTCGGATGCAGAGGGAACCCCATTGCCCAAGCCAGCAACTCTCTAAATCAACCCCATGAAGCAACGCCCCCAGCCCTGACCCACCGCTGGGAAACACCCCCCACATTAGTGTCTGCACAGGAGAGATGGAGTAGGTGAGAGAGGGTTACACAGAGGTGCATGCATATGGTAGGACAGTCCTGTGCCTTCCCAAAGGGATCTGTATCGTGCCGAATGTGGGGGTAAAAGACAGCACCATGGGACCTATTTGTTATACACGAGCCAAGTAAGTATGAATGGTAGAACAGCCACAATCAAGTGATCAATGATTATCAGGGCCACCTGCAGCTCTCTGTCAAAAGGAAGAAAATTTCAGGAAAAATAATGGCTCCTGTCTCCTAAAACAGATTCCTAAAATGAGTGTTGAGATCAAACTCTTCCAGCTCAGCACATTGGGTATTTCTAGGCACAGAGATTGTTCTTTAGTACGGTGCCGCTCTTCTGTCCCTTCCTTTGACCTGTTCCCCATAGGCTGTCTTTGCATAAGTTACTCACTGCAAGATAATTGTCTGGGAGGAAGACTTCCTGCAACCACAAAAGGCTCACCTTGTACTCGATGTTCCCATCTTCTGCCTGGTCAGAGAATAAAATATAAAAAAAAGTTAGATACTGTGCCAGCAGGGACTTCTATGGGCATCAGCTGCGCAGATACTCTGCAGCTAGTGTTAACAGTTTCAGAGATGGAAAACTGCAGGAATACACTGTGTTAGGTCACAGCCCATTCTGCCATTCACTCCTATACTAAACTGGAACTTGCTTTAGGTTTGTTTCTGCTGTTCACATCACACATGATGCAAATCAGGGGATAAAACTATAGAGTGACACAGGGCAAAATACTGCTTTGGGGGAATCTATTTATTTATTTATTTTACTGCCAGCAAAAGATAGGGACAGTCACAGAGAGTTCCAGTTTCAGAAAACATACAGGCCAGCATACGACAAAAAGCGTTCCCCCCTCCCCATTCACATCTGACACTGCCACCCCACTCCCACCTCATCCAGCACCTTCTGTTCACTTTTTTTGTTCTGACTGGCAACAAAAGTTGCTGTCTCCTCTCCCACATACTGATACCCTCTCCCTCCCTCAATTGTTTTTCCATTAACTCCTTCCCATATCCTTACACATCTACCCTGTGAGAGAGGACTATAGTCATAAGGGTGCTGACTCCTCTGCAACACAGCAAAGTGGTCCCTGGCCTGGCACTTTTGGGGAACCAGAGGTGATCAGGACTGTCTGTGCACACCGTGCTCAGAAGAATTTTCCTAGAAAGGGCTGAAGCCAGATGAGGCTGTCAGAGCCTAAAACAGAAAAGCTCGTGGACTCATCGAGCCCGCTCCAACCGCAGCAGGCGCCAGCTCCCACAGAGAACACGTAGCCGAAACTGAAGTAACTTTTGCACTCATTTGGTCTACGCACCACCGAGCCTACCAGAAGCCAAGCACCCTGTCAGACTCAGCTGAGCTACCAACGCTAAGCACTTCCTTTTCCTCTGGACACCAATTTGCGTGTGACGAGAGGCAGCAGCCCTCTCCCTGCCTTCTAGCCGAGCTTCTAACCACAGCGGAGCTTCTGGTGGCTAAAGGCCAGCGGAGGGAAGCTCTGAACTGCCAGCTGTGCTCTCGGGCAGCGGAGCCGTGCAGCGAAGGAAAGGGTATATATACGTGGGAGGTCTTCCTCTCTTACCATCCGCCAGCTTTCCAGCTGTCAGAAAAACACCACGTCCTCTAAATAAAGGGGTGAGTTTCTTTCAAGGCAGCCTGAGAGGAGACAAGCACCAACCCGAGCCTCGCTGGGCCAGGCACGGCCCAGAGGAAGCCGTGCTGACAGCGCAGGGGGCTGCCCAGCCGCGGGCTGACAGGAAGGAGAACCGAACCGCAGCTGCAGGGGACGATCCTGCCCACGGAGGGGATCCCACAGCAGCTCTGCGTGCCCCCTCCTCGGCGCGAGGAGCCCTGCCTTGTGGAGGAGCTGCTCCTTCCCAGTGCAGACTCGCATATTTTACGTCTATTTCACTGAGAGCTCGCCGAGCGGGGCCGAGCACCCATCCTGGGACAACGTAGCGCTCTCCTCAGCCTCCCGAGCGCCGTGCCAGCCGCCTGAAGGAACCAACACACCCACTTACTACCGATGGCCGTTTTCCAAGTGCCGCGGACCGGCACTGCCTGGCAGCCTGTCAGTACCCCCGCGCAGGAAAACACTCGCCAAATTCCCTGCAAAGGGCATCGCCAAAACCCGCCGAGCGCTTTCTACGAGCAAAAACCTCACACCCACCAACTCCGGGGGGAAAGCTACGGGCTGAGCAGGGCTTCATTTCCCATCCCTGGGCGGTGAGAAGCCGCCGGTGGGCACAGCACGGGGGGCACCGGGCGGGCAGGGCGGGCACAGCCCCGCCGTACCCCGTCCCCGGGGGACCCCCGCCTCGTCCCCGCCAGGCCCCGGGGCGGCGGTGCGCTCACCTCGGGCGGCAGGTACGGCGGGTTGTTGGCCTTCCCCCCCCGGCTCCGCCCGCTCTTCTTCTTCGCCTTCGAGCCGCCGCCGCCGCTGCTCCCCCCGCAGCCGCCGCCGGTGCCGGGAGCAGCCCCCCCGCGCCCTCGCAGCGCGGCGCCCGCCGGGCGGCAGCAGCCGCCGAACAGCTCCGACACCCGCGAGTCCATGGCGGCCCCGGGCTCCCCGCCCGGGCTCCCCGCCGCCCCGGTGCCCCCCTCCCTCCTTCCTTCCCTCCCCGCCCGCTGCGCGGCGTCACGGGAAAGCGAGTCCCTGCCCCCGCCCGCCTACAGCTCCCGACACGCCCCGCGCCGCGCCCCGCTGGTTGCTCTATGGGGTCTCCCGCGCGGGGGCGGATGGGAGTTGGAGTCCCGCGCAGGCAGCGCCGCCTGGAGGGCGAGGGACGGGGTGCTACCGTTTCTCCGCCCTGCTCGCGGGGGGCTCCGCCGACCGCGGCCTCTTCTTGCCTCCCGGGGGGCATCCTCGGAGGTATGGGGGGTTGGCAGCTCGCCGGCAGGGCCCGGAGCGCCCTCCGCTCGGTGCCGGCAGGCTTGGGCACCGGCTGTGGCTGCCGTCGGGGCGGAGAGGCAGAGTGTTTGTGAAGGTGTTTGGCATCAGGAACGCCTCACAGCTGCGCAGAAACAGCAGCGACTAGGGCTACTCAGAGAGATACCGTGACCTCCTGCCAAAGGGGCATACAGCGGAACCAGCGGGCTCGGGATGAGAACCTGCCGTGCCCACCGCTTGTCTCCGGCGTCACTGCCGCCAGCAGCAAGCCTCGATGCCGGCCCCGCATCCCCTGGGGCCGGCGGTGCGGGCTCAGCCCTGGTTAACTCGTACTTGGGGATCGCTCGTCCCACCGCCCGCCCTCCGCCGTGTTTCGGAGGCTGCGCCCAATGGGGCCGCGGCCACGTTGTTTCCAAACATGGGGCCGCTCCTCCTGCCGCCGCGGGGCCCCGCTCCCCGCCTCGGCCGCGGTGAGGCGCTGCCACAGCCGCCGGCGAGCCCGCTCCTCAGGGAGCCTGCCGACGGGGAGGGCTCCGGGCTGGCAGTGGGGGCAGCTCGCCGGGCAGCGACAGCCGCAGCGCTGTGACAGCCGCGGGAGATGAGGGGAGAAAACCCCGCTGGCTGCGGGAGGGCTCCCGCTGCACCGCTTAGGCGGCCCTAAGCGGGGACAACCCGTGCTTAGGAAGCAGCAGGGCTGACACATCCAGCACTACACCGCCTCAGCGCAGTGGGTGGCGAGGAAACGGTGCCACCGGGGAGGCAGTGGGGTGCCAAGCCGACCCCCGCGCTCCCTTCCCCTCCCGGAAGGCGAGGGGCCGGGCACGGCGCCGCTCCCATGGTGCCCCGCGGCGGCGGCCATTCAAACCCGAGCCGGGAGCCACCGCCGCCTACAAAATGGCGGCGCCGGGGGGAGCGGAGCAGCCGGGCGCGGTGGCGGCACCCGCGTCCCCGCTCCTCACCGCCGAGCCGCTGGCCGCCACGGAGCGCGGGAGGGGGCCCCGCCGCAGCGGGCCGGCGGTGTCGGTCAGCCCCTCGGTGTCCGTGGTGTTCCCGGGCGCCGTGAGCCGGGAGAGCTGCTGCCGCTTCGCCTGTGAGCTGCTGAAGCACGTCCTGTACCAGCGGCACCAGCTGCCGCTGCCCTACGAGCAGCTCGCCTTCTTCTGCCGGCGGCCGCCGCAGGTGGGACGGGGGCGGCCGGGGCTGTGGTGGTGTGTGGGGGGGGCTGTGCCCGAGGGGCTCCCGGCTGAGTAGCTCAGCCACAGTTTTTTTTTTTTTTAATATTTTTTTTCTGAAAAACGCCACCAACGTTATGGGAAACAGCTAGCAGGCCTCAACAAGCTGTTATTGATCCCCTTTTGCTCCGTTTTCCCCTGAAAGCACGTTACTGTTTGCTTCTTGCACAAACAAGACTGACAAAAGCTTTTTAAAGTGGCTTCAGGGTGGTAGTTGGTCTTTTAAAGATGGGTTTTCTTACTCTTGTGGGGATCCACTGGTAGCTTGATGCAGACTCAATGTGAGCAGCAGTGGTGTGGCATCTTCTGTTATTCCTGGACCTCATGATCTCATCTGAGATCATTATTACCCCTTAAAAGTAACATAAAACCCTATAAATCTTCCTTAAATTTCAGGGAGAGCACGTGCCACGTTTTCTGAAGAGTATATTGGGGCCCTCTATGTTTTTTCATATATGTACTAATCTGATTTTTGTTTCGGTTTCCAGGCTGGGGATGTGATTAAAAAGCCACCCTCCGTGGAGCTGGCAAGCAAGAAATGCCAGCAGGTGCTGATGGATCTGGAAGGAATGCTCCAGCACTTGGAAGTAATGTTTAGTTTGACTCTGGTTCCCCGGGTTCTTTTTCTACTCGGAGGCAATGCCGTGAGTCCCAAGGAGCTTTACGAGCTCAACTTGGAGGGGGTCTGTGTGGGCAGCGCTGAGAAGAGCCTGAAGACCACATCCTGCATGCGTAAGCTTTTTCACTCGCTCTTCATAGCAGATGTCTTCAGTGAACTTAAGGCTCTGCCTGTCACGGGCACTACTGTTATGATCCAAGGACACCGCGATTGTGGTGTTGAATGGTTCCGGCCCAAGCTCAACTATAAAGTACCAACCCGAGGGAGGAAACTAACTGTTAATTTGTCCTGTGATGGAGACATCAGTATAAGTGCCTCAGCTCCTTCAAGTACGACTTCTGCCTGGGAGGACTACATATGGTTTCAAGCACCAGTGACACTCAAGGGCTTTCATGAATGACCTCTGCTCAGTAGAATTTTAATGGAGTGTTAAATAACTTTTGGTGCTGCTTTATGTGGTAATTTTATCAATTGTAATAGCACATTCTTGTCTATCTGGATCTCTTCTACAGGGTACCTACTACCTTCCTGTAGCTGGACTGCGTTCTATGTTCATCTCCTGAATTGTCTTTGGAAGCAAATACCCTTTAAGGCACAGTTGCACACGGATACCAGGATTCATTGGGGACCTGACCTGAGGCACAGGAAATGAATTAGTGTCTTGGGAATAAAACTTTTTAGCCACCCACTTGCTGAACTGACAAATACTGGATACAGTTTTCTCTCTGAGTTTTACTGCAGCCATTTGTCTGGTAATAATTACTTTGTTAGCTGATTATTTGGGATTCTAGATAATGTATGTGATTATTAATATAGTTGGCCTTTACCATGAAGGCTGCAAGTATTTTTATCTACCCCACTGCTATGAAAGGAATAATTTTCCTGCAGTCTGATCAGGCTCGAGTATACTGAAGTGCTTGCCCATCTATTTTACAAAATCGGACTTCCCCATGACTCGGTTCCAATTTGTTAACAATCCAAGGAGTGGCACTCTTCAGCAGTTGGGAGGCTTAATGCCTAGCACACTGCCTCTTACAGGCAATGAAAAGAGGTTAAGCAGTCCTATGGAGGTAGGGGAGCACATTTTCTTCCTGCTTTCTACTAACCTTTCGTCCATCAGACCTGACAATCAGTTTGATATACAGCTAAGATTAAGAAAAAGCAATTTCTTCTATAGCCTTCTTCAGAGAAAGTTAGGACTCCTGCCCCAGTGTGATAGTTTATTCTCATTTAACATCAACAAAAAAAGGTAAAATTCTTCTTGCTTACTTTTGCCTTTCAGATATTTCAGAGTCTTAGACTCTAGAAGTTTCTGAAATGTGTAGAGGAGGCAAGGGGCATGTTATCAAGTTCAGCACTATCTTTAACTGTCTCCTGTGCTAAATCAGAATGTCTTACCAGGAAGCAGAACTTGAATCCTTTTTTCTGGACTAATGTCTAGTACAGAATGGGACATGGAGGGAGGGAGAGAAACCTATGAAGTACAGTGTGCCAGAATTAGATATCTGCTGGAGTTGTTTTGAGTCACCTGCATATGTATTTGTAATGTAATGAGCTTAATAGCTCCATCTCATTTGAAGAAAATCTCTGGTCTATGGGCAGTGAGGATGCTTGCAGTTATCTGCTAGCAAAAGCTGCTTGATGGGGTGATGAGTCCTTCAAAAGGAGATCAGGGGATGAAGTAACCTTCCATAACCTGATACATATTTTAAGCTTGTCTGACGTTTTGGCATGGAATAAGATGGTAGAACTGGAAGGAAATTAAATTCATATTTTTGAGCTTGGAGAACACTCGGGTACAGTCTTTGCCTTACTATCCACTGACAACTGTCATATAATGTGTAGTAACTGCTAAAGCTAGCTCTAGGGGAAAAACAGCTAAAAGAAAGAAAACTGCCTTATGTGCAGCCACACACTTGGGAATGTAATCACAGGTCTCTCAAATGAAATAGAAGTTGAACTATTCAGCAGGAGTGTTTGATGTGCTCAGGAGATAAAAGCCCTTCTGCACTTCCACCAAAGCTACTTGTAATGCATATTTAAGAATGCTAGCACTCAAGAATTTAAAGAAGCTTTTGAAAAGACGCCTTAGCTCTGAGGAATAAGGGGCATGTCCCTTTCTGCTCTATCCCCCACGAGTGCAATGTTACTGCATTAAACTGTTTACATATTCTGTTATACTTGAACTATGAATGCAGCAATGATATGGTGCTGGGAATAAAAGATGACAAGATGCTTTTTTACAGAGGAAGAGCTTTAGAACTTGATTAACAAGTCTAGTAGTTATAATCATTATCAAAATAAAATGTTGGCTTCTGTATTGTGATTACATTGAGTTTATTTAATCCCTCAAAGTAAGTAAGGCTTCTGTGAGTAAGAGAAGAGCTTGCTTCTTCTCTATGTATGCATCTAAACTGCAGGTTCACAGCTGCTCCACCTTTCTCACAAAGTGTATGATGTCTTGTGCCAGAAGCTTTGGTTCCTCAAAAGCAGCGAAATGGCCTCCACAGGGCATGTAAGAGTAACTGACAATGTTCTTGAAGATCGTCTTTGCCCAGGATCGTGGTGTATGTGCTATCTCCTCAGGAAAAGCTGCGATCCCTGAGGGAACGTATACTCCAATCCTAAAAAGACATTAATTAACTGCATTTTCAAAAGAGTTCTTAGGGAAAATCTTCTGACTTCCAGAGTCTGAAGTAAAACTTTCTGACTCTGGTAGCTGTCACAGCAAGTCAGAGAACTTTTACCACAGCAACTCATGTTGTAGTGTATACTCTGCTGAAGAGCTTTATTTGTATTTAAACTCTTGAGTTTAAAAGTGTTATATCCGAAGATGCATAAAATGAAGCCCACTTCACACAGTATTAAATCTCGAAAAATATTTCAGGTTCTTGAGATTGCTGTATAGCTTTGTGATACAAAATGAGATACGTGAAACTGAGAAAGGAGCTAGCTCATTTACTTTAGGATGGGTGGTACCAGTATAATAAATTCTTCTCTTAAGAGGGAAGGTAAACTGGGTGTCAGTCTACAGAGAATGAGACTCTTTATTTTGTTTCTAATACCAATCACTTGGAGGGGAGTTCTGCTCAGGGGTGTGTTTCCTGGTCAGCCCCTCCTGTAGTCATCTTAAAGCCAACAGCTGTTTGAAGGTGTTGGGTTTCAAGCACTGCTCTCCTGGAAGCTTGTTTTCTTAGAAAAATCCCTTCCCAAACTGCTTCTACAAGTTTCTACTTAACAGCTGCAGTTCATGTTTTATCCACCAGTAATCCATATCCTTCCTAATTCAGTTTAAACGTGTTATAAATGCTCATGTTTTTCTCATTTGTTTTTACCAAACTAAGCCATGGATCACATTTGTTTGTCTGGTACATCTATAGACCTGTATTTGGAAGACAAGACTGAATTACCTGTTTTCTTGACCACAGGCCAGCCTGTGTAAGTTTTTAAGTTCAAAGCAAAAGTGACCTTTAACTTTCATTTATCAAAGAAAATAAGAACTCGGATTATTTTCTCATATAGGTTAAATTTGCTGTTGTAAGTGATCTAAATGTTTACACAGGCAAATCTGAGTGTCTTGTCTGCAAATCTGTTGTGCACCTGCCACTTCATTACCTGGAATCCTCAGCCAAACGAGGATCCTGGGAGAAGTTCTCCTTGTAGTATCGCATTGAGGGCACAATAGATGATGTCACCCAGTAAATCATCACATTGGTCAAGAGCTCATCTAGCGAGTACTTGCTGTTGAGAGAAAGAAGCAGCAATTTATCTGAGAGCTGTTTCTCAATACACCATATTGGGCTTGTACCTTAAAGAACAGTTGGTTATCTGGTTCCCCACTCATTTTCAAGCAGCAAATCAACTGACAGCTTGTGCTCAGAGCAAGACTGCATGGTACTGAAGCAGTAGCTTGCAGGCAGCCTACTATAAGGTTAACTACTTGGCGTGTAATCTTTCATCCTTAAAATTCACCCAGTCTTTTACCTATATCCTCATTAGCTACCATCACACTTCCTTTTAATTCATTATCTCATCAAAGAGCATTTGTTTCCTTACCTTTCCAAGCCTCCATCATCTTTATGCAGAAATGATTTATCCGTCCAGGTAGAGAATTTCTCCAAAATATATGCAGCAAGCCCCACCGGGGAGTCATTCAGTCCACAACCTAATTCAGGAGAACAGCAGAGCTTTCACATTTGCGTGGCATTGTAATACTTCAACTGAAGTTAAATTGGACTTCTGTGAATTCTTCAGAGTTTTCCATGAGAATTCAGCAGAGGGCTTGTATTTACCTAGCCCTGGTGGTACTTTTTTCTTGATGAAGTTACCCCCATGGAGTTCCAGCTGTATGTGACAACACCACTAACACAGGTGGCTCCTATGCAGGAGAAGCAAGCAGCTGAACCAGACCTGTCATCTTCCTGTTGACACGTGGCAGGAGCACACTGGGATGTAAAGGGATTACGCTCTACAAAGAATTTTTAAATAAACTATTTGGGAATGCTGTCCTGCTTTGGATGGCTAAACAGGACACTGAGCACAGTTTGTCACCTTTTATGTAATTTAAAGAGTGGAGTGCTCTGTATCCACTACCTGTTCCTGCCCTTGGGGAGCACTAACAAGTGTTATAAATGTAGCACAAACATAGCTTATCATCTCCATGTTTTACTGGTAAAACAAGGATCATATTTACTTCAGTAGTGATATGGGCTTGCCTTCAGAAAATTCCTTAACAGTACTCTAGGCTGTAATTTTAGAGTATACTAAGCATCGGGTACTTTCAGGTGTATTTTAGTGCAACTTTAGCACCGAATGACTTTTTAGAAGATGATGCACACCATTGTCTCACTTTAATAGTGGGCCTAGCTAAGGAAATTTGTACATTGGCACAACAATTTCCTGCACATCAGGCCTAGAATAATTAATGTGCTACAGATGGAAATCTTATAAACGCTTTGGCCAGCAACAGTACGGCAGGCTTAATGTGTCATCCAGAATATGACCCATCTGGAGATGAGTGTTTTCTGTGCTGAAAGCTGCCTCTGAGCCGCTGTATTGGGTGCCTGTGGATTAGACACTCACATTAGACACTGCAAACGCTTGTTTGCAGCTTGTTACTCAACCTGTACCATATTCAACACAACTGGTGCTGTGTGAAAATACCGTGACTTTGCTTTAAAATTGCCTGATGAGAACTAAACTGATAACATAGCTATTTCTTAAAACTGAGTAGGGAATATATTTCATACTCATTTTCTACATTTCACAATTATAGTTTGCTAAGAAGTTCCTGCTGTTTTTTCTTCCACGTTACAGAGCTCTATAATGTGTACAGTGTTTTTTTTATGTAAGCTGCTTGATCATGTCAGTTTTCCTTCCCCCTCCCCCCCCCCCTTTTTTTTTGTATTCTGATTCTAAGGCATGCTTATGAAATGGCGTCAACAGGAATGCAATGGATTCTGAATATCATAGATTTGGTATTTTGTCTTGGTCTTTTTTTGTTGTTTTGTTTGACAGTCTGTAAAATGCTCTTGAACTTTGGCTGAGCTGGCTGACATTTGAAAGAACTATCCCTGACTCATGGATTTTGTTATATGGCAGCAGCCAAAGAAGAGCCCGTTGTGATTTTCTTCCCCTAATTGCTTTGCACTTTGGTGACATCAAATTTTATTGGCCAATTTAATCAACTAGTCAATTAAATGTTTTCGCAACTCTCTGCGGTTATCTTTAGATTAAGCTAAGCCCTGGATGGCAGTCAATTTTTCACTTAACAATTAACTTTTCTCTGTAGAGAAATTAGGATCATGCTTAATTATACAGGTGCCAGCACAGGTTTTTGTGATACTCTCCCCACCCCTGGAACTTGCTTACCTATTCCTGTGCTCGGATTCTCATGTTAACCAGTTATTAGTCATGAACTTAGTCCTTTTCTAAAGGTAGTTTAATTCTGGGGGAAACATCATGGGAGGAACCTCAACAAGACCTATTTTTCTGGAATTTGAAATAGGTTATACTACTGGATTCACTGCTCTTTGGTTCTGCCAGAGCTCTCATTTGTGAACCCTTATTTTCCTGTGATACTATCACCTGTAAATCAATTTTGTTCTTTAAAATAGTTCTGCCAGCTTACTGATCACAAAGACTAGACATACTGATCTGTGTTTTTCCAGGGCTGCTGTCCCACCACCTTTCTCGTCTCTTTAAAAAAAAAAAAAAAAAAAGAAAAAACAAAAAAGAACACCCTGGTATCTTGCTTGCCTTCTTTTATTTCTTTGGTATTGTGATGAGTTCAAGCAACAAACTAAGCATTATTTAACATTTCACTTTCAGTTACTTCTGAATTTTTCAGTGAATTGCCAGACTGAGATACTATTCATTCTGTGATCAACGCTAGCAACACCAGTCTGAGGCAGTTCTGCTGTCTTTCCTAGTGAGAGAAATACTCAAAAGAATATCCCATAATCCTTACTAGCAGGGACTAATACAAATAATTCACTTAACCTTCCTGAGATGGCCATATGTTTCTTCGGACTCTTTATCTACTGGCTACACTGACTCTGTCGACTTTCTGGCTTTTAAGATTTAGGGCTGAGTTTACCTTTCTGAAAATCTCACATCACACTTGCTTATGATCTTTTTTTCATGTTTTCACTCATTTTTATTTCTAGAAGCATCAGTTTCAAGACCCTATGCTTCACTTTAAGAGGCTTTTTGCAAAGGGGTTCTTTCCTCAAGCAAAGTGGAACTCCATTTTAAACAGTTTAAAAAGTATTATTTGTAGTGTCCATCTTTTTTTTTTTTTTAAAAAAAAAAAAAAAAGACAGGTTTTGGTCCCCTATCTTGCAATCAGTCACCAGAATGCATTGCTTTTCAGATGCAGCAGGCCTTTGTTCAACTATGAGGTGTTTTTTATACCATGAGCAGTTTGTATACTACATATAGCAATATAAAGAAGGTTAATTACCTGCAGTGTCTGGTTTGGTGGCTTGGATATGTAAGTATCCAGATTCTCGCAGAATATCATACACATTCTTCTGCATGAAGGGGTACATCCGTCGAACATCTTCCCTAGTGAAGCCTACAAGCCATGGTACGTAAGCCCCAAGCATCACTTGAATCAACTTTTTAAAACCTTGTAAGGTGATGAAGACAAGATTCACATGAATCCCCTTCACAGATCTAAAAATCAAATTAATGAATATAAAGTTAAATCAAGAAATTTTCTGTATCCAAATTTCTAGAAAGTAAGTCTGTCTGGTGCTATGATAGAAGCATTTCACTGAGCCAGATATATCAAGCCCTGAAAGAACCTGAAAGGTTCATCATGGTTATCATGGTTAAAAAAAATAAATAAAAAATATAGAGATTATAGGAGTTAGAAATGATAGAACTGCTGCCATCTCCATTCAGCTGTGCCACTGGTATGATGTCAGTTTTTTGGTGTTAAATGCTGATCTATGATGCCATCTTCCAAGGAAGGCATTATGTTTCTCTTCTGATCGGGCTCCCTCAACTTTTCATTTTAGATGGGAAAGTGCTATACTGTTCAGCTGCTGGAAGGATGAGCTCCTTTGATTCCCTTTACTACTCACTCTGGCAGCATCTGGGCCATGTTTGTAGTAACTCGGGATCCCCAGTCTCCTCCCTGAACATAGTATTCCTTGAAGCCCAGTCTCTTCATCAGCTTGTGAAATATCCGAGCAGTTGCACGGCTGTCAAAGCCTGTATGTAAAGAGAAACATCACACAGGAGACCCATTTGTCCTAGCATGCATTCCCTGGCCAAAGATCATGGCTTGACAGAAGCACATGAGTGTGCTGCTATGAAGGCACTGCTCCTCCTCACTTCTTGACAATAAACAGAACTTCAGATGAAGTAAATTCAATGCAAAGTGGAGGAAGTGGAAAGCAGAGATGGCTTCCAGCTACCATTGCCTTCCAAATCTCCACAGCCAGCCCCAAAGCGTCAGTCATGTCAGCATATGTGCAGAGCCAAGTTTACTGAACCTCAGACCCAGAACCTGCCTTCCTGCATTCACAGACTGCAGTGCACAGGGGGCTGGGGGATAGTTCAAGTGTTACACCAAAAACCTTGTGATTCCAAGGGAGCCTCTTCATCACTTACCTTTCTGGTGTGGAGCCTCTGAGAAACCATAGCCTGGGATGGATGGGCAGATGACCTCAAACACCACCTCACCATCACCCAGGCCATACTTGGCTGGCTCTGTGAGCAGAGGGATGATCTTGTAGAACTCGTAGAAGGAGCCGGGCCAGCCATGGACCATCAGAATAGGTTGAACAGCTCGTCCATGAGGGACATAGGGGGGCTTCACATGGATAAAATGAATATCAATCCCTGCCAGACATCAAAGAGATAAATTAAGCTCTGGCTCCATCTCAATTTCTGTTCTGGACTCTGAAGAAGGAGGTTGGCAAAGCATTAATTAGGCTTCATAGTAGAAGTCATACAATCAACCAATGGCAAGAAGATGGCCAGCTGAAAGGGGGATGTCTGCCGTTGTACCTACATCTCATATTTTGCATGCAGGACGAGGTATTGATCCCAGCCCCAGAATTTTGGGTTGCAGCAGACTGAGCATCCCTCTCCTGAGAGAGTGGTTTCACACTAATGGGTAGAGCTACACTTAAATGCACAGCATAATGCAGGTAAGACATTGGGCATTACCACAAAAAAAAAAATACATAATTATATGAAAAAACATTCCAGCTTTAGAGCCTGGATAAATTTTGCAGTCTTTGGAGATGTTTTCAAGGCATTGCTTGAAGAAAACCAGAAAGTGTCATCATTAGTTAGCACAGGTTCTGAGCCAGAGGAAGACTATCTTGAAGCATTCCTAATAAACTTATTGCCAATCTATGATGGTCTCAATCTGTACAAGGTTATTAATAGCATAGGACACACTAGTGGTATTTCCCTTATATCACTAAGCTGTTATACGTACCGTTGTCTTAAATATTCTAACATCTTACACTAGCCATCAGCGCTGGGCTTCCACCAGCTCCTTGCATACCACCGGCAAGAACAAAGCAAGGGCAGCAGAAGCACTTGGTAACTGCTGGAGAAGTGCCCTGTGTTGGACCAGGGAGCCACATGGACCTGCCTGAGACACAGCAACCCCCTCACCTTCGATGGTGGTG
The DNA here is from genome assembly GCA_011075105.1 of Heteronetta atricapilla. NCBI lineage: Eukaryota > Metazoa > Chordata > Aves > Anseriformes > Anatidae > Heteronetta > Heteronetta atricapilla. Next base: position 24,870,571 of record CM021733.1, read on the forward strand.
CGGAAATGAGGGTATTTGTTCAGGATTTCCACTTGCTTGCGCCAGTCGAACTGGTTCCTCCAGTAGGCCACCACCTTCTGCAGGTAGTCAGAGTTGAAGCCGTAATGGAAAGCTGCCCCTTCCAGCAGAGGCGCGTAGCGAGCCTGGTCGAGGCGGCGGTGCAGGTCCTGCAGGAGGAAGGAGGCTGCCCAGCTGCCCACCTGTACTGTGTGCACCAGGACAGCCACGAGCAGGAACCAGCTCTAGAGGTGCTACCAGCTTTTAGACCATTCATGGTACACCACAAGCCTGGCTGAAGCAGTAGCATGCTCTAAACAATCTTATAAATCACTGTGTGGGGAATATATATTTCTACGGATTAACTGTTCCCCCAGGAAGGTCCCACTCCTGCCTTACTGATAACTTCTTTTAGGATTTCTGGCACAAGCAGCTTCCAGGCCTTGCTAGCTGGAAAAATAATTTAAAAAGGGTGATCAGCGATTGGGCCCAGCTGTGTGTTGCTAATTGATTGGATAATTAGGGACAGGAGCTACAACTCATCAAGGCTCTGTCCCTTCACCCTTTCCAGGCATCTCTCTGTGGGAGCCTCTCAGCCCTGCCCTGCCCCTACACCCTCCTGCCCCTACACCCTCCTGCCCCTACACCC